>CM055095.1:69354109-69549996 GCA_029204225.1 Diphasiastrum complanatum | reverse complement strand
TATATTTTTCTAGGTTTGGAAACCTTATCACTGGTTATTACATATTCAATCACCTGGAGTGCTACTTTGTTTGCCTGGAAGCTGATTGTTTTGATATTTATTCCAATGTCACTGCTGTTTTAGAATCTCCATATGTATTCCAATGTTACTACTATTTTAGATTCTCCATGTGCTTATCAAACAAAGAGAGAAGAATGAATTGGTTAATTCTGACATATAATAGCTTCTATGAAGGTTATAGTGGTGGTTAATGTTCAAGAAATTTTTTCTTAGCTTACTTTGTCAGCAAGCAACTGAGAGCGGACACCTGAAGATAATTTGCAAGAGCTAATTATGCTTGATAAAACTTTCTATTTGCCTAGCCTTCATGTATGAGATTTATCTTAAGGGAATATATCTGGTTTTTGATTCTTTGTTAAAGTTTATTCTAGATTGGGGCTTTCTAGAGAAACCATCTTTGATGCATTAGGTGCCACCTTTCAAGATTCTGCTAGTTTTTTGGCAGTTAGCCACAAGCTTCTGGCTGGTATATTTCAGGCAGCGGTTCAACTTTTGCAAGTTTCTGTAGAGTTATGGACATCTGTGCTATATTTTCAATCTATTATGTGTCTTTGGCATTCTAAGGGATTTTTTTCTACCATGAAGGGTAAAGCAAAGCAGGCTGGTTCAATTGGGAACTCCAAGACGGCTTATCTGATGTATCATCTGGAGGTGAAGTATCGGATAACCTCAATGGCAAGCCTTTGGCGAATCTGTAATGCATAAATCAGCAACTCAGCAAAGTGAGAATGTGAGGTTCAAAAGCAAGGTATCTGTAGCTAGCAAAGACTCTATGTTTGGCACAGTTGGAGTTTCTACAAATGCTCTTCAAACACAGCATATGAAATCTGGCAGTACTAGCAAAGGTGGGGATTCTTGGGGCTTTGTGTCGGAGACTAATTCTTTCCAAGATTCAAGGTCTTTCTTGAACTCCAATGCTTCTGCACCCTCTTCTACGATCGGTCGTGATGGAAATAGTATGAAGGACAATAGAGATTCCAGATCAACTGGTCAGAAGCCCATGGGCTGGGCAGGATTTTAAGGTATCTTTTTAAGGCATACTGATCAAACCAAGTTGCTATGATATAAACTGATGTTACCTAGTTCCTATTCACAGCCCTACTTTTCCTTTGCTCTCTTCTGTTTATGTGGAAGAACTTGTTCGATAGACAATACTGCATCATGCTCAACATCCTACATACCCTTCATAGATCTGAATGTAACTAGTTAATTTTGATTCTTGAGAATTAATCATATAATGTTCTCATCTCAGAACTTGCTTTGAGTGCAACATATTTTGATTAAGCAAGCTTGATAGTAGATATGACAAGAGCCTTTTCTGTACTGGGTAATATACCAAAGAGGTCAGGGAAAAGTATTGTAATTGTTATGGTTGCGCACACTTCTTGAGAGCGTGCTGAAGTCAGGCATCTTGAGTTTCTGTTAAGGATGGTAGGGTCAAAGCGTTTGGAATGCTACTTGCATTTACATGAGGGTATGGCTTGTTGCAGAATGTTGTCACTTCGATGATTTGATATTGGAAAATTGTATTAAATTTTTCAATGTTATCTTAATGGTGGGTTATCTACTTGTAATGCTAATCAAATTATTCTTGGATTGCTGTGCAGATGTCCCTCTAAGGAGATTTGAGTCATAAACAGGAGTTTTGAATTCATGTTAAGCATGCGTTGTGTACAAGGAGTGCAGAAGGCAACTAGGCGTTTTGTCGAAATAAAATTGAATTGAGCTTTCTTGACATACATTGTAGAGAATAGATACTTTTTCCTATTAATGAGACCCCAGTAATGGAGTTGCTGTTTGTCAACACCTCTGCAAACTATCAATGCAAAAAAGAAAAAGATGAACTGGTGCAAGCTTGGGATTGAATGGGATAAGTGTAAGAGAGATAGGTCATACGTGTTTTGGGCATTTTAGAAAACTATTTCAATTTCAGTGATCTGACTGTTACTTAATTTGACAAATTTGTGACATGGTTTTTTCATAGAATCTATAAAACTTAGTGAGAGGTAGCTATATTTGTGGAGAGAGAGAGAGAGAGAGAGAGAGAGAGAGAGAGAGAGAGAGAGAGAGAGAGAGAGAGAGAGAGAGAGAGAGAGAGAGAGAATACTTGCAAAGACATCCATTGGCAGTTGGTTACAAAGGTCAATGTTATGCTGAATTAATATCGTCATCCTTTAACTTCTAGTTTTATCTCGAACTCTAAAGATGCTGCTCATGTGATCGTAAGTGTGACATTTCTGGATCAGCCAATGGAGTACAAATGGTCTAAGGAATCCTTCATAATATGACTACTTATGTTTGCTCTTCATCCAATAGTAGGAAAGTACATTTGAAACTCTTAGGCTAAGTACGTACAATGTGTAGTTTGCATCAAGAATGTCATTATCTAAGAGAAGTGGAGTTATCATTAGCAATCTATTTGATATTGTGGATACTCATACATCCCTCCCTTTTGTAACATATAATTTTGGAAAGATTTCTTGCTAGTTAATTTTATACATGTGATATAACTTGAAGCATACTAATTTATTTGATATTGTGGATGTTCAAACGTCCCTCCATTTTGTAACATACAACACTGGAAAGATTTCAAAGCTTTCCCTGTCCTGGTAATTATCTTGATGCATGTGATACAACCTACAAGAAAGCACAGTGAAGGTGATTATTAGTTGAGCTAATCAATGTGACTGTATAGACATAGTTAAAAATTTCCCATGTTTCACATCTCTCAAAGTCTTGTTGCAAAAAATGTCTTAGGAATCTTGTAGCTTGGTAGAAGTACTAGTTGGATGGGAAGAAATATACGCAAAGCGACAAGAAAAGGGTTTCACTAAATAGTTAATTGTAGAAACAATGAAAGTGTCAAGAGTTTGGAATTCTGATGAAGTACACAATAATCTAATTAAAAGACCCTCTAAATTTTGGTGGCACCTTGATCAATGTAGTGCTTCTTGGAGGCTTGTTCTTATCATGAGGCTGTAATTGACCGATATATATAAGATAGTTTTTTTCACTTACCTGTTGTACATAGGCAGTTGTAAGTATGACCAGGTGAACTTGTTGAATGTTGTAGCTAAATTCATTGAATTGCATGCTTTGCTGCAGAGGACAATGGCCACCTTGAGCCACGTTTCACTTCAAGAAAGCTCACACATTTTTATTTTTTAAGTTAGACGTGCTCAATCTTCTATACAAAAAATGCATTTAGTAGCTTTTACAATTGGTACTTGATTGGAATGGGTCTAATGATTTTGCTGGTTGGCTAATGAACTTCACTACTTTATTGACTTAGTTCTCACTATAATTTGTAGGATTCAAGCCCTAGTATAGAATGTGTACAAGTGCAAGTACGTTTATATTCTTTTCTAGACCATGAAAAAAGTAGGAATTTGAATCGTTTCCAAACCATTGGAGTTCAGGACCACAGAATTTGTAGAACACTAGTAGAGTTTTTGTATGGAATTACGATCTTAAATATGTGCAATTTTGAATAAGCCTTCATAGGTTTTATGTGATTGCATGTTTACATGTCACATACAATCTAGATTTTATGAGGGTTGTGGCCTCTTTAATTGATTTTTTGTCAAAAGCTAGCTATCCCCATTCTTTTTCTTTTTCAATTTCCTTTATGTATGGGACTCTTATTTTTCATTCAAATGTATAGAATATTTTGGCAATTTCCAATAGAGCACTGCATCTTCTTGCTACAACCATGGACTTGTGATTTGCTTGCTCATTAACGCTCCCTTATACTTGTAACCATATGATATTCAAGAAAGCAAAATAAAGAGAAATGACATTTAGACCCCATTTTTTTTTTTTCGATTTTTTTAAATTTTTAATAAAAACATCCATATTTAAAATGCTTCAAAAATATATATTGTAATGCTAAAAAAATGTTGTATTTTGCAAGAAAATTAATCAAGCTACTAAAATTTTGTTAACAGATTTTAATTAATAACTACAAATTAGCTTATTTGAAATAATAATACTATTCAAAAGAAAATCATTAGACGCACTACTAGAATAACTAAAAAAATTTATTTTTGCTTATTTAGAACAAAAGTTAATTTTTTAAAAATTTTATAAGCTTTTCAAATAACAATAATTGTATTTTAATCAGAATTTTTTAAATTTTTATATTTTTTAGATTTTGACTTATATTTCAAATACCTATATAAGGTCATTGAATATTTAAACATTAAATGATTGCAAATGAAATTATTTTATAGTAACCAAGATTACATGATTTGTGAAAATATTTAAATCACCTTGAAAAAATCTTTCCACCTCTTTAAATCTCTAACAATATTGTCTACAAAAAATTATTATAAAAACACATCAAAAAATTAGAATATTAAAAATCTAATAGTTTGTTGCCATTTTAGTTTTGCTAATGATTATTAATGTTAAAATAAAATCATGGATATTTTAATTTTTTAGAATATTTTAACTTCTTAATTTCAAATCATAAAAAAATTGTTAAATATTCTTTTTTTAATACAAACAAATTTAAGATCATTAAATTAATCAGAAAGATTTCAAGACACAATATTTCAAGAAATATAAACACAACTGTTTTTTTATAATAAAAGAGAATTTATTTCTCCTAGAAATATAAAGGTCATTTGCGTCCTCTTTTTCCAGTGAGTAGCCATTGTAGTGTCAAGTGGCACCTCTTCCACCACTTTCCCGCTAGCAGGAGGCTGTGTTTCCTTGGACAAGGGAATTACTAAGTCCTTGTTATATAAACTCTTTCTTACCTCAGCCAGTTCATCTGGCAAAATTGAAAAAGATTTTATTCTCATTTTTACAAAATCAACTAAATTAGAATCTAAATCTATTGTAGCAACAGCTCTGCCTTTCTAAACAGCACATGCGCTCGTAGTGCTGCTACCGCTAAATAAATCTAAAATCCAATTAGTTGGGTGAGAAAAAATATCAACTAAATGATTGATTAATTGTTGTGGCTTTTGGTAGGGACAAACCACAGAATCCGTCATTGGATTTTTGAGTTTCTTTGTCACGGTTGGATACTGGAACAAGTTTTGAAAACTTGTCAGCCAGGTGTTGTAGTGGAGCATCTAGCGCTTGCTGTCCAAAGAATAATAACCAATGGTTATGTATTCTATTTCATTGCAAAGTCGTGCTCTTCCCGAGTTTCTGACATTGGGCTTGTATTTGGCATGGAACATTACAACTAAAATAAATAAAAAATTTCAAATTTTCTAAGTTAAATGATTGCTTATACTAAACTTAAAATAAAACTTTGAATTAAAAATTCGTAAACTTAAAAACTTACCATATTGCATTCTCTATTCGCGCATTACAGAAAGTCAATAAAGCTTTCTGCACTGAAGCTGATTGCCAAGAGGAATGAAAAATAACAACTCTTCAAATGGAAGATGTTGTGACTTCAAGAAAACCTTGCATGAAACTATGGATTTCAATGAATTTGAAAGAAGAATAATAATTTAATGATTCTTTCATCTAAAATCCATATGGTATATCGGCAATGCAGAGTGTGTAGGGCCTTTTCTTTAAAAATTTAGAAATTTCTCTACAATCGCCCTCCTCAACTGTGTTCAACCGGTTCATGACTGACGCGACTAATTCTCCAGATTCCATCATTCTGGAAGCCTATTATAATATGAAGACACTGTTGACAGCTGCAAAAGTGGATACTAGATGAGACATGTGCTTCGGCGAGTACTGTTTCGACCCGAATAAAGCCTTCAAAACGTCGACAATTGTGGATCAAATCCTCTTATACCGGACCTACCATCACCTATCTACCACATCATTCGTTAATATAGTGAGGTTGGAAAGATGGTATACGACAGATTTCTTGGAGAATATGCACCCGACGTTTGGCCCAATCCGCTCGCAATCCATAACGCGTAGCACATTGTGGTCCCGCTTTGTCCGCGTGATTGCTGAAACCCACTGAAAGATCCGCGATGCCGAAGATGCGAAGGGCCAAAAACTAAAGAACTCTCCCTGAAGCATGTCTCTACACCCTGTATCTATTCAAAAAAAAGAAGAAAAGAAGACCAAAAAAAAGCATCAAGGGACTCACTCTAATTTTTTTTGTTTTTCACCGTTCGTTTTAATTTTTCTTTCTTATTTTTTCTTTATCTCATTGTACATATACTTTATCGGTTTTTCTCCCATCTCAACCTCAATTTTGTTGCCGCAATTTTTTTTTCCTAACTTTTCGCATAATCTTTTCCCCCTCTTGTCTATACCCCTTTTTGTGTTAGATTTCTTATGCTCAGCCTAAACAAATCGTTCAAGTAATGAGCATCTTGAAAACCGAAGGACGACTACATATTTTGGACCTTCACATTTTTACCTTTGGGAATTTTTTTGTGCCTTAACCATTTTCTAGGCACCTTTGCCTTTTTCGCGTTCTTTCAGAGCTCAATCCACAAGGTGATGCAGCCATCATCACCAAGTGGAGACTTAGAGATGGCAAAGCATTTGCCATGATCACCCTCAACATCAAGGATACTCAGATCAGCCACATACGTGCTGTTCAGACTGCTAAAAATGCATGGGACATCCTAGCAATCCTCTACGATATCAAGGATGTGACTTTTGAGCTACACTCATGACTCTATTAACGAGTCTACCTGAAGCCTACGAAAATTGACTAATGACAATTTTTACCCAGTAACACCTCACTCTATCAAGAGTAATTTTGTTGCTCCTACAAGAGGAGATCAGAAGATTTGCATCCTCCTTAGGCTCAGGATTGGATCCTCAAGCTCTATATTCGAAAAATCAGAAGTTAGATCCAAGAGATCTACAAAGTCAGGTTATACTGACAAGAAGAGCAACATGCAGACTGGACCAAATTCTGGTTCAGGTTCGAATTCAACCTCTTCATCGTTCCAACCAGTGCAGAAACTATTCTACAGATATTGTAAGAGGACTGGCCATGAAATCAAGGACTCCGAACTTTGAAGTACAACAACGAAAAGAAGAAGCAGTTCCAACAACAAGCACACAGTGCAACAACCAGTCACTCAATCCAGCAACAAGAGGAAGATGAAGCTGCGTTCATGACCAAAGTCGGAGAACAACATGATATCAATTCATGGTATCTAGATTCTGGAGCAACCCAACACATGACTCACCATCGCGACTGGTTCAAAGACTATAAGTCATTCACCCACTCTCGATTTGTGCAACTTGGAGACAACTCATCACATTCAATCGAAGGTGAAGGAACAGTCAGAGTTGAATCCAAAGAGGTGAAGTCACCTTCGCCTTTTTCGCCTTCTTCGCATTTTTTGCACGTTCGCGAAAAAGGCGACACAATGACCAAAATCCATTTTAGACATGCCTTAAACAATTTAAAGACACATTTGGATTTTTTTGCAACAGTGGCGTTGCCAACTTATCATCAACCCTAAAAACAACTGGACAACTAAAATATCCATGTTAGAAGATTTTGGCGAAGATTCTTCTAACGGATTCCAAATGTCAAAAGAGCCTAACGGATATCAAGTGAAGGAATCGAGCCGCCAAACTATATAATGGAACGTCGACAAATCACCAAGAAGGAGTTCCATAATCCATATGTACCAGGAATGCCAATACAAGAAAAGTCGACAAGTCGCAGACCGGCCAACGAGTAAACATAAAGCCCAGCGCCTCACCAACATATCTTATGGCGACGGGAATAAAAGCATGGCCGAGTCAGCAAAAAGACTCAGATCTATTTGTAAATATAACGTCAGACGCCTTAGAAGGTGCATTGTACTCATAAGACTATGGCACGAGAAGTAGAAATAGATCTATGCTCAAATGGGCCTAAAATTAAGAAGGACCCAAGTAGTTTAAAATGCAAATTGGTTTAAAACTTTTATTAAACTCAAGTTCTTATGGAACATGGCTTTGGGTGCACGAAAAACCTTAACTCTAGCTTTGTCTATAAGTAGGGATGTGACACCATTTTGGATTCACTTTTCATTGTCAAGAATAGAGATTGAGAGAGAGAAGGGAAGCCTCCTCCTACTTTTTCTTAAATTGAAAAGACTCCTTTTTTGCTCATGTATGATAGCAAAATCAAAACCCCATAAAGAGATAGGAAAAAGAAGAAGCCTCATCCCCTCATATAAGCCATTCCACTTCTAGATCCAATACCAAGATTGACACCCTTGGTAGGCTTTGATCTCATCTTAGATCCGTAGCTACATCGATACTCACCCGGTTGGAGATCCAAGCCACTTCCTTGCCCTCTTGATCGCACCGATTAGGGAGGCATGGAAAGGGACCAACACCCTTAACAAGCTTACTTCTCTAGAACACTTGTAAAAACCCCCATAACCCATAAAATGATGTCATTTGTAACTTTGACGATTTTATACAGCTAACTGGATAAACTACACAATTTTCTAATGGGATATAAAGACGAATCGTTCAATGCAAATAGAAGCCACAATTGCGAAATGGATATGTTGATTCACTAAGCATGGAATACAATGCTGCATAAAAACCATCATTTACAAACTGTATTTTAGACAATGGTATCTGATGCAAATCACATTACCTCACATATGCGTAAGGTTACCGGAGAGTCGGAAAGCCCAACTAGTCATGAGTGCCTCTTCCATAGTCCGCATGTTGTTTGCCTTGCCTTCACAATTAGTCACAAAGGTGCACTGAGATAGGCATTTTCCAAAGTTCTATAAGCCGTATTACGGGGTTAGGAGGCCAAAAAACCCATGTAGAGGCTGCATCAGGTCTATTGTAGATCGCCTGACAGCAAAGAGGGCCACAAATGGGACTGTGGGCAGGCGGTACAGGTGAAAAAACAGGTCGCCACAGTTCGTAACAGGCTCAAACAGGCCACAAATCAGCAGCAGGGCAACGTGGCAGCCTGTGGTCGTAGAGGATGCAACCAGGCCGCAGGCAGGCTGTCACAGGCTATGGCAGCTTGCTGGCAGGTCGCAAGTCATGTGACAGGCCGCAGACAGGCTGTCACAGGCCAAAAAATGATGGTGGCAGATGCCACAACAGGCTCCCATATGGCAAGGCAGGTAGATGAGAGGTCGCAACAAGTCCAGACAGGGATGGGATGGCTCCATTAACCTGATTTTTGGTTGTAGGTAGATTGTGATGGGTTGCAACAAGATCAAAGACATGGAAAGTTCCATCAGATGCTTGACCTAAGATTTTTGGTATAAATATGTCGACGGCCGCCCAGTTCATTCTTACTTCACACAATTTTCATACGAGTTCATGCTTGATTGGCAAATTTCGGACGACCTTCCTGTTCTCTGATCCGATTCAGCCGCTCTTTGTTGTATTCTGACTGTGCTCCATCCCTCTTTCGTTTGATCCATCCTCCATCGCTTCTACACACGCCTTCCTCTCCCTACTCGCACACACTTTCATCTTTTCACCCTTATAACGTTTTTTACTTTTTCAAAACCTCCATCTTTCTTGTTTTCCATCTCCATACTTTTGAGTTTCCATCCGCCATCTCCATTCCCTTTTGCATCTCACAAGCATTTCCATCCACCGACTTTCCATTTGCCGTCTGCATCCCATTTGATTTTCTTGTTTTTGCCTCCCACTTTACGGTTTTCTTATTGCATCTGCCGACTTACCATTTCGTTTCCATCTACCAGTATATTACCAAATTGCATTTTTGCATCCGCCATTAGCATTTCATTTTGCATTCGACACATTTCCAGCCGCTGTGTTTTCCTCCGCCATTGCATCCGACGAGTTTGCATTCACAATTTTGCATCTGCCAGTTTTCGACCGCCATTCCACCCGCCATTCCATCCGCCCTTGCATCCACCGTTGCATCCACCACTGTCCCCGACTTTTTGCATCTGCTAGATTCCATCCGACACCGCTACTAGCCGAGGCTATACACCATTAACAGCTTCAGCCTCACCTTCTCCACAAGCTGCTATGTTTCATGAACGCCCCATCAAGAGGAAACATGACAGGCCATCACAACTTGCTGATACCACAACACCAGCAAAGTAGTCCAAAAACAAGATAACTGCTCACAAACCACCTCTAGAGTCTGAGATGGAATCAGATACCCCACAGATGAAGACCACAAAGCTGACTCCAAGTAAGCAGAAAAAGCAAATGGCCGGCTATGAAGATGTCCCTTCTAGCAGTGACGACAACGAGGATGAAGAGGAGAGCAGCCTCCAGGCAAGACATACCCGACAATGAAGAACCACCTGCTTCCTCCCCACCTCAGCACCAAATCCAGATCACTCAGTAGTCACCAATGTAATCACCAGCTTGAAGCACCCGATCCCAATCACCATCAAGATTCTTTCATGCTGTTAACTCAACCCCTCATGCCCAGCAAACACAAGCAACAATTTCAGGGGAGGGAGAAAGAGAGTTGCCTACAACCACACAAGCAGAACAGACAATTGTAGTTGATTCCACTCACGACGACGAAGCTTAAAAGACTGATGCAGCTGATCCTGATCAACAAATAAGAAAAGATCAAGGTCAAGCAGCACAAGTAACAGTGGAAGTCCAGAGGAAAGCCCAAGGGCTGAAGAGAAGGCTGAAGACCCCTTTGCTCTGAAGCAAGACAACTTCATCGATATAGACGCACAAGCTGGTCTTGGCATGCCATATCAAGGATCCACTGTTGGCTTTCTCCACAAACTTGTCGTGGACTCCTCCACCTACACTCAGCTGCCTCACTCATCTTCTTATTTTTCCGATCCATTTCCATCTTACCAACCACCATTTTTCCATTTACTCATTCAACCACCTCCGATTCACTTACCATTCCCACCACATCTCTAAAATCTGATGACCATTTTTTAAAACAATTCGTTTCGCCAACAGCTCAGTATAACCTCATAACTAATCCACCACCCTCTTCTTGTAAATCATTCACACCTCCTTCACCACCTGACTTCAATTCTTTCGATCAAGATCCACTTGATGAGATGGCGGAGCCTTCTATGGGACTTCCTCCATCTCCTCCGAAGAGTAAGAGCGACACCTTCACTAGATCAAAGCCCGAGGGTTCTACATCAAAGGTTCCTGATACCAAGAGTGCCACCGCAATGGATGACTACTTGGCAAGGCCCTTAAGGAAGCTACCAGATAAATCTATAGAGAGGATCAAAAGACGATATGATGATCGCAAATAGTCCGATGAATTTCAGAAGACCTACAAGAAGGGAGAGCGAGGAGGCGCAAAGAAAGTGACGGCTGAAGAGTATCCAAAACTCAGCAGCCTTGTGAATGCCCTACGACCACAGCCCTCCTGGAGGATTGTGATGTTGTTGAATAATGACGAGTAGCTACAAGAGTATCTAAGGGCACCAAGCTGGAAAAGAATCGATCCATACTACATGCCGATCAAAAGAAGAGATCCTTGGAAAAAAAAGAAGCCAGTTGAGTGACAAGTCAATTGGCCTATCAGTCCGGGAATAGACTCAAGCTCAGCTTTTGTAAAGTATCAAGACGCGCTCTTAAAGTTTGGATATACTTATAGGGGAAGTGTGGATACCGTAGTCCAAAAAAGTGCTAACTATTGTTTATCCATAGCCTTTCTTGCGACGTTAGAGTGCTACTAGGATAAAGGGATGCCACCCATCAGGTTGTGATCCCCATGGTAATTCCTGAGAGATGGAAAACCATGTGGGAGCTAGTAACTTAGACTTTCTCAATTTAAGTTATGTTTTTAATGAAGAGGCCTTCTACTATCATGTAAGAGGTGGAACCTAAATCTTTATAGAATGGGATTCACTCAATTGTAACATGTGGAATCCAAATCATGTTAGAATTGGATTCACCAGCTCGTGGGTATACATAGAGGCCTCCTCCATGAGTTTCCAAGCATGTGATACTGTACTGAAATGTTGTTGCATTGTTAATTGAAGATTCTTCTATTTGCATTTCCATCTATGCTCCATTTTCATGCATTAAGTTCAAGTACTGATGTATGATTGTGTTTTGTTGTTGATTCTTCCTCCTTTAAAGTTTGGTTTTGTGGTTAAGATCAGGTAGATGTGCAAGGCCTTGTGGTAGATCAATATCATTCCAATCTGATGCTACTTGGTGCTTGACTCCCTGAGGAGTTCTTGTTACAAGTGTTGAGTGACAGTTTGTAGCAAGCACTTTGTAGGATTCCCATTGTCACTGTGTAGCTGTTGTGTTGTTGATTCTATTGATTTCAGTAGGATTAAGTTTCAATTTCATTCCCTGTACTACTTAGATTAGATTAGTAAAAATTTACAATCTGTAAGCATCAAAGAAAGAACCGAAACAGATTGTAGAACATAGGCATTCGAATTCTGATAGATCTAGATTGAAGTTGAGCATCCATTATCAGTAGGATCGAGATCAGGTCGTTGATGTGCCAACTGACAGGCGGGGTACATAACCATTGCATTTCCACTATAGTGCAAACCATAGAAGTCCAGAAGAAGCAGACCCTGTCGGTTGTAAATTGACTGGAATCTGTTAGATTATCAGAAGAAAAGTGTGTAGAGACTGTAGAGAGAACAATAGCAAACACTCTCTCTCTTCAACTAGTTTTGGCATAGTTTTAACCATACTACTTTGATCCAACTTTAGAATGATCTCCATCCTAAGTATAGGCCTCCATTCTAATGTTCTAAAGTAGTTTCCATAAATGATATAGAGAATAGTGTCCAAATTGGATGCTTAGCAACCAAACAATAAATATGAGTAATGAACATTTGCTTGCTTTTCTCCTCCAACTTTGTCCTTTCTTGATATGTCTCCACCATAAAACTCCATGAATGAGCGCTCCTCCATTGCCATCTTGCACAAGATATCATCAACACTTGATGACTTGGCTATGAATGAGTGACATAATGAATCTCCAATAGCTTCATTTCCATAAGCAAAACCAGCCAAGAATGCTAGTACAACTCCAACATCAAAATGACGCAAACCAATGTAGCTAGTTTTACCATATCTTGACAATTTGCACACATTCACATGAGATAGAAGAAGTAAAGTAAACTTGAACAACTGTGGAGCCTCATGATCCACATTATCCAAGTTATTGTTATATATTGTAAAAGTTTTCAATTTTTATACATGTAAATGTGCTATAGTGCCTAAATTCATGTAAAGGCCTATTTGCACTTTGTAAATTCACATTTAGGTTAGAATTTGCGACGTTCTATAGAGACGCAGTAGCGGATCTCAACCGACATTTTGACGGTTGGTAAGCGACATTGAGGCTGATGATCGTTCCTATAAGGTCGACACTTCGTGCCATTATACTGACGCATTTGCATAGATCTGAGTATCAATAGAGAGAGAAGAGCAAGTTTCTATAAACTTGAGTATACTTTCCCTCTGTCATCTTTTACAGTATTACTTCTTATCAATTGAGCGAATACACTCTGTATGATCTGAACCTGTTTGTGATGCTGCTTTGTCTGCGTCACACATATTTTTCATGTTTTACTGAATTTTAGCAACTCTAATGCGGATTTTCAGGCGTCACCAGCAAGCAACAATTCTGACTAATGTGTGCAGGGAATTAGCCAAAGCTGTTAAGCATAACCTTAAGCAGAACTTCTTTCAATTCTGAATGGGCTATGTGTTCAGATAATGAACTTGTTTGATGCTTTGTTCTGTTCGCTTCCTGCGATAAGAACTAATTCTCTGTGTTTGATTAAGAGGAATCTTTAGCCAATGCAATTCTGTTTGATGAATCTATTTGCTAGTTGTTGTATGATCTGATTGCTTAACTGTTATCTGAAGAGCCTGAAAGATAAAGTAATCTTTATAATCACAGACCTTGACCAAATCGTTTCATCATGGTGTTTTTGGATGCCTATTTACCCAAATATCTTTGGATAACCAGATATGTCGCTGTAGTAATCACTGTGAATATTACACATCCCAGTCCGTTTACCATCATACATACACTTATCGTACAAAAGATGAGATTATTTTCTCTCTTGGGGAACGATCAAACCTTTTATACTACTTAATTCATTGATTTTGTGGAAATCTATAACAACTAGGCCACCACAACAACACTTGCTTGCTTCTCCTTTAACCTTACTCGAGTCTTTAAACACCTGCAAAAAAATATCCAAAACATCTTTGCCAAATGACCCTCCTTTGATGCTCTTGACTAGCCCCAAATTGCCACTTTCTCTTTTGTGTTGTTGAAGCCCTTTGATATCAACCTCTTGATCTTCCACTTGACCATCAAAGCCATTGACTAAGACCTCTTTTCCAGATCCATTAGATGATTTTCCAGCATGGAAACCATGTGAACCAATATCCACTTGCATAGTATCATCTACACAAGAAGATTCTCCAAAACATGAGAGTAAAGCAAAGTGTGCCACTTCCACTTGCTTACCTCTCTTGGTCATCAAAGATATGAATATCTTTAGATCTAAACCTCTGGAAATACTCCCTCTCAAACACACGATATAGATCCAACAAGATCTCATCAATGCTTGATCTCAATCTTTCACAAAGGTTAGTGAAAACAGTGCCACCATCATAAATCAAAAGATAGATTCCAAACTTTCCATCCAACATGAAGTAGAGTAGGTGAAGCTGACTATCAAACCTAATAAATCTAGCCAACTTGAGCTCATAACAAACATCAATAATCTCACCAATGAGATCTCCCTTGCCTTGAAGAAATTGCCTTTCGATTTACTCCATGTAGTCTTCTCCAACCAACCTTTTCTCATTTTGATCATGAGTAATCAATTCACAATCATAGAATCCTTTGAGTTGATGAAGAGATGTGAGATACATGCCTTGGATCTTCCCAAGAACCAATCTTCCATCGCTCTTTCCTTCATAAGTCTCCCTCTTAATGATTGAATCATAAGAAGTAGAAACCTCAAAAACATAAGAAGCCATGAAAAAAATGATTAGTACCTTCAACATAAGGATGATTGAAGTACTCTCTTTTTTCAAACAAGAACTTCTACTCAATGTTATAGGTAATGACTCATATGATAATGATTCTTCCTCACTATCATTCACAATGACATCATTCAAAGTACATCCTACTTTGAACTCTTCACATACTTCTTCTCTTCTTGACTTGTGACTATCTCCCTCACCAAGTCTCTTGATAGAACCACTTGATCTACTCTCTTTATGGAAAAATGTGACTCCACTTGCTGCAAGAATTACTTTTTTGGACTCATCACAAAAAAATGTACAAGAACCATCTCCTTCATGCATGTACTTAGCAACATCTTTTCCCATATGATCAAATAAATCATTAGCAACAATCTTTTCCAAGGAAGAACCTTCACCACCTCCATTGATAATGTTAGCTCTTTGCTTACCTTTTGCATGCTTGCACTTGCCATGAAGAACCATTGATGAACCATCATTATCCTCGTAACTAGCCAAGTCAGCACAAAGATGAACATCTCCAAGAAGCATATTAGATCTTGACCTAGATCTAGCATAAGGAAACTTGTTAGACTTTGAATAAGATCCACCAATCTTATTATTTGAAAGTGAAAGAATGTAAAGAACACCATCAAGTCTTGCCTTCCTATTAGTAGAAAGACAGATAGGAATTGAACCAATACCTTCAATCACACACTTACCATTATTGGCCATGTGTATCACTTTCTTGGCTCCATCATAAATGACCAAAGAAGTAAAGAACTCCTTGTGACTAGTCATGTGTGAACTAGCTCCACTATCAAGGGTCACCATGAATCTTTGTCACCTTCACTTGATATTGGACTTGAAGAACACATTAAAAGAGATTCACAACCACCTAGATCCTCATTATTAGTAGTAAAGTTGATTTGCTTGCTACCCTCATCTCTTTGCTTCTTCAAACATTCATTAGCAAAATGCCCTTTGATTCCACAATAGAAGTATTTTAACTTTCAAGACCTATCTTTCTTTTTACTAACAAAAGAGAAAGGCTCACCTTTATCTTAACCCTTTGACCACTTTCCTTTGCTTTTGCCCTTGAACTTGTCTTTGATGAATATAGCCTCCTCTTCATATTGAGATGTTGATGTAGATCCACCTCTTTGTTGAAATTATATTAAGTCCACAGTTGTCTCCTTGGTGAATGATTACTATTTCAAGATTCTTCCTACACGTTTATTGATCATTGATCTAGGGTCAGGTGAAACTAACTTTGGTTCTACATCTGCTCATCTGATACCTGCAGGAATCATAACTTAGACAGCCAAATTATTTGAAGAACGTCTACAACGGGCTTCCGGCTGATCTCCATCAAAGGGTAACCAATCCTATCATATTTCAAGTTCAGATGTTAAGTTCAATAATTTGAAGGTCATTGAAGACTTGGCCATCTTCAAGAACTTTCATGAATTAGCATTTAGAACAACTCTGCAGAAATACACTAAGTGTCGCAACAGTCTACAGAAATATAGTAAGTGTCGCAATAGTCTGTAGAAATACACTAAGTGTCGCAACAATCTGTAGAAATGAACTAAAGTTTTTAACAGTGTCGACTTTTCTCGAAATGCGACAATGTTGGCTTTTTTCGAAATGCGACACTTCAGCATAGTTCAACAGTTCAACTATTTTCAATAGTGTCGGGCTTTTGCATTTCCTTGAAATGCGACAGTGTCAACTTTTTGCGACAATGTCGGCTTCTTGCCTTCAGCTTCTTCCTTTCAACTATTTTAAATAAGTTAAACTGTTTTAAGGTCACCTTCATCTTTTTAAGGGCACTGTCGGCTTTTTAAGGGCATTGTTGGCTTTTTCACAAAATCTTGAAGAGACAGAAAAATACCGACAGTCGTCTATTTTCAACGAGGAACGTTCCAGACACTTCCCAGAATTTGCGAAGTGAGAGAAAGCCACTTCATGTAAAATGTGAAGTGAGAGAATTTGCGACGTTCTCATCCGCATCAACATTCTCTGATTCGTCGATCGTATATGCCATGTATAGTTGTCAGACAAGCCAAATACTTCCAAATACAATGACTTACCTAATTAGGTGACAAATATTTACTGTAATTAATACATGGATGAATTTTATAAATGGATCATCCAGACACACTCTACGTGATGCTCCGTCCATGAAACGAATGATTTTAAGCCTCCCAGTTATGTCGTCATTCTGGTTGTAACTGCTATTTTGTTGTGCTTCAGTGTAATATAGCAACAACATGCTTTTCTATCTATGTATAACGTAGATGAATGCTTGTTGTGATTTGAATGCACTTCATTGCTGTTTGTAACATTTGTTCACTCACTCTGATCAAAACACGGACGTCTATGACTCTTCAACTTCTGATCAGACGATAGTTGTTTTTGAGGCCTAAGGAACTTGCGCTATCACACTACTCTTTCAATCCATTTCAGAACTCAACTTCTGACTAAATCCATTTTTAGTAATACCACACACAAACCATTTCTAATCTCTTCGGTGGACTGTACTCATTTCTGTATTTTTGTGAGTATGAACTAATTTATAAGATCATGTTGGGCAACAAAACATTTAAGTTGTGAGTACACTTAGAATAAACAATCTATTAGACTGTTTTGCATCTAGCAGCCCATTGTAACGAGAGAGCTATTCCACAAATATTCCTGCTCTCTTCTTTGTTCGCATTCTCCATACTCCATCGCCCCCTTCAGATTGGTATCAGAGCGTAGCTCATATAAACTGAGAGATTAAATTTACTCTATTTGTATTACTGTTAACATGTCTCATTTTGGTAACTCTTCGTTATCATCCAATGAGGTTAGAGTCATTGACAAGTTCAATGGATCTAACTTCTACATCTGAAAGTTAAAACTCTGAATCATGTTAATAGATAGAGATCTTTGGGATGTAGTAGAAGGTGCTGACCTGAAACCAAAAGATGGTGATCAAGAAAAGGCATGGAAGATCAAAGATCAGAAGGCCTTAGCATGTATCACATGCTCAATCTGGCCGACTCCCAAATATCCCATGTTATCACATGCAAAACCTCTAAGGATGCATTAGATTTGTTATCAAATCTTTATGAGACTCATGATGTAACCACTAGATTACATCTTAGAAGAAAGTTCTTTACTCTTAGTGTGCAAAAAGTACAAAAAGGACCAAGAGTGGATTCTAATCTGATCCTCAAGAGGAATTGGTTGTTAGATTACGTGATCTATCAATCTACTTGAGATTAAGATCAATCTAGATCAATTCTAGATACAAAATCCTAACAAGAACAATCATTAATTGAAGGTAGGTGTACTTTCTGGTTTCACACGTGTGAAACACTATCTGAGTATGGACTCCAACCTGAAAATCAAGTACACATTGATAGCATCTCAAAACAATCAAAACAAATGTAGACAAATGAAGAGAATCACTCAAAATGGCTTCCAACACCAAGATTGGTGTCTCACATTGATTATGGCCAAATAAGCCTCTCTATATATACACTTTTGGAGCTCCAGGTACTGATCATGCATCAGATCTCACACGTGTGAGGATGCCTTGTCACCATCATGCAATTTGACACTTGGATCAAAACTTTCCATTTTGGGCATTTTTGGTCTATTTTCCTACTATATGAGATCTTCATGGAAATCTTCTAGAAGCAAAAACTCGCCTACTTCAGCTACTTCCACACATATGAGCTGTCCTCTACAAATGGGATGTGACACCTATTCAAAATATTTGGCTCATGCAATCATTAGATTGGTGCCATGTGTCATATATCTAGAAAACTAGTTTTTGGCCATTTTAGCCACTAGAACTTGAATTAAATCATATGTACAGCATATATGATTATGGTACATGAAAAATACACTAGTTTCACACGTGGGAATAGGCTCCACACATGTGTCTCTATCCTATATACAAGCTTTTTGGATTCTACCAAGCTTATCTTTGCATTTTTCACACTCCTCCTCAAAAATCTAGCTTGGTAAATCTAGCATAGATCTATCTATAACTCCAAAAGCCAATCTTATTTTTATAAATGGATCTTTAGGCAATGCCTTGGTGAGTATATCAGCAATGCAATCTGATGATGAAACATGAATAAGCTTGATCTCCTTTGCTTGCACTTTCTCCCTCACGAAATGATGTGCAATCTTGATGTGCTTTGTTCGAGCATGGAAGATTGGATTGTTTGCAAGTTGTTGAGCTGCTTGATTATCACAATATATGCATGGAATGTCTTCATCCTTGATCAGATTTAGCTCCTCCAAAAGCCTTTTAAGCCAAATAACCTCCTGTTGTTGTTGTCATAGCTTTATATTCAGATTCTATTGATGAAAGAGAGATGGTATCTTGCTTTATGGAAAGCCAAGATATAGCTCCTCCACATAAGAATGTAGCAAATGCATTTATGAATCTTCTATCCATCTTGTCACCTACAAAACTTGAGTCCGAATATGCTCTCAAACAAATATTAGTCCTTTCATAAACTATGCCAAAGTTTTTTGTAGCCGAGATGTACCTTAACACCCTTTGTGCTCCTTGTGAAAAATGCAAAAATAAGCTTGTAGAGGCCAAAAATCTTGTATATAGATAAACACACATGTGTGGAGCCTGTTCCCACGTGTGAAACTAGTGTACTTGTCATGTACCATAATCATATAGATTGTACATATGATTAAATTCAAGTTCTAGTGGCTAAAAAGGCCAAAAACTAGTTTTCTAGACATATGACACATGGCATCAATCTATTGATTGCATGAGCCACATCCTTTGGTTAGGTGTCATATCACATGTGTAGAGGACAGCTCACATGTGTGGAATAAGCTAAAGTAGGAGAATTTTGACTTCTAGAAGATTTCCAAGTAGATCTCAATATAGAAGGAAAATGGACCAAAAGTGCTCAAAATAGAAGGTTTTGTCCAAGTGTCAGTTTTGCATGATGAATCATCATATGACAAAGCACCTTTACACATGTGGGATCAGAGGGATGATCAGTACCACGAGCTCCCACTTATTGCATATATAGAGGCACATTTGGCCATAATCATTGTGAGACACCAATGCTGGTTTTGGAAGCAATTTTGAGTGATTCTCTCCATTTGTCTAGATTTATTTTGATTGTTTTGAGGTTCTATCAATGTGTACTTGATTTTCAGGTTGGAGTCCGTACTCGGACAGTGTTTCACACGTGTTAAACCAAAAAGTACACCTACCTTCAATTAATGATTGTTCTTGTTAGGATTTTGTGTCTAGAATTGATCTAAATTGATCTTAATCTCAAGTAAATTGAAAGATCAAGTAATCTGACAACCAATCCCTCTTGAGGATCAGATTAGAATCCACTCTTGGTCCTTTTTGTACTTTTTGCACATGGTATCAGAGCCTAGTACAAGAGGTTTTGTTGAAATTGATAGGGTTAATCCAAATCAAAGCCAAAATTAGCAGTTTTTTTTGGAAACTAGTCAAATTTTGTGTAGCGAGTTGGATTTGATAGCTATCCTCAAAATTTTTGGTCCAGATCTTGTTGTGGGCTGTAGGAACCCTTTTCACATGTGTGAGGCCGTACAGCTCCGGTATTGACTGAGAAATTTCAAAAATTTACAGAATTTGACTCACATACTCAATTTGAGTGATTTTTGTTGCAAAATCAAGCATTTTCTATAGAGAATCTAATCCCTTGATTAGTTCTTGGATTAGATCAGTCAAGAAATTAAATTTGAAGCTTGAATTAGGTGCATTAATTGATTATCTCTGATTTTTTGAGTGCATGTTGAAGTTGAGAGAGATTTTGCTAAAAATCATAGATTAAGGAGTGATATGCAAGGTGAGAGGTTGAAATCCATTGTACCATCACTCTAGATTTGTTCAAGAGTGATAGGGTCAAGTTTAGAAGCATCAATTTGCTAGAAAACATCCTTGGATCTGTCCTCCAAGTGAAACCTTTGAGAGTTTCTAGTGCATATAGAGCATCTATGCAAATCTTTTGTAGAATTTGACATAGATTGGCTTCAATTGAGAGTTCTAGAAAAGAGAAGCCACATTGTTCAACCCTACTCAATTTGTTTGAGTGATTGTAAGGTTTGAAAAGAGTCATTAAGGTGTCTATGGCAAATGTGTAGAGAGAGATCCAATTTTTATAATAGTTCCTTCCCTTTGTAGAGGGCAAGATCTAGATGCTCATTTTGTGTTGTTATTGGTGGAGAGTTTGTCTCTTCCTAAGTGATCAAATCTTTTTAAGTGGCATTAGCTCTTTGAAGCACAATATCTTAGTGAGAAAAATCACATCTTTTGATTTTGAATTTCATTCCAAGTCTTAAAAAGTAGAGTAATTGGTGGAATCCAATAGGAGTGATTGAATTCAATTTGTTGAGCAAAAATTGACATAGTATGTATGAAACTCAAATTAGTTTTATTCAACTTTCTTTGTGAGAGTGTGAGGGTCAATTTGTGATCCCATTGGATGTCTAGAATGAGGAGGAGTCCATATTTGAGTATTCATGCATGGTTGAGATCTTTGTGAATCTCTAGTTGTCTAAATTTTTAAGCTTTGTGAAAAATTGGTGGTATAGTTTGTTTTCAAATCAAATCAAATTCATTCTAAATCTCAAGAGTGAGATTAATTGGGTCAAGAGTGAGTCCAAAAGAAGTGATTAAGTTTGATTTTCATGTGTTTGAAACAAAACCCACCTTGTCTTCTTCTCCATCTTTGATGAAGCCCTCGGGTTGGCACATGTAGATTTCCTCTTCCAAGAATCCATTCAAGAAAGCATTTTTCACATCGAGTTGGAAGAGCTCCCATTTGAAAGAAGTTGCAAGACATATGATTAATCTAACGGTCACAAGCTTTGCAACAGGTGCAAAGGTTTCATCATAATCTATGCCTTTGACTTGCAAAAAACCTTTTGCAAGTCTAGCTTTGTACTTATGAATGGAACCATCTTGATTATATTTCAATCTATATATCCATTTACAAGTAAGAGGCTTCTTTCCATAAGGTAAATCAACAAGTTTCCAAGTTTGATTTTTCATTAATGCATCAAACTCTACTTGCATAGCTTTCCTCCATTATTGAGACTTATTTTCTTCCTCAAAACTAGTTGGTTCTTCAAGCATAGTAGTCAAGAAAGTATAAGAGTTGAGTAGTTGAGAATATTTCCTTTGCTCCCCTTTGTCACTATAAGTGAGCCTTGATGGCTCAATCTTTGTCCTTGTTGATCTTCTTGGCACCCTTGGACTTGGAATAGGTTCCACTTGGTCTTCATCTTCATGAAACTCCTCCTCGGCCATAGCATGATCTTTGACAAGTTGAGTGTTGTTAGAAGCCACCTTTCCTTTGGCTTGGAGAGATTCATCAAAAAGTACATCTCTACTAGCAACAATTTTTTTTGTAATATGATCATATATCCTATAAGCTTTCTTACTTTCACTATAACCAACAAAGATGCCTTTGAAAGAAGTGGCATCTTCCTTTTTCCTTGTTTCTAAAGAAATATGTTCATGACAAGTACATCCAAAAACTTTCAAATCACTAAGATTTGGGTTTTTGCCAAACAATACTTCATAAGGTGTAAGTCCTTTAATGGCACTATTAGTCATTCTATTACAAAGAAAGTTTGCACATAATATAGCTTCTCCCCAAAATGAAATAGGAAGAGATGCATCTAATCTCATAGCTTTAGCACACTCACATAGTGTCCTATTCTTTCTCTCAGCTACTCCATTTCGTTGTGGAGTATATGTACAAGTAAACTCTCTCTTTATGCCATTAGTTTCACAAAACTCTTTCATCCTATTGGAGATGTACTCCCCTCCATTATCACTTCTTAATACTTTCAAGGTAGTATTAAGTTGCTTTTCCACAAGAGTTTTGAACTTTACAAAGGACTCAAAAACTTCACTTTTCTTAGACAAGAGATAAACCCAAGAGTATCTTGATTTATCATCAATAAAAGTGACATACATAAGAGCTCCACCATTTTTTCAAGTTCTAGTGGCTAAAATGGCCAAAAACTAGTTTTCTAGAGATACTTCTATAGATGATAAAATCAAAGATGATGAATTAGTTCAAATCATTTTGAATGGATTAGGAAATGATTATTCCAATCGTTCAAACCTTTGCTATTCAAGATTCACTTCCTAGTATTGAAAAACTTCAAAGTGTGCTCCTCAGTAGAATGCTTCATATCAAAAGTAAGATGAGTTCCTTATCTTTGAATGATGGTGATGAAAAAGCTAACTTTTCTTTGAAGGCAAGAAGAAGAAGTTTCCATCCAAGAAGACTCAAGACATGGAGATGGAGAACAAAGATGGAGCATCAAGTTCCAAAGGCAAGAGCAAGAAGGACAAGAAGAAGCTAAAGTGTTTCTTTTGTGAAAAAAGGGACATTTTGCATCCGAGTGCTACAAGAAGAAGAATGCCCAAGAGAAGGACAATCAAGGCAATCTTGTGCTTGAGGAGGAGGAAGAAGGCAATCTATCTTTGATGGTATCCTCACGACAAACATCTAATCAAGACACTTGGTGGATTGATAGTGGGGCAAGCTCTCACATGACTCACCAAAAAGACTACTTTTCTAATCTACTTTCTTACAATAGTTCTAAGAGATTTATCTTCACTGCAAGTGATCAAGAATGTGAGATTGTAGGTGTTGGATCCATTCCTTTATGTCTAGGATCATCTAAAAAAGTAGATCTAGAAAATGTTCTTTATGTACCTTCAATTACAAAGAACTTGTTGAGTGTAAGACAACTTATGGATAGTGGATTAGATGTACATTTTAAGCATGGAGCATGTTCTATCTTGAAAGATGAAAAATGTTTGCTAGTGGTTTCAAGCAGAGGTTATTCAAATCGGATGCTAATGTGATGGTTGGAAGTGTGAACATTGCAAGGGAGGAGCTCACTCAAGTGGAATTATGGCACAAAAAGTTAGGCCATCCTAACTACAAAGCTATGGAGACCCTGGTGACAAAGGAGCTAGCAAGAGGACTTCCGAAAACCATATCCAAGTGTGGCAAGCTTTGTGAAGCTTGTGGACTCTCCAAATCTCATAAGCTTCCTTTCAAGAGATCTTTGATAAGATCTAACTCTCCTCTTGACCTTATACACTCGGATGTTCATTCATTTTCACATGAATCGAATGGTGGAGCTCTTATGTATGTCACTTTTATTGATGATAAATCAAGATACTCTTGGGTTTATCTCTTGTCTAAGAAAAGTGAAGTTTTGGAGTCCTTTGTAAAGTTCAAAACTCTTGTGGAAAAGCAACTTAATACTACCTTGAAAGTATTAAGAAGTGATGATGGAGGGGAGTACATCTCCAATTGGATGAAAGAGTTTTGTGAAACTAATGGCATAAAGAGAGAGTTTACTTGTACATATACTCCACAACAAAACGGAGTAGCTGAAAGAAAGAATAGGACACTATGTGAGTGTGCTAAAGCTATGAGATTAGATGCATCTCTTCCTATTTATGTGCAAACTTTCTTTGTAATAGAATGACTAATATTGCCATTGAAGGACTTATACCTTATGAAGTATTGCTTGGCAAAAACCCAAATCTTAGTGATTTGAAAGTTTTTGGATGTACTTGTTATGTACATATTCCTTTAGAAACAAGGAAAAAGGAAGATGCCACTTCTTTCAAAGGCATCTTTGTTGGTTATAGTGAAAGTAAGAAAGCTTATAGGATATATGATCCTATTACAAAAAAAAGTTGTTGCTAGTAGAGATGTACTTTTTGATGAATCTCTGCAAGCCAAAGGAAAGGTGACTTCCAACAACACTCATCTTGTCAAAGATAATGCTATGGCCGAGGAGGAGCTTCATGAAGATGAAGACCAAGTGGAACCTACTCCAAGTCCAAGGGTGCCAAGAAGATCAACAAGGACAAGGATTGAGCCATCAAGCCTCACTTATAGTGACAAAGGGGAGCAAAGGAAAGATTCTCAACTACTCAACTCTTATACTTTCTTGACTACTATGCTTGAAGAACCAACTAGTTTTGAGGAAGAAAATAAGTCTCAATATTGGAGGAAAGCTATGCAAGTAGAGTTTGATGCATTAATGGAAAATCAAACTTGGAAACTTATTGATTTACCTTATGGAAAGAAGCCTCTTACTTGTAAATGGATATATAGATTGAAATATAATCAAGATGGCTCCATTCATAAGTACAAAGCTAGACTTGTAGCAAAGGTTTTTTGCAAGTCAAAGGCATAGATTATGATGAAACCTTTGCACCTGTTGCAAAGCTTGTGACCATTGGATTAATCATATGTCTTGCAACTTCTTTCAAATGGGAGCTCTTCCAACTTGATGTGACAAATGCTTTCTTGAATGAATTCTTGGAAGAGGAAATCTACATGTGCCAACCCGAGGGCTTCATCAAAGATGGAGAAGAAGACAAGGTGTGTCTATTGAAGAAGAGTCTTCATGGACTCAAGCAAGCACCAAGAGCATGGTACTCTAGGTTGCATTCCTATCTTATTTCCATTGGATTTGTTGTAAGTTCTTATGAACCATCATTGTACTACAAATGTAATGATGGAAAGATCATTATCTTAGTTTTATATGTTGATGACATTATACTCATAGGAAATGATCTAGATGGCATCAAGAATGTAAAAGTTTCCTTGTCTAGTGAATTTAAGATGGTAGATCTAGGACTTCTTAAAGTTATACTTGGAATAGAAGTCACTAGAAGTAAATTGGAAGCCTTTGAATGCTTCAAGAGATTCAAGGCCATGGTTGAGACACAAATGTCTCCAAAAGTGAAAGCACTTCGAACTGATGGCGGCGGCGAATACCTCTCTAATGAGATGTCTGACTACATGGCTGAACATGGTATTAGAAGACAATTCACCACTTCCTATTCACCTCAACAAAACGGGATTGCAGAAAGGAAGAATCGAACTCTTCTCAACTCAGCCAGATCCATGCTACATCAAGCGCACCTACCTGTGAAGTTTTGGGCAGAAGCTACTGCCACAACATGTTACTTACAGAACAAATCCAGCACCAAAGCCATCAACATCAAAACTCCTTATGAAATTTGGCATGGACACAAGCCTAGTGTCAGCCATTAAAAATCTTTGGTTATATATGTTTTGTTCACATTCCTATACAGCTTAAGAAGAAGTTGGATCATAGGACAAATAAATGTATTCATTGGCTATCTTGATGAACATAAAGCTTACCAAGTTTATGATCCATCCACCAATGTAGTATTTGTCTGTAGGGATGTAATATCTCAAGACCATACATACTATGATTTCAAGCAACCATCGATAAACGATGCTATAGTTGAGAATACAGTTTAAAGACCCGATCGAATCAATCGCCAGAACACAACGTCAAGTGCAACAAGACAAGACAACAGAATAGCTCACTCACAAACTATATATTCATACTAATGAGCAAGTACAAAGATAAAGTTGCTTAAGAGTACTCAAAGGGCTCATAAAAGAAATACGACGCGATAATTCTAGAACTGAGCACACGTGGTACCGTCAAAATTAGAAAGCACTGTATAAGTCTATCATTGCTATTTTAACTCTCTCCCTCAATGATCAACGTCTCTCTTTATTTTAAAGTTTAATCTATTCATGGAACATACCTCCATGATAGTATCATCAGTAAAAGCCTTTTACATAATCACATCTAAGCCAAGTTTAGCTCTAAAAGTCTCAAACTTCTCCTTTCATAAATATATTAGTTACTTGTAACATCGTAGAACAATGTGTAATACTTATATCTTCACATTATAGCTTTTCACACAGAAAGTGATATTTCACTTCAATATGCTTTGTTCTTGCGTGAAAGACATGATTCTTAGACAACTATATCCCACTTTGGCTATCACAAAAAATAACAGTGGGATGTACCTGCTTCATGCCAATCTTACTCAACAACTTACGCAGCCAAATAGCTTCCTGAGTAGCAGAACTTAACACTTTATATTCAGCTTTTGAAGAAGAAAGAGAAATGGTATCTTGCTTTTTGCTAGACCATGAAAAATGTCGCAAAACGGTTTCGTTTCGTTGTCGCGAACGATTTTGTTTCTTTTGAATTTTCTTTTGCGTGGAAGCTTTTTCCCTCATTGACTCGATCTCCTCTGACATTGCCTGCTTTCGAAATTCTCCCTCTGGACTCTGGACAACTTCTTGATATGTTATTGGCTCTTCAATGAAGTTGCAGTACTCGAATTGCGTGTCTTCTCTCCACTGAAGATTGTCAGAGTAACGGTTTGGAGGTCTTCTTTGTCTTGTTGACCTTCTAGGTTCGTTTTGTTGTTGCTCAAACGTTTCTTGTTTGTGGGGTTGATCTTTAGCTTTCTGCTGCTCTGGAGTCTCTGGCTCTGTATTCTGATTTGATGTTTGTCCTCGATCTCCCTCTTGAATTGGCAGCAGTGTGAAGATCTCATGGCCTCTTTCATTTTTTAGTCCAGGGAATGTGGACTCATCGAACTTCACATCTCTGCTCAAAACAACCTTCTTCGTGGTTGGTTGTAGAGCCTGTACACTTGTCTTCCGTTCGAGTAGTTGACCATGATCATTTGTTCTGATTTGTCATCGAGCTTGCTTCTCTTTTCTTTTGGAATGTGCTTGTATGTTGCACATCCAAACACACGTACGTAGGGTAGATCAGGCTTTCTACCTGTCCACATTTCGTACGACGTCTTATCTTCCAGCGATGTCGTCATTGATCTGTTCTGCAGGTGTACAGCTACACCTATTGCCTCAGCCCAGAATTGACTTGGCAATTGAGCCTGTGCCATCATGCATCTGGCTCCTTCGACTAGCGTTCTGTTTCTTCTTTCTGCGACACCATTGTATTTCGGTGTGTATGCAGGGTGAACTAGTGTTTTATCCCCTGTTTTTGGCAAAATTTTGAAAATTCTTCCGTCAACAATTTGTTTGTATTTTTCTCGATCATGCGACATGTGTTGTCGTCGAACAAGACTCGAATACCACAGCTCTTTCGTTTTTAGTCTTTTTTTTTTCTTGCTCAACTCTCTATGTCTCACTGTATCTCTCTGTATCTTACAGTCTTACTTATTGATCCAGAAGGATTGTTTTTATCTCCACTATGTGGAGTTTACAAGATAGCTAAACAGAGAATTACTAGACTAGCTAATGCTAATTAGCTAATCAGTTACTCTCCGTCGTTGCTACCTGTTTCAGCTGGGCATGAAGTTTAAGACTCCAAGCTTGTTGAGCTGTCAGCTAGCAGCGTGAAAGGTTCCCCTTCGTTTTTTTCGTTTCCTTTCGTTTCTTTCGTTTCTTTCATGTCTCTTCATTTTGCGTCGCTTTGCAATTTTTGCGGTCCTGGAGGCATATTTGATTTTTGCGAGTCGTTCGCGAATCGTTCGTCCTTCGAGTCAAGGCTCGTTGACTTTCGTGTTGCGGCAAAGTTGCAAGAGTTCACCATTTCTGACAAAAAAACAACCGCTAACCTATTGTTGATTTTCAGTCATCTACATTTCCTGCCCAATCAACATCAACATAGCCTTGCAACTTAGGTAAAGTACTTTGTCTTCTGTAGACCAAGCCAAGATTAGGTGTACCTTTCACATATTTCAAGATCCTCTTCGCAGCTTTCCAATGATCCATAGTGGGTGATGACATGAATTGGCTAATTAGACTTACAACATAGCAAATATCAGGAGGTGTAGTCATAAGATAGATCAAACTCCCAACTAGCTGACCAAATAAGGTAGCGTCAACCTGTGCACTATCATAAACACGAGACAACTTCTTACCAGCTTCGCAAGGAGTGATGGAAGGTTTGCACTCTGTCATGCAAAATCTCTCTAATATCTCGCGCACATATTTGCTTTGACATAGTCTGGTATCATTGCCATTTTGCCATACTTCGACACCCAAGCAATAGTGCATAAGATCTAATTTTGTCATCTCAAATTGCTTGCATAAGTTGGCTTTGATAGAATGAATGAGATTCTCATCATTGCTCGTGATAATAATATCATCAACATAAAGTACAATCAAGGCAATGCTATCTCCATTTATAAGAACATAAAGATTTGGATCTGAATTTGTCCTTACAAACTCATGAGAAAGAAAGTAATGGTCAATGCGTCCATACCATATGTGTGGCGCTTGCTTAAGGCCATAAAGTGCTTTGCGTAGCTTGCACACCTTATGTTCTTGTCCCTTTGCCATAAAGCCCTGTGGTTGGACCATGTAAACCTCTTCCTCTAAGCTACCATTCAAAAATGTGGACTTCACATCCATTTGATGGATCTTCCACCCAAAATGAGATGCTAAGGCGATGATAAGGCGTAGCGTAGTCCACTTAGCCACTGGAGCAAATGTCTCTTCATAGTCAATTCCTTTGTTTTGCTCATAGCCCTTCACTACTAGGCGTGCCTTATGCTTTGCTATCGTGCCATCTGCATGAAACTTTGTTCTAAACACCCATTTGTTGTCAATGGGTTTCTTTCCAAGTGGTAGATCAACTAACTCCCACACGTACCATGCTTCTATGATGTCATTTCGAACTTCTTAACTAAATTCACAACACATTGATGATGACAATGCTCATTGTAGAAATTTAGCCTGACATTTAATTTCTTAAAGACTCAAAGTTTGCCCTTTTGAAACAATTTACTTAACATTTAATTCTTAAAGGACTCAAATTTTGCTCTTTTTAATACAATCACCATTTTAACTTGAATATAATGTCCATTACCCTTTTCAAATATTGACTGGATGATTAAGGAGCCCATCTTGTTATAAAAAGGTGTAACTACATAGCAAGTGGAAATGGCTCAAAATCATTAACTTCAAAGTGATGGGATGTCATTCTTTCATTATAATCTCATCATTATCCTCTACTAAGTGTGAATTTGAAAACTCTATAAATTCAAACACGTAAAAGGAGGCCTTATCCTTGACTTGATCCAATAGAAATTTGGGAGACAAATCTAGTACCCGATGTCCCATCATTGGTGGACTCACACATGCTATTAAAATTCTTATCGAGAAACTAAACATACCCATGCACATTGTTTATAGAAATGTCATCTAAATGCCATGTGCCAAATGTTGGTAACTATTGTTACATGGAACAATAGAGAGTACTGACCATTGACCAAATGAAATGTTTTAAAAGTATGTTCTCTTTGGTGGCAATTGCATGAACGAAGATAGACTACATATGAAACTTCATGCATTTTTATCTATTTGAAGCTCATGTAGCAAACACATAGATCGGTTTGTCCACAAGCAAATCTTAAATAAGTTGACAAATATTGAGTATGTAATGTCAAAAGATCATATTACTCCCAAGTGAAAATGAAACATTCCAAGTTTCATGTAAGTTCCTCATACATAATTTCAATTACATCAAATTCATTGAGGAATGATGTTCTTTTTTAACAAAAAACATTTGGACCATGAGGTTTCCTAGACTATCAGGAAATTGTGAGGCATCAATGCTGTGCATAGCCATTACTAGCAACAATTTTTGAAGAAAAAACGTGTCAATTGATTTTGTACATGCTATAAAGTGAAGGGGTCCACACTCAACTGAAAACTGCATCATTGGATGGTCCCCCATTAATGTTATGCTAATGTTATTTGACTTTACCCCAACATATTGTAGCCAAGCCATCTAAACAACAAACAAACTAGCAAGAAATGAGCATTGTGTACAATACATCACATAACAGGTATAAAGTCCTACACATAGGATACTAGTCTAAGCATGTCAAACAAAGCAACAACACAAGGGAATGGGTGGTGGATAAACCAGCCCAACCAAACCTAGATTGTATGGATCTAGCCCCCAAGCTATGGATCCTTCTGGATCATAAAGTAAGACTGTAAGATACAGAGAGATACAGTGAGACATAGAGAGTAGAGCAAGAAAAAGAAAAAGACTAGAAACAAAAGAGTTGTGCACGAAAGTTTGCCAACGAGCAGAACACAGCGAAAGAGCAGAGCATCAGGCCGCCAACGAGCGAGACACTGACGATCTTGCTCTAAAAATCAAACTGATAATTGATTGCTCTATTTTCGTGCATCTCCTTGTCTTACACTGTCTTGATTGCTAGAATGGAATCTATTCTGTGATGTGTAGTCGCGTGTCTCCAAAAAACAGAAAGATCGTCGACTACAAGTGGGTGTACAAGAAGAAGATGAAATCAAATGGCACCGTTGGCTGCTACAAGGCAAGGCTTGTCACGAAGGGCTACACATAGAGATATGGTGTTGATTATTTCGACACATATTCGTCGATGGTCAAGATGACAAGCATACGACTACTCTTTGCATACGCCACACAGCACAATCTGGAAATTCACCAGATTGATGTGAAAACAACCTTTCTCCATGGAGATCTAGAGGAAAAAATCTTCATGAGGCAGCCTGAAGGATTTGAAGACCCCGACAATCGACAATATGTCTGTCGGTTGCAGAGATGCATCTATGGTCTAAAACATGCATCACTAGCTTGGTATAAGAAGCTCGATAGTCTTCTGAAGTCTCTAGACTTCAATCCTACACAACCGGACTGTAATGTCTATATAAAAAGAGTAGAAAAAGATTTTGTGATACTGACTATTTTCGTGGACGATTCTCTGATGATAGAAAATTCCTTGATGCTGATCAAGGACACGAAGAGTCAGATTTCCAAAAGTTATGAAATCACAGATCTTGGAGAAGCAACAAAATGCCTCAGGCTGAAGATCATAAGAGATCGAACGAAGGGCGAAATGCACTTGAGTCAGTCTGAATATGCCAAAAAGGTGCTCAAACAGTATCACATGCTGGACTGCAAAGAACCACACCAATGATAGCTGGAGCCAAGCTGACGAAGCAGAATTGCCCAAAAACAGAAGAGGAAGAACAAAAGATGGCAGGTATACCCTACCAAAACTTGATCGGTAGTCTGATGTACCTTACAATTTGTATCAGACCCTATCTAGCTTTATTTGTTTACGCCTTAAGCCAATTCTCTTCTAATCCTAGCATGGCACATTGGCAAATGGCAAAACGAATCCTATAGTATCTTAAGGGTATCCAAAATATGGGACTAACCTACAGAGCTGAAGACGAAAGAAAAGGATTCGAGCTGCACCACTACAGTGATGCAAGCTGGGCGAGCTGCAAAGATGACAACAAGCCCATAACTGGAGGATGTACCATAGCGTGCGGAGCTGCAATCAGCTGGGTATGCAAAAAGCAAACCTTGGTAGCTCAATTCTCTTGTGAAGCTGAATACGTCACAGCTTCAAAAGTGGCGAACGAGGTAGTGTGGCTGCAGATGATGCTGGAAGCAATCGGGATACCACAAGAAGGGCCATGCACGATGATGATGGACTCTCAGAGTGCCATTTATCTATCCCAGAATCTTGTCTTCTATTCAAAGGCAAAACACATACCTTTGAAGTACCATCACATTCGAGATTTAATCTCGAAAGAAGAGCTCCAGGTCCAATACATAAAATCAAAAGACATGATTGCAAATCTACTCACGAAGCCGCTCGACAAGCCACTCTTTGCAAAGACAATTGGATTAAACGTGCAAAGCTGCAAGGTTCAAGAAGGAGTGTAGAAATGGTGAACTCCTACAACTTTGCCGCAACGCAAAAGTCAACGAGCCTTGACTCGAAGGACGAACGATTCACGAACACTTATGCGAGTAAGGCTGCTTTCATTGTAGAGAGAGAATATCGTAGTGCTTAGAAAATGAGTTTAGGTGAGTAAGAGTGAAGATTAACTCCAACACTACACACAGATCCCAAAAGAGACAAGGAAAAAATTGGACTCCCAAAGCTTCAAATCCATCCACATTGGTTATGCTTCTTCAGATAATAACCTACAAGCTGTATGATCCTGATACCTCGAAGATATTATTTAACAGGGACGTCATCTTTATCAAGGATTAGTTTATCAAATTTAAAAACAAGAGCAAAGTTCCGTGCAAATTATCATCTACTCATGCCATCGACATGACAATTCAAGCCTCATGTTTGAACGTGCCGACAATCAAAGAATTATTCGACAACAAGTCTGAAAAAGGCGTTGCTACTACTTAGGAGCAAAAAAAACAAGGACGTGATTATCAGCCTACGCCACCTCCACAAAGATCAATCAAAGTGCGCACACAACCTATAAGGTACATTGATGAGTCTGTCTATTCTTTCATTCAAGAACTGACTATTGTCTAAGAGGCACCCAGCCAATCAGACTCAGATTTCTAGAGTGATGGACAAAGAGTATGCCTCTCTGATCGAGAACCAGACATGGTCAATTGTCAAACTACCTACTAACAACAATCTCATCAATTTCAAATGGGTCTTTAAGATCAAGTACAAAGCTGACGGGAGTATCAATCGAAGGAAGGCTCGACTAGTAGCATGAGAATTTTCACAGATCTCAAACATCGACTAGAATGAGACCTTCAGCCTTGTATTCAAGCATTCCTCGATGAAAATTCTCCTAGCTTTTGCTGTTGCAGCCAACATGGAGGTACATCACCTTGACGTACAAATATCTTGTTTTTACCTTTAAGGTTCAGAATTTAATCTCCAAGAAAGATGGCATTCTTGCTCACAAATATCTTTCATGTTGTAAGGTTATAAATCTTATAAGCTTTATTAACTATGGAATAAAAAACAAAGATAGTTTTAATACTAGAGTTATCTAGTTTCTTTCTTAGATCATTTGAAATTTGAGCATAAACTATGCAACCAAAATCTTTTAGACTCTTGACGTAATGTATTAATTTGGTCCAAAACTTGAATACAAGTTTGATTATTCAGACTCTTGGTAGTGCATCTACTCGATTATAGGTTGTTGTTGCACAACTTCTACTGAAGAGAGATGCATGTGCAAGCATAGCACTAGCACAATACACCAAAGTTTTGTTCCTCCTTTCTACTATGCCATTCAATTGCGGAGAATAGCTTGTTGTCAATTGATGAATGATACCATTACTCGAACAATAATATAAGAATTCAATATAGATATATTCTCTTTTACCATCTGATTGAAGGAATTTTAACATTTAGCTAATTTGTATTTTCGATTCTACTTTGAACATCATAAAGAATATCGATGCTTTAAGCTTTTGCTTTAAGAAGTGTGCTACCACCTCCTAGAATAATCATTTATGGAAGTTAAAGAACACTTTGTTCCCTCTAGATATGGAGTATGCATTAGATCACAAATGTCACTATGCACAGTATCAAGCAAGCCTTTGGAACTATGTACATGATCAGATTTGAAAGTTTTCTAGCATGTTTTTATAACATACAACTTTCACACAATCATTTGAAAGCATTGGAATGCCTCAAATTCAATTGAATAATCATTAATGAAAGTAATGAATTATTGGGCACTTCCAATAGAAAAAGGTTGCACTGGTCGACAAATATCCAAATGGATTAAGTCAAGAAGGTTGGAAGCTCTATGAGTTTGATTTCTAGAGAATATAACTTCTTGCATACTTGCCTAGAATACAAGGCTCACACTTGTAAGTGCTTCTTGGTTTCCAAGGGGAGGCTCGAACCTGGGACCAAAGAAACTTTGGATGCCAAGCTAACCAGTTGAGCCAACCCCGTTGGGTCACACTTGTAAGTGGAAGAGGACCTGCATATAATAGGATCATTTATACGTGTATGTTAGGCTTCTTATATTGAGATGTCCTAATCTCTGATGCCGTAGAATATTAGTGTTCTCAGATGAGGCTTGAGAAATCATGGCTTGAGCCTTCTATGAAAAATCATAACTAAGTTTATAGAAATAACAATGCCTCATGCATTTGGCAAGAGTTCATTTTTTATTATTTAGAATCTGACATTCTTTGTCAACAAATAGGATTTTATGTCCTAGATTAGCAATCCTACTGATAGAACAATTATTTCTTGGTTAAATCAAGAACATTAACTTAACACATCAATAATGAGTTTCCGAATAGCAGTTTGTGAAGATTTTCGTAATGCCCTGACCTTCAATTTGGTGAGAGCTTGAGTCTCCTAAATGGATAAACTATGATGTGAAGCAGTGAAGTATTTGAACCAGCTCCTCTTAGAAGTCATACCCTCACTTGGTTGTATCAAGGTATCAAGAATCTTCATCTAAGTCATGCTCCTCTCCTCTTAGAAGTCAAAGTATCAAGAATCCTCATCTAAGTGCGATGAAGCTTGAGCCATAAACAGCTTCTGATCTTCAAATATTGTAGTTGGACCTTGATGATCAACCGCTTCATTTTGATGTTGCTGCTATCTTTTGCTCTCATTGAATGCTTTGGTTCTCTATAATCTTTAATGTCATGGCCAAGTTTCTTATAGTAGTTGCAAAACAATTTTTGATTGTTTAATATTAAAGTTAAATTTGCTGGAGGAGCTTGTTCATGATGCACGTTGTTGACATGAGTAGAGGATTTAGTATTCTTGGAATGCTTCTTATAATGCTTTTCCTTGGAAAACAAAGCAATGTTGTTAGAATTTGAACCACTTCATTTCCTTTGAGTTTCTTCTTAGAGAGAAATGGAAATCACGTTCTACAAGTTCATAAGAATGTGGTAGGCTAGATAGTAATGTCATGACATAATTGAATCAGATATTGGAGAGCTAACGACTGCAAGGCATCATGGAGCATGCCTTGGTGAGCTAGTTCGTAAGCCCGATTACATGAGTAGGTTAAATGGAGGTAGTGAAGTGAGGTTGGCTCCATGGGGTAATACCAATCACATTTTTGTCTCAACTTTCAGCGAGTAGTTGCTTGCTTGTAGTAAGAAGCCAATTATAGACTTTTCTATAAATGATGTAGGTACCAATGTTCGATGAGTACATATACATAGATGCTTGATGGGTATAAACATACGTATCAACTCGAGTATCACAAAACTTATTTTGTTGATATATGTTTATGTGATACTACAGTTGAGAACTGTCCCCTAACATTAGTCGTGTGAATACTTGGGTCAATACCCATGGCTTTGGCATTGGCAATACTCGTACTAAGCAAACCATGCGTTTTGCTCATGTATGTATTTTTGCGTGGTAGCTAGAATTCAAATATGTAGGGCAATAGATTCAAGGTTGCAATAGAGGCCAACTAATATTGTATTTTCGATTGTGTATTGCATTAGAAAAATTGTCATGTCTTTCAACGATTGCATGTCATCCTTCAAAACAATCTGTACATATAAACAATCAGGCCAAGCTAATTGGTTGATATCAACCTTGCAACACTCGTCTCGATCATGCTAGTTTGAATACTGTTGTTGTATCAACACTCGACTCGAATAAAATAATTTTTAATACCATGGAATCGAAATGTTTTCGAAATAAGTGATCTTTTAATAGCGGTTAGTAGTGAAAAGACCCTCAACAAATTGTTGGACAACACCAAGGCATGTGGAAATTTTCCAGCTTGCCAAATTTACCCCAAACAATTATCAAAATACAATATATATATGGATCGGTATCTAAATTTTCTAAATGATAGTTGACGTCGGTCCCCACCAAAATGCGACGGGTGGCGTGATGCAGGAGCTTTCACATGGTCTCAGACACCCGTCGCCACTCGTACGCCTCCACCTATTCCATATTCTACCACCGTCGCAGTATTAAAGAACAGAAAATCCGAAAAATCTGCCTCCGATGACGGGCGTGCCACTTACTGACGGGCACGTCATCGTCCCTCAACCATCGAATGATGCCTTTCACGGGGGCCGGGTTCGTTAACCCGGGTTAGTGGGTGGGGTTGGTTAAACCTCGGGTTAATGGGTCTCGGGTTTATAAGAACAGGTGGAAGCAATTCCAAGCGCCGCCTTTGCGTTCTGGGATTAGTAGTAAGTGGGACTATTAGTGGGGGTGATTAGGACTAATTGGGATGATTAGTGGATGCTAATTGTGGATGCTTGGTTCGTTCCTTTATGTCGCCATTCTTCAGCTTTGCATTGCTTTTGCTGCTTCCCTACGATCCAGTGATGGGCGGTCGTACATGGCGTTGCCTCGCTGAATTGTGCCCACTCGATGGCGGATCGTGATGGGTTTGCAGGCGCGGTAGCTATGGCTAAAGCTTAGCCTAGCTTATTAAGTGAAGCGACTGTTGTTTTGTGACTTGTGTTGGTGGGTGATGGAGTAGGCTGAGCTTCTTGCAGAGGAATTCTGAGAGTTTTTCCGCTTTGATTGCGTGTGATCTGTGAGTAGCATTGCAATTGTTATTCTGAATAGTAGCAGTGTGAACGTTCTGGTTGATCATTTTGGTTTGTATTTTGTGTGATTTAACATTGCAATGGTTTTGTGTGCTAAGTTGTTCCTGATAATAGTGTGAACATTCTGGTTGGATCTTTCTGGTTTTACATGTTTAATTGTGATTTGACATTGCAATGGTTTTGTTTATTTATTTTTAAAAGTAGTGTGAACATTCTGGTTGATCATTGTGGCTTTGTCTTCTTTGTGATTAACATTGCAATGGTTTTGTGCGTTATTCTTGAAAATAGAGTGAACATTCTGGTTGATCTGTTTGGTTTTATGTTCTTTGTGATTTAACATATTAATGATTTCTGTTTGCTAATTCTTATCAGTATTGTGAATGATCTGGTTAATTTTTATGGTTTTCCATATTTTAAGATTTAACATTGCAATGGTTTTGTGTGCTAAGTTATTCTTATTACTTAATAGTAGCGTAAACACTCTGGCTGATCATCTTACTGGATACTAGAAGTATGAACATTCTGGTTAATCTTTTTGATTTTGTATGTTTTGTGATTTAACATCACAGTGGTTTCGTCTGCTAAGTTGTTCTTAAATAGTAACGTGAATGTTGTGGTTGATCTTACTGGTTTTAACTGTTTTGTAAATTAACATTGCAATGACTTTGTCTGCCAAGCTATTCTGAATAGTAGTAGTGTGAACATTCTGGTTGACCTTTCTGGTTTGGTACGTTTGTGATTAACATTGCGAATGGTTTTGTCTTCTAAGCTATTCTCAATATTAGTAATGTGAAACTTCTTTTTGATCTTTTTGGTTGTGTGTTTTGTGATTTAACATTGCAATGTTTTCGTCTGCTAAAAGCTGTTCTTAATATCATTGTGAAAGTTTTGCTTGATCTTATTGGTTTTGTAACTTTTGTGGTTCAACGTTGCAATGGGTTTTTCTGCTCAGTTTAGTAGTCGTAGTGTTGACATTCTGGTAGATCTTTTTGGTTTCATATTTTTTTTTGATCTAACAACGCAATAGTTTTTTCTGCTAAGTTGTTCTTGATGGTAGTGTGAACGTTCTGGTTGATCCTTCTGGTTCTGTATGTTTTGTGATTTAGCAATGCAAAGATATTCTTGATACTAGTAAGAACATTCTGGTTGATCTTTTTGGGTGTGTTAATTGTACGTCGTTTCTTTGCTTTTCAAAGAAAGTCTAGTAGAATGTATTGCTTGTAGCTCAAAAGTTTAATTTTGCGGAGTTGTTGTGTATATACCTTTGCAGGCATCTTTGGGTTTTGAGGCTAGGAGGCCAGGAAAGAAAACCCGGGCAATTTTACTCTCTGGCAGAATGCAAGGCGTCTTTGTAGATGATGCAGGCTTCTCTGTGGATCCAGTCTCCACAACAATGCGCTTTGAAAATTTTTCACTTGCTCCTCAAAGTCCAAATGTATCAGCTTCAACGCTCTCACTCAAGATTCCGAAAGATCTTAACAGCATTTCTGAATTTACTGAAGGCACGACTGTTACTTATCCTTACGTTTCTTGGAGTCCACGAGCTGCGTCTACTCTTTGCAACTGCAACAGTAATCTCTGGACGACTGCAACATCTCACAGCTCTTCGACTCCACATTCAAGGCCCTCCGCTGCGGAGGACCATAACATAAAGAATGCAGCTGACGGTGAGAGTGTTGGAGGAAAATTCTGGCCTTCAAGTCAAGATTTTGAAGTGAACACGGATTTTGTAGAGCTGGCTAGCAATGCTGAGAACTCATCCCTTTTCGGATCCAATTCTGGAATGATGATGGAAGGATTATTCTGCGATCTCAAGAACTTGTCTGGGGGTGTTCCCTTGCAAACGAAAGGAACGTGTGGGGATTCTTGGTCAGCAGATGATTTGTACTCTTGCGATGAGTTTCGCATGTATGAGTTTAAGGTGAGGAGCTGTATGAGAGGAAGAAGCCATGACTGGACTGAGTGCCCCTTTGCTCATCCTGGGGAGAAGGCAAGGAGGCGGGATCCTCACCGATTTCATTACTCAGCTATTGCTTGTGCAGATTTTAGAAAAGGAAACTGCAAAAGAGGAGATGATTGTGAATTCGCACATGGTGTTTTTGAGTGCTGGCTTCATCCCGCTCGATACCGCACGCAACCTTGTAAAGATGGAAGAAACTGCAAACGCAGAGTCTGTTTCTTTGCTCATACTCCAGAGCAGCTCCGCCTCTTGCCAGAAGCTGCGCAAGCAGCCATCAGGAACGGGGGTTCCTGTCGGACACAATTGAGCGCTTTAAAGGCATGTATTGCGCAAAATGGTTCTTGCTGTGGCAGCTTTGACGGTAGCTCTTCGGTGCAAAGCTTCTGCTCGGATTCGTTTGATGGAAGTAATGTCCCTTACGATAGTTTTGGTTGTCTTGTCCAAGGACTGTTTGATGGATCCTGCTCTTGGCATGATGGCTGTCATGGAGGATCTCCTCGTATCAAAGCAGCAGCTCAACTTTCATCATTTAACTGTTCAAATCAGGGTGGCATCTGCTGTGCGTCTTCTCAAGTTTCATCTCCAACATCCACATTGTTTAGGCTAACACAGTCTCCACTAACGCTTTCACCACCTCCCTCTCCTATAGAATCCCCACCAGCTTCTCCTAGCAATTGGCATAGTACTTTCTCGCATTCCCTTTCTGTTGCTGCCGCACATGGTGCTTTCCGTCATGGGCAAGCACCCTCAGTTTCTCGCGCATCTGATTCACCATCTCCATCCCAGTCCACAGCTTCCCAAGCGCAAGCCCTCCTTGCTGCACATGGTCAGATCAGCAACTCTGTTGCAGGCTCTGCTGGGAACATTCCCCACAACTCTGTTCAAAGGCATCACATGGAATCCCTTAATTCCAAACCCACTTTGGCAATTCCTAATTGCGGACAAAGGAGGCTGCTACAAACCTTTGCTTCCGCACCCTCCTCTCCCCATAGCACTGCTCCAACATCTACAACTGTGGTCGATCTGGTTGCGGCTGTGCAGCAGCTGGAGCTTAAAGGTGCAAATCCAATGTGGATTCAAACTCAAGCTGCCCAAGCACCAAAGACATCACCTCTTTATTCATCTGGACTATCACCTCTTAGGCGCTGTTCACAGAGTGTTCCTTGCACCCCATCCGGAGATGAAGAAGCAGTAGAGATGTGGGATGCAGATATAATTGAAGAGGAAGAAGCCAATATGCCAAGGGTAGAATCAGGCAGAGCGCTTCGTGCAAAAATTTATGGCAAACTGAGGAAAGATAAGCGGCTGGATTGTGTAGACAGCTTTGATTTGGGCTGGGTGAATGAACTTGTGAAGGAGTGATCTGATTAGGTCGCTAGTGAAGTTACAGGGTAAGAACTTAGAGTGAGGCTTATACACAAGAAATTGGAAGAATTATTTGTAGAAATCAAGATGTGTTGATCAGGAAAGAAAGGAAAATTGAATCAGATAAGAGGTTTAGACTTGAATATTTCATCATGAGATATAATTGTGGCATTATCTCCTCTTAAGGAGGAGCTGACTTCATTGTCTTGATTCTGAAGGTGAAACCTACTCCATTGCTGTGAGTTTATTGAGAGTTGAGGTTATTCTTCTCGTCCTGATCCTAGTCTGTTGCTATTAATTGGGTTAATCCATAGATAGTTGAAGTGGTCTGTTAGTTGAACTGGCCGGAATATTAAGGTAAGGTGAAGATGCCACATTTGAATTGCTGTGGCATAGTTCTGGAAGTTAGTTGAAGACAACCTGTTGGCAGAAGGGAGATGCTTTTTTCAAAATTCCGAGTTACCGTCTATGCAAATCCTGAGCGTACTTAGTACTAGTGTACAAGTCCTTGCTATCAAATGATGTTTGAAAGGCCGAGTTTGTAAAGCTATGCTTTGTGGTGGACAAATTTGGAAGCAGCTGGGAAAGCCAACAACAGATCAACAATGTGTAAAAACTGACTGAAAGGTTCACGATGAATTTGAGCAGAGCTATATTCTTCTCTCTTGGAGCCAAATTGAACCAATACTGTATATTTTCATCCTAAGACATCCTGGTGGTTGCTGAATCAAAAGTCTGCTGCTTCTTTCCTCTTCCATATTTCCACATCAGATGGACAATTCTCAAAGTGATCCAACTTTTCGCTTGATCGCCGCATTTAATAGACAGGGTTTCTTCATGATGCTCGTACATAACCTGACATATTGGATGGCACAAAGCAGATTACTGCAGTCACTCTTAAAGTGGACAAGGTGTGTTTCATACCTCAAGACTGGAATAGGAATCTAACTTTTCCGCAAGCAGAAAATTTTGAGACTGCACACTTTCTTGTTCATACTTTTAGTTATTGTTAGCATAGATTATTTCTACATCAAAAACATGTTGTAGGCTGGGCCCACTGCATAGTACGCAGGATGAGGCTTCTCAGATCTCATATTTTCTGCTCCTTTGACTATAATGCAGCACTTTATGCAATTCCTAGTTAAGCTTTTTCAGCTGGTTGTTTGAGTGTCTCAATAGCAAGCATGAATAATTGTACTAGTCTTTTAGAAGTTTGTAGCAAAAGATCATTTGAAGACAGTGGCTTCTTTGGTAAGGACCTACTTCCCTTTATTTCAGTCTCACAAATTCTGGCAACTACTGGCACACGTTATTACAAAAGCCTGTATCTACCCAATTTCCTTTTAATTGCATGTGCTTGCAAATTGCAATATATGCTTCATATCATAGTTGCACCCCACTTCCAGAAATGCATTCAGAAGTGCGGATAGAAACGCGTTCCGTGTTTCTGAAATTTTTTTATTTTTATTTTTGCCAGCAATATGGATATCAGATTAAAGCTCTGATCAAGGGCATTGCATTTTTATAGGTTGCCAGGTGTTTTGGTTATAGTTGGGTTGGTTACAGCATGGTTTAGGTCTAGTTTAGGGCAAATATATATATATATTTTTTGTTCCTTTTTTTTGGTACGATTCTGCTACCAAAAACGCGTCTCTGAGAACGTTTCTGCCCAGGAACGCATTTCTGGGCAACTATGGTTCAATATTTGGAAGTGGCCAAACTAAGCAGACCTTGAAAAACATCAAAGGTTAGAAAAAATGCTGCTCCAAATCTAAAATAAATTTTCCAACAAGTCAGCATCTTGAACATATTTTCCAAAAATCATATTGGATTAAAAGGGCGGTCTCAAACGACTCCGACATCTATGGATTGAACCTTCACTTTATGCCGAGGCATATCCAGGTTGGCATATAGTTTAGTCACAACCCTTGGTCGTTGCCTTTTTTACAAATATGATATATATATATATATATATGAAATTGTGCCAAGAGCTGATGAGGAAAGCAATAAGATCAGATTGTGGCTCATTGAGCTTGAATGCCTACATTAATATCATTGTTTTTTAATGCCTTCATGGGCACGACATATGACTCTCACTACACAATTTGTAATCAGTGTAGTTACCAATGCCATGTGTGTATAGCGTATAGCATCCACATTCCAATTGCACCAAAGAAGAAACACGTCAATATTTCATTACAAAGTCAACATACCTCTCAAATTGAGGTGTCACATTAGCAATTGCATTTTATGTAGGGGGGAATGGATTCCCCAATGACCTTTGCATTGGGGAACCTTGCCAGTAGAGATGATGAGGCTGAGACATTTTTATGGTAGTGGGAAATCTTATTCCCGTGTGTGAAGGATGACCCCTGTTATCCAAAATAACAAATCTGACCTTATTCATTTTTTGTGAAAGTTTTTATAGCACCCTCAAATCGTTATGAAAAAATTTATGGCATGTTTAAGCTCTTTTATGGACACAAATGGTTCAGGCAGAATTGAAGCCTTTTCACAAATACACTATGTTAAGGATAGGGAATCTTTTACAATCTACATTGCAGATCTCCTTCAACTCAGGTTGAGGAATCACTCCCACTTTCATTTGCAGCTTGTAGACTTCTTTCGTCGACTCTTGATCTAGATATTCTTGTGCCCTTCCTGAATATTTGTAACCAATCATGTAGCCATACTCCACAATGCTATCTGATATGAGCTTTGGTTCATCATGTTAATGCTGCTCTACAGTTCATATGGATCTCGACTCTTATGCTAGAAATTCCTTCAATCGAAAATTCTCTTCGACCATTGTGTAGTCTTCCCCTTCAATGGATTTTAAGAATGTGTTATGGTTCTTGTGTCACACCTCTAGCCTCTGCACGCATAGATAGGACATTTCAGGTCTAAATGCCATCACTTTTACAAAGGTTAACTCTGAACCCCTTCATGTTGTAATTAAAGAGAATCCAAATGATCGAGTTGAAATAGGTATATTGTCTAATTTAGAATCCATTTCAAACTACTCAATTTCAAGTATGTATCACCTATTAGTTATAGTGGTCTCTCTCTCTCTCTCTCTCTCTCTCTCTCTCTCTCTCTCTCTCTCTCATACATAACAAAGAGGACTATTCATAACCTTCACAAGGGCCTAATTAGAAAAGCAAATCAAATGTGAAAAATTTCAAATCATTGAGATCGAAAATATCCCTTTGATCTTTGGTTAGAAAGACAAGCAAATCATCAATCTTGCCAATGTAGAAAAACCAACATCTACACTATAAATGAGATGCAATCTGTAATAGATCTTGATCAAACATCAATCAAAACATAAACTAATGTTGATGTTCATACAAAAACAATAAGCTACTGTATTTCACACTTGTGGATATGAAAATAGCATTTAATGAGCATTCTACACAAAATTGCAAGATATCACAAATATAGTGCACCTTTGAATAGTAGAACCCAAAGAGAACCATGTATAAGCATGAATGAGATAAGAGAGAGAGAGAGAGAGAGAGAGAGAGAGAGAGAGAGAGAGAGAAAATGTTTTCTCTTTTCACGAGTTACATCTTTTTATATCAGGTCCAAACCTAAATTCAAACTTTGGTTTTTTTTCCATAATAAAAAACCTACTATTTTTATGACTAGATATAATGTATCTACTACTCAAATTAAATCTCTCCAAAACTCATCTTCTATAGTTTTCCACACTTTTTAAAAGTGTTTATTCAAATGCTTTTAGACTAATATAACTTTGAAAAGTTAAACTCTAAGTCTAATATGAAAATTGGCCTCCATTGTCAAATATACACATATGATCAAAATAGCGAAACTAGTTGAAATTTTCACATCAAATATTTCAAGTCCATGTGAAGACCAAGAGTCATCATTTCCACGAGTAAAACTCTTATCTAGCTCAGCTAAGATGGGGGGCAAATTGTAGTCTTTTCACGATCAAATGGCAAGCCCAAATTTTTTGCATGTGTGCGCCAAACAACAATAATATAATAATCATCTTATCTTTATATCTTTTTTTCTTTACAATCAAGTCCTATTCAAAAACATCACAGTGGCTTCCTCTCTAGCATTCAAGAAACTACTCTTCTTGTTTCAGACAATCTACACCTTTTGAAGGACCTTCGCACAATTACAAATCCATCCTAATTTCCCCCCTTTTAGCAACAACAATTGCTCAAGAACACGCCATGTTCCAAGTAAATAGACTGAAAATTGCCACAATAACGAACAAGAATCCCACAATTCACCTGTAGCTTGAATTGTTACTTAAAAATTGTAAGAATAATAAATTTCAAAATGGCATACTATCCATTTCACAAAACCTTGATTGCAAATACTCAAAATTGTGCACCCATCTAATATTTTTATAGAGGGCCTATATTATAATGTCGTTGATTTTGAAATAAGGATGTCTTATCTACAATAGCATATTAACCCATTAGAACAAGCAAACGTGATGAAGTGCAACGTGTACGCAAGTTTGTTGCATTAAATACCACATGTTCATCCCAACATAATTATAAGCCTCAACATGCAATTTAGAAAAATATAGAATATAGGATACCCCAATAATGAGTTGAATCTCAATGACACTAATCCTTATTTGAAAGAAAGTACAATGCAAGAGTGAGCTAGTCCCAAAAATGAGTGGCCCCAATAAATAAAAATAAAACTCAACAAATACTCAAAAAGTTTGGAAACATCCAAGACTCCCAAGCTCCGTGGAAACTATTCATAAAATATTGAGAGTCCCAAGTCCATAAAAATTTTAGAGGAAATTTAAACATCTCGACGTCTCATAAAAACTTAAAAAATTGTTGCAAGTTTTTTCCTTCCAAACATCCTAAACATAATTGGAATCAACCACAAAAATAAAATAGGTAAAAAGGACCACAATGACCATGTTACCTTCAAGCGTAATCAAGTAAATATTTGTGTGCTTAAGATTGGATCAATATGATAATGAGGAACCAAATAATTTACATAAAATCAATTAAAAGATTAAGGTGCTAGTGCATGCAAACCTAAATTAGGCTTTTCAACAAAAACACACTCAAATAAAAGTTATACACATCATGTATTCACATCCTGGACATCAACCTAATCACATTTATCCTTCAAATGATACTAATGCTTCAAAATGCTTTTAATAACCAATGTTATATCACATCATCATGTAAGATGTTTAGAACAACTAAACATTTCTTGTATTGCAAAAGTCCCTTCCCACGGTAGCATATATGTTGAAAAATAGGAATGCATACTTTATGGATAATACAAAAGCAAGTCACCTTCCAAAATGGTATGCAACTAAACTGTTTTGTCATGTTAATGTCTTAGATTCTTTTTTTTTTTTTCTTTCTATAATCCATTGTGGCCATACTAGATGTAAACTTGACCTCAGTTTTCAAGTTACAAAAGGCATTTTTGAACTTTAGCATCTAAAACTAGATCGTATTGAAATAGAAACATTTTTAGGATAGATTCAAAAGGATCTTCATCTTCCACTCAAAGTAACTAGTTGAAAAAATGTTTGACCATTGTAAGCTATTTTATAAGCCCACAAAGTTGGCAATAAGTGCGCCCTCCTTCCTACTTTAGTGATGCTGAAAATTGTCACTTCTCACTTGACATTGGTTCATGTATATATTGATCAAACATTAGAATATGTTGATGATCTGATTTCACACGTGTGGAGCCTGTTCCCACGTGTGAAAGGATGTACTTTTCATGTTTGTATATATCCAAATGGATTTTGTATCATTCTAGTTAGTGTGAACATGAAGTGACTAGTTTTTAGTCAAGTTGACTAGTCACCTACAAATTAGCTTTTCCTTGCATGTGCATGAGTAAATGCTCCCACATGGCAAGTGGATGTTCACACGTGTGTATAGAGTACTAGAAGATAAGAGTTGACCATTTTCCTTAGATCCTATTTTGTAGGAAATATTCCTATATTCTAGGAGACTAGCTTTTTGGATTTCAGTCATATTCTAGAAGGTCAACTATTGGATAAGGATCAAGGATGGATCAAATGGATAGATCTGAGTGATGTGGCACTCTTCACACGTGTGAAGGCTTGCTGGACTGTACCAGACTCATGGATGTACTTGATTCATAAAAGGATCATCATTATTTTGCTAAGAAGATTGATAAGCCTTTTGCACTCTACACTTTTGTGAGATTTCTAGTCATTTGTCTTGTGATTTTTATGTATGATTGCTATCTAGTGTCATTGTACTTGTTGTTTCAGGTGCAGGCCGTACAATGGACAGTACTCCACACGTGTGAGGCCGCTCTCACTAAAAAATGATGTGTTGATCCATTGCTCTTGCTTAAATCCAAGTGTAGTGAATCTAGATCAAGATCTAATGTGTAGAACTTGATAGTTTCATTGTTTAAGCAACCAATAACTCTCTATGATTGTAAAGTACAATCATTATTGTCCTAAAAACTGTAAAATTTATCATGGTATCAGAGCTAAATAAGAGAGTGATCATTGAATCATAAATCTTGTAAAGATCATTGGCAAAATTTGTTTTTGGCCAATACTAGTGAGGGCGAGTTCTTCTAGAGTGATAGCTTGTAATCATTTGGATCAAAACGACTTGGAGGCTGTGTATGTACTTTTCACACGTGTGAAACCGTACAACATTTTTCAATTCAAGTTACTTTGTGTTTGTTGGTCCCAAAATCACAATACTAGTTCATTCTTGGTGCTTTTTGAAGCATAGTATTGATCTAGATTCATTTTAGCTAATGCCTATGACCAAATAGTGTTTTGGATCATTGAAGCATTTCTTTTTAGAGTGTAAGATCAGATCTTAGAGGCTGGTTTGTTCATATCCTTGGTTGAAGTGAAATCTCTAAGAAAAGTGTAAAGCAGTTTTTTTTTGTGAGAGTGAAAGCAAGGAATTTTTGGTAAGATCTCTGAGTATCATTCAAGCTTGTGTGCTAGTTTGATAGAGACAAGCCTATAGGCATTCTAGCAAGCTTTAGGCCTTTTCATAGATCTTTTAAAATTCAAAAATCTTTGTGATTTTTAAAAGAGCATTCATTCTAAAATGTCATCCATGGGTGAATATTTGATGGAATCAAGTGAGAGACTCACTTCCACAAATTATTCCATTTGGAAAGTGAGAATGGAATCACTCCTAGTGATCCATGATCTATATGACATAGTTCAAGGAGTAGAGGAAGAGCCTCAAACTCCCCAAGAACAAGCCAAATACAAGAAGAGAGCAATATTAGCTCTACATTGCATAAAGTTAAATGTATGCAATGACCTCTTGAAAGAGGTGTCTTCTTGTACCTCATCCAAAGAGGCTTGGGATTCATTAAAGAGCATTTATGAATCCAACAATACTTCAAGAATCCTCATGCTAAGAAATCAAGTTTTCCAAAGCATGAAAGGAAGTGGAGAGAGTGGACAAGAGTATGTCCTTAGGATCAAATCTCTTAACAAGGAGTTAAGTGCAATAGGAGAGAAGATCCAAGATCAAGAACTAGTAAAAATCATCTTGAATGGTCTAGGTGATGAGTTCACCAACTTAGTCCAATCATTTGCCATTCAACACTCTCTTCCATCCATTGAAAAGTTGCACAATGTTCTTGTGGCCGAGGAGAGTAGGCTTCTACACCTCAAGACAAGAATGGATAGCATGTCACTTAATGGAGGAGAGGAGAAAGCTAACTTTACATCTAAAGGCAAGAAGAAGCAAAATCCATTCAAGAAAAATCAAGGCAAGGAGGCCGAGATGAAGAATGGAGGATCTACCTCCAAAGGCAAAGTGAAGAACAAGGCAAAACTAAAGTGTTTCTTTTGTGGAAAGAAAGGACACTTTGCCTCAGAATGCTACTTGAAGAAGAATCAACAAGCCAAAGGAGATCAAGGGAACATTGCTCAAGAGGAAGAAGATGAGGATGGATTCAACACATCCTTAATGGTTGCATCTACACCAACTTCAAGTCAAGACACATGGTGGATAGATAGTGGGCTAGTTCCCACATGTCCTTTAACAAGCATTATTTTTCTACTCTTCTATCTTGTAATGACTCTAAGAAGTCAATATACACTGCTAGTGATCAAGCATGCAAGATAGATGGCATAGGATCTATACCTCTTTGCTTAGGCACATCTAAAAGGATAGATCTAGATAATGTTTTGTATGTTCCTACCATTTCAAGATACTTGCTTAGTGTAGGACAATTAATGGACAATGGACTAGATGTACATTTCAAGAATGGAGTTTGTTCCATCTTGAAAAATGATAAGTGCATAGCTAGTGGCATTAAGCAAGGTAGACTTTTCAAGTTGGATGCTAATGTTGCAAGTAAAAGTGTGAACTTGGCTAGGGAGGAGCTAACTCAAGTGGAGCTTTGGCATAAGAGATTAGGCCATCCTAATCTTCAATCTATGGAGTCAATGGCAAGCTACCAAGAGCTTTCAAGAAGTGTGGAAAGATGTGTGAGGCATGTGGCCTTGCAAAGTCACACAAGTCTTCTTACAAGAGATCTTCATCAAGATCTCTCTCTCCCTTGGATCTCGTACATTATGATGTACATAGTTTTTCACATACAAGTAATGGAGGTGCCTTGATGTATGTAACTTTTATAGATGATTGTACTAGATTCACATGGATTGAGTTACTATCAAAGAAAAGTCTTGTTTATGAAGCTTTCATTAAGTTCAAGTCTCTAGTAGAGAAACAACTTAGTACTTCTATAAAAGCACTAAGATTTGATAATGAAGGAGAGTACACCTCCAATAAAATGAAAGGCTTTTGTGAGATCAATGGTATTAAGTTACAATACACTTGTTCCTACACCCCTCAACAAAATGGGGTGGCCGAGAGGAGAAATAGGAGTCTATGTGAGTGCGCAAAGTCCTTGAGGCTTGATGCATCACTTCCCATCTCATTTTGGGGAGAAGCCATAACATGTGCTAATTATTTGTGTAATAGACTTCCTAGTAGTGCTATAGATGGGATCTCACCTTATCAAGCCTTGTTTGATAAGAAACCCAATGTAAAAGATTTTAAGATCTTTGGATGTACCTGTTATGTACACATTCCTTTGGAGACTAGAAGGAAAGAAGATGCTACCTCCTTCAAAGGAATCTCTGTTGGCTATGGAGAAAATAGCAAGGGATATAGGATATATGATCCTACATCCAAGAAAGTAAAGGTAAGTAAGGATGTACTTTTTGATGAGTCACAATTTGCTAAGAGCTTGTCAAATGGATCTAACCCATTGTGCATTGAAGATCTTGACAAATCCGAGGAGGATTTTGACAAACCCGAGGAGGATCATGACAAACCCGAGGATGAGAGATTTGGATCCGAGTCAAAAGGGGCCGAGAAGATCATCAAGGAGCAAGGCCGAGCCTCAAGGCTTACCTATGTGGACAAGGGAAAGCAAAAGGAAGGCTCTACATCTTCTACCTCTTACTCTTTTTTAGCTACATTGCTTGAAGAACCATCATCTTTTGAAGAAGCATATAAATCTAAAGTTTGGAGAGATGCAATGCGAGTAGAGTATGATGCATTAGAAGAGAATCATACTTGGAATCTTGTAAATATTCCAAGAGGAAAGAAACCACTTGCATGTAAGTGGATTTATAGAATGAAGTACAATCAAGATGGATCTATTAGTAAGTACAAAGCTAGGCTTGTTGCTAAGGGATTTCTTCAAATAAAAGGATTGGATTATGAAGAAACATATGCACCTGTAGCTAAGCTTGTAACTATTAGATTAATTATTTGCATTGCTACTTTGTTCAAATGGGATCTCTACCAAATGGATGTGACAAATGCCTTCTTGAATGGCTTCTTAGAAGAGGAAATCTACATGATGCAACCCGAGGGCTTCATCAAGGTTGGTGAGGAGCAAAAGGTGTGCTACTTAAGGAAGAGCCTATATGGCTTGAAGCAAGCACCTAGAGCTTGGTACTCTAGGTTGCATGATTTTCTCTATTCCCTTGGCTTTGTACTAAGTGCTTATGAACCTTCTTCATATTTCAAATGTAATGAAGGAAAGATCATCATTTTGGTTCTTTATGTTGATGACATCATAATGACAGGAAATGATGATGATGGCATAGGCAAAGTAAAAGTTGACTTATCTAGTGAGTTCAAGATGGTAGATCTAGGCTTCCTAAAGTTTATACTTGGGATAGAAGTGTCTAGAAGTAGAAATTGTACTTTCATAAGTCAATCTAAGTATGGTACTTCCATTTTTGAAAGATTTGGTATGAAAGATTGTAAGGGGATTGACACCCCTATGGAGCATGTTGTAAAAGCAACTAATGAAGGTGATGAAGCATCCTTTGAGGACATCACCCTCTTTAGGGAGCTTATAGGCTCTCTAATCTATTTAACCATCACTAGACCTGACTTAAGTTTTTGTGTAAGCAAGTTGAGTCAAAGTATGCAAGCTCCTTTAGTTCATCATTGGAAAAGTCCCAAGAGAGTACTTAGATATGTTTCTAGTACTAGATTTTTTGGCATACTTTATGAAGGATCTAACTTGCACTTGAGAGCCTACTCGAATTCAGATTTTGCAGGTGACAAGATGGATAGGAAGTCCATTAGTGCATTTGCAACATTTCTTTGTGGAGGAGTGATATCTTGGCTTTCCAAAAAGCAAGATACAATCTCACTATCTTCTTGTGAAGCCGAGTACAAGGCATTGACTTCAACAACCAAAGAGCTCCTATGGCTAAGAAGACTCTTGATGGACCTACATGTGCTAGAGGCCGAGGAGATCCCTTACATATTTTGTGACAATCAAGCTTCTCAACAAATTGCTTCAAATCCTATCTTCCATGCTAGAACAAAGCATATTGAGATAGCTCACCACTTTGTGAGCGAGAAGGTACAATCCAAGGAAGTGCAACTACATCATGTACCATCATCCGAATGCATAGCTGATATCTTAACCAAACCATTGTCCAAAGATCCATTTTTTAAGTTAATATATGCTCTTGGAATTGTAGATAGATGTACACTAGATTTGCCAAGTTAGAAGTGAGGAGGAGACTTGAAAATTGTCACTTCTCACTTGACATTGGTTCATGTAAATATTGACCAAACATTAGAATATGTTGATGATCTGATTTCACACGTGTGGAGCCTGTTCCCACATGTGAAAGGATGTACTTTTCATGTTTGTATATATCCAAATTGATTTTGTATCATTCTAGTTAGTGTGAACATGAAATGCCTAGTTTTTAGTCAAGTTGACTAGTCACCTACAAATTAGCTTTTCCTTGCATGTGCATGAGTAAATGCTCCCACATGGCAAGTGGATGTTCACACATGTGTATAGATTACTAGAAGATAAGAGTTGACCATTTTCCTTAGATCCTATTTTGTAGGGAATATTCCTATATTCTAGGAGACTAGCTTTTTGGATTTTAGTCATATTCTAGAAGGTCAACTATTGGATAAGGATCAAGGATGGATCAAATGGATAGATCTGAGTGATGTGGCACTCTTCACACGTGTGAAGGCCTGATGGACTGTACCAGACTCATGGATGTACTTGATCCATAAAAGGATCATCATTTTTTTGCTAAGAAGATTGATGAGACTTTTGCACTCTACACTTTTGTGAGATTTCTAGTCATTTGTCTTGTGATTTTTATGTATGATTGCTATCTAGTATCATTGTACTGTTGTTTCAGGTGCAGGCCGTACAATGGACAGTACTCCACACGTGTGAGGCCGCTCTCACTAAAAAATGATGTGTTGATCCATTGCTCTTGGTTAAATCCAAGTGTAGTGAATCTAGATCAAGATCTAATGTGTAGAACTTGATAGATTCATTGTTTAAGCAACCAATAACTCTCTATGATTGTAAAGTACAATCATTATTGTCTAAAAATTGTAAAATTTATCAAGTGATACCTCACTTCAATTCTTTATTCGTGCTTTTAACATGTTCATCCAGTGGTCTAGGATAATATGTTGTAGAAGAATTATGCCATCACTAAGCTATGGTAATTTATCGGCACTCAAGTCATGTATACGTCTTGTCATGAAGTATTATTCTAATCAACTTATCTTTATGATATATTGCAAGACTCCACTATGTAAACTTTCTAATAACAAATGGCTATCAAACATTTCTTTAACATTGAGTGGACCTTCCCAACCCTTGACTAGATACTGGCAAATTTTCATCAAGATTATCTTCAAACCAAATCACATGACGATGACGATCTTATCAAGGTTTGCCATCGAGCCATCTGATCTAATTTACTATTTGCAATCCATGCCTGCAATTAAGTCTCACTATTAGCAAGTGGTTTGTTGTTATGTACAACATTTAGATGACAAAACACTTTGGAGTAATGCTTCTCGATATGTCTCTGTTCCACCAAAATTAGCATTTGAGCCCTGTTTACAAGTGCCATAGGGACAACACTTTGGTGGGATTTGAGACCTCAAAGTTTTGTCTTTATACTAAATGTCCAAATGTCAGACTTCTCAAAAGGGTTATTGGATGAGCTTTGGCTTGTTGTAAGAGTTATTGTTCTTTGGGTCATCAAGAGAGTAATATGACAATTATGACAACTAAGCATAATCATTTATAATTTGTTTTGGACCCATTTTATGAAGATTAGTGGCATTTTGTTGAAGGCAAGAGTCTGAATTTAAGTCAGACACAAATGGGGACATACAAGAGAGGAAAAAGAATTGTCTACTTGGAAAACAAAATACTTTTATCCCCACACGATAGCAAGTTGAATAAGTTGAAGCATCCTCAAGCACAAGTTTAAATCACAATTGCTTCAAAAACAGAATACCTAGGATCCTCATACTCCCGTCTTGTTTTTGACCTCCAAGTGCATATGCATAATCATATGAAGACTAGTGCTCTCAAGTATAAAACCAAATTTTAAGGTTTTGAACAATCTATATCCACTACACTTAAAAACCTTTTGTTACCATTTTTGCATACCTCAAATTGACATGAGATTTAAATAATCAATTTCTGTCATTTACATTTTTTTTATGGATAATTTTTGGTTGATGGTAAGTGCATGATGTTGAAGTGAAATTGTCTTTTAATGCACCACCACAAATCGAGTACTTCCAATGCAAGTATGGACATGACACATGATATTTTTTAGGTGACCTTGTGATATTCGAATAAATAAGACTTGTGAAAAATGTGTTTACAATTGCTAGTGTAGGTCCCAACGTTCCATCATTTAGAATGTTCCTAAGCCACTTAGGATGCTCATGTGGTCAAGAAATGTAGTTGGTTTGAATCATTCTTAGTAAAAATTAGTGGAGTGAATAAAGTGGAAGCTCTTCTAGTTTAGAGATAGTTAAAACTTGCAGAAGCAATTATTTTCATAAAGTTTAAGCTACATGAACGAGTAGTGACTCTATATGATTTTTGTGTGTCTAGTCTTGTGGTTGGTAGAAGCTCGTGATTTATTGAGTGGAAAAGACTAGAAATACCAAAGAAGTCTTGTTGGTTTTGTAGTTGTCTTTATTAGATATAAGAATAGGCTATGAGCCTACTTCCAAGAAGAATTGAAGCCAAACCAATACATTGAAGGAGAAAAATATGATTGATTGACTTATAAATCTAAGATTAAAAGAAAAAATCCCAGAAAAAAGGACTTATGACTATGAAATTTTATAATGAAAATAGTCTTAGAAGAGAAATAGTTATGGACTATAGTGATTGATGTCGAGACTTATCAAATGGGAGAAAATAGAACATATGAGATATTTTCATTTAATGCCAAAAAAAAAAAATTAATGCAACTATATGCCTTGCATTAGAAGATTCAACTTCGAGACATGTGAATATGGAAAAGACCGCATGTGAGGTAATGATAAAGTTTTACATCATGTATGAAGGAATATACCCAATATATTGTTGTTGAGAAAGAGAATCATGAGTGAACCAATTTTAGATGGATATATCATAATCAAACAATCAAAATTATTATAGACAATATATAATGAATTTGTAGCTACAATTGGTGTTGTAGTGAGTTAAGAGGAATTTTTTCACTAAGAGGGAGAGAGAGAACGCCTAGGTTGAGAAAGGCTTTGGGGGCTCGAGCGCCTACTAAAGCTATTCTATCACATAAGAGAGAGAGAGAGAGAGAGAGAGAGAGAGAGAGAGAGAGAGAGAGAGAGAGAGAGAGAGAGAGAGAGAGAGAGAGAGAGAGAGAAACCAAGAGAGTTTTATTAGAATCAGAATGGAAGATACAATACCAAGAAAATGGCTCTCTCTTATAGATTTTAGAGGTGAGCCTCCTTCACTTTGATTGGCCACTTCATTGAGGCAAGGATTCTAATCCAACCTTTCAAATAAACACAACTTAAATCTAATGGTTCTAAGAAAGCACAAGACAAGTCACATGAATCACGTGAGTCTTACTTTGTGCAACTTAGATTCCTTATTTTTCAACTTGACTTTGTGAACTTGGGCCTCAAACTTATTTATTTACACCTAGGGCCCAAGTCACTAGAACACAACTTAATCTATTTAACTAATGTGCTCATTGGGCTGGGCTTATACACGCAGGAAGCCAGTGCCTCGCACTTATTGCTCTACTGTACTGTGGCGGGGCCCACTAGGTGAGGGTTGGCCAACAATATTCTAAGTGGTGGAACCCACTTATTTATTTGTATACAGGAAATACACACAACAGGGTCCTCGGCCCAAAGTAGTGTCGGTCCCTCGGCACTATGCCTGCATTTGTCATGGAGGAGCACTATTGTCGGTTCGTTTATTGCTGGGACATGGATGCTTCAGGAAAAGCGTGGATAGAATTCACTTACGTAAAACCTGAGGCTTTATTTGATGATGGTGATCAACAAGAACGTGGACTTGCCAGATTTTCAATAATACCCATAAGGGTCTGGTGGCCATTTCGGATAACCTTGTTCATCGACAATTGGGTAGTCGAGACATTCCATCAGAGTATCCGACGATAAACCTGGCTGATATGGCTCCTCATAGATTGGCACAACTGGTCCAAATGTCGTAGACTCTCCCAATTCGAAATGCCTCCTTGCTAATTGTGAATTTCTCATCGAGCAATCGCAGCATGGATGATTAACTTCGCATTGTGCACAATAGGGTTCGAATGTTGATGGATCCCCTCGATGTGGACATTCAGCTCGATGATGTTTTCCTCCACATCCATAGCATCTTACCAAGTGCAATACACCATCGTCTCTATCACAATAGGCATACACTGGTAATAGATTCCCCTTAGAATCTTCCACAAAATAGACTGGGAGGCTATTGTGGTCCTCCATTGAGTTTGGTGACATGCAAGATGATATAACCAAAACTTCCACCTTGCCACTGTTTGTTGATGAAACTCGCGATTTAGGTGGATCAATCTGGCATCCATCCTTTTGGTGAGCTCCTTGTTGGCTTGTGACCTTTGAACTGCTGGATTTGGTTGTCGGGCCTTTTGCTCCACCTTTGATGCATGTCGAGTATTCTTGATTGGACATCTTGCACTTGGATGATTTCCAAAATAGTATGTACATTCGTCCTTCTCAAAAAAATTGACCGTGCGAGCATAAGCTTGAGGACAGCCTGAACTTGAAGTGCAAGGTTCTTGGTCTTCCGCTGCACTTGATCTACTTGTCTCTGCTGCACTTAGTTGCCCAGAGAACTTCTGCATTTTAGATAGTCCTACAAGGGCGGTCTCCATAGTTCAGCACTATAATGTCGCAAAGTAGCTAGTTGATGGATTGCTTCAAGATCCGCACAATGATGTTGGTGTTCCAGCCTTTTGTTTTTTTTTTTTTTTGCAGTAGAAGAAAAAAAGAAAAGAATGAATAAAATTTGGATCAGTACGGATGAGAATAGAAATAGAATTGAAAATGGATTTATCTAACAGAGATGGAGATAGAAGATGGAATAGAGATGGAACAGAAAAGTGATGGATGGATGGTGGTTGATGTGGAGGGTATTGATCGTCTTGATCTGAGGTCCATTCACTTGGTTTAGTCCAGAGATGTTGGATCTTGATGGATATTGTGACTGCAACCTAGATTTGACAAGATCTGATTAGTTTCAGCTGGCTAATAGTGTGATTTTAGCCCTTTTTTCTTGGTTTTTTTCTTGATATCTCTCTGATCCTAGCTCTGATTGACTTGAGATTTTCATAGTAGCTAGATCTGAAGTAGATCTTGCGAATGATTCTATTTGCGATGGTTACTCAGTGCGAGGGTTCTTTGTACTATTTTGCAGTCAAAAAACCACTTTTCTTGCAATCTACTGGGAACTAGCTCTCGCTCTCTTAACAGTAGCTGGATCTGGTCAGATCTAACTTGTGTGAAGCTTGCAAAAGTTCTTTCCCAATGATGCAAGAGTTATTGATGTCTTCAAAGGTTCTTTAGATAAAAAATTCATTTTTTTTTACAGATCATTCAATATTAAAAACTAACTCTCGCTGACTTCATCACTGATGGAAAACAATATTTTAAAGAGAATGGGATGGTTTGCAAAGGTTACTTCTCAGTGGTGCAAGAGTTATTGATGTTTGCGAGGGTTCAAAATGACTTTTTAGCTCACAAAACAATAAATAATTCAAACTAACTCTTGTAGGCTCTTCTGTGTCCTTGTCTCACTGAGATGGAACTTCAAAAGCTTCTGTGAAGGTTACTTACCACAAAAAATCAAAATTTTGATGTTTGGGAAGGTTCAACCTGATTTTCCCGTCTTTTTTAACTGGGGAACCTTTGCACAAGGGTTTAAACATCAAACTAACTCTTGCAGGATTTATTGTGTCCTGGTCTCACTGAGATGGAACTTCAGTAGCCTCTGCGAAGGTTAGTTTTTAGTTTGGAAATTTTTTTGATTGTTACAAGGTTGTTTTGAATTTTTATGGATTTTTTTCTTAGTTTTTTCAAAATTTGCTAGAAACTAATCTTTGTAGGCTTCTATGCAGCCTTGGAGCTGCTGCCAGTCATGCAAAGGTTCATGCCCACTGGTTTTTGAGAAATCAAAATCTGATGGGATTTTGGCTCTCGTTTTCTCTTCAAAATGTAGTACTTAGTGTGATTCAATTGCTAAGTAAAGGCCTCAAGGTTGAGTTTGATGGAGATGCTTGTATGATCAAAAGAGGATGTCTTGATTGGAAAAGGTAAAAGGCAAGGAAAGTTGTTCAAACTAGATGCTTGTGTTATTGCTAACCAAGTTGGATGTATTGCAAGAGAGCAAATACATATTCAAGAGGTTTGGCAGCATGTGAATTGCTACGAGTTTCTACAAGCATGGCTTTGCTAATTCTATGTCTACAAACTATATGCAAGTTGTATTCTTCAATCTAGATATTACATAACCATGTAGCTCGAGTTCTATGTAGACCAAACTTGGCATTTTGCATTTATGAGCTATATACTTGCATAGTACAACATTTGTAGCAAGCCAAGAAATCAATATGGATTGTTTTTTCAATTTTAACATCATTCACATTGGAATGCTTAATCAATCAATGAAATGGTGCCAAGTGGCAATTTTCTACTTGACTAGCTTTCTACTAGTTCACACTTGAGTTAATCAAAACAATCTATATCTAACTAAATATAGATGCATTTTTGACTACCATCCACATGTGGGAATAGGATCCACACGTGTGGGATCAAGTTATGTACAAATTAACTTAGATCTATAAGCTAGAATTGACAATTTCAACACATTTAGTCTACATCTATCTACAACACCAAGTGCATATCTCAACCTCATAAATGAATCCTTTGGCAGTGGTTTAGTCAAGATATCAGCAACACATTCGAATGATGACACATGAAGAAGCTTGATCTCCTTGGCTTGCACCTTCTCCCTTACAAAATGATGTGCAATCTCGATATGCTCGGTTCGAGCATAGAAGGTAGGATTGGTGGCAAGTTGTTCTGATGCTTGATTATCACAATAAATGCATGGAATTTCCTCGGCTTTGATCACATGAAGATCCTCCAAAATTTTCTTGAGCCATAGAATCTCCTTGGTGATTGATGTCAATGCTTTATACTCGACTTCACAAGAGGATAGAAAGATGGTATCTTGTTTTTTTGAAAGCCAAGCCTATAACTCCTCCACATAGGAATTTACCAAAGGCATTTATGGATTTTCTATCCATCTTATATCTGTAAAATCCGAGTCAGAGTATGCTCTGAAGTGTGAATGATTTTAGATCCATAAAGATCCTTATCTATAAAATGATCTTGGGTTGGAAAGACAACAAATCACCAATCTTGCCAATGTAGAAAAATCAGCATCTACACACAAAATGAGATGCAAACTCTAATAGATGTTGATCAAACATGAATCAAAACATAAATAGAAACTATTGTCCATACATCAACAATACCCTATTGTATTCACACATGTGAACCTGAATATAGCAAATGTTGATCATTCTACACATAGAATTGCAAGATATCACAAGTATAGTGCACCAATGGACAATAGAACCCAAGAGAACCATGTATAAGCATGAATGGGATGAGAGAGAGAGAGAGAGAGAGAGAGAGAGAGAGAGAGAGAGAGAGAGAGAGAGAGAGAGAGAGAGAGAGAGATCTTCCCATGAGTTACATCCTTTTATAATAGGTCCAAACCCTATTTGGCCACTTGGCTTTCCCACCAGAATGCTAACCCTACAATTTTTGGGTCTAGATCAAAGCACCCAACATTCAAATTTGAATCTACTCAAACTTGACTTCTAACTTTCTCACACTTTCCAAAAGTGTTTATTCAAATGCATTTAGACTAATATAACTTTGAAAAGTCAAACTCTAAGTCTAATATAAAGTTGGCCTCAATTTTTCAAATAAACAAATGTAGCAAAGATGACTAAACTAGTTGAATTTCTCACACTCCCTCTTCAACTAGTTTTAGCATGGACTTTGATAAAACTCCAAGTGATGTGGTCATATTTCACTTTGTTCCATTGTATATACCAAAGGTATGTGAATTGAGCACATGACCTTATAGATTAGGGCGAGTTTGAGTTAGGTAGATCTAGATTTGATGACATGCAAAATCAGTTAGTGTGCAAGCATGCAGCATGTAATCAGTACATGCAACATGCAAGTCAGTATACATGTTCTACACATGTCTAAGTCATCTAGGGAAGTCACATGCAAGACATGCAAACACTATTTGACACGTGCATGTAGTTTTGTAGGTTCATAGTTGAGAATTTGACATTTGGACAAAGTAGGTAGGAGTTAGATGCAATTTCATCATGCAAGCTGTTAGGTGTCAATATGGTAGTAGTTTGTACTTGATTAGGTGTAGGTAATGCATTGAATGCAAGTAGTACCACGAATTTTGGCTCTCCTATATATGTACATATTGTGAAGATTATTAAATTCACATGCCAAATGGTGGTGAGTGTATGATCAAAGGTATTGGCTCAATTCCTATTTGCCTTTCAACTGATAGGATTGCAAGGCTTGATGATGTTCTTTACATTCCTTCACTTTCAAGGAATTTGCTAAGTGTTGGTCAAATGTTAAAGAAAGGGTACAAGACAAAGTTTGTTGGGGATGTTTGCTTCATTACTAAGGGAGATGTCTTGATTGCTAGGGGCAATAGACAAGGTAGACTTTACAAGCTTGATGCATTTGTTATGTCCAACAAGAGGAATGAAATGGATGTTGGTGGTTCTCTCAACTTTCAAAAGTCAATTCCTAGCATCAATAAGATTGGTAGATCTTATGCAAAGTCTAAAGAGCTTCCTTATGCTAGATCTAGGTTGAGATCTAATGAGCTTCTTGAAGATAGTTATTGTTGTGCTAACTTTGCAACTTTTGGTGAATCTATGATCAATGTTTTGGATCCATTGGATCTTGAAGATGGACTAGTGCTACCTACTAGTCAAATGGAGTCATGTGGTGCTAAATTATTGATGAGGAAGATCTCAAGTCAAAAGGGAGAGATGAATCTAAAGTGTTCAAAGTAGGATGTACTTTGAATGATGCTTTTGTGAATGATAGTGAGGGTTCATTATCATTACCTATATCATTGATTAGAAGTCCAAGTTTGACAAGAAAAAGTACTTCAATCATTCTTATGTTGAAGGTACTATGTATTCTTTTCATGGCTTCTAATGTTTGAGATTCTTCCATTTTTTATGATGCAACTATCAAGAGAAAGAATGCTAACTTTTGTGGCGTGATCATTAAGAGGGAGTCTTGTGAAGGAAAGGGCAAAGGAAGAGTGACTCTTGGAAAGATCCAAGGCATGGATCTTACATCTATTCATCAACTCCAAGGATGCTATGATTGTGGTGGAGTGTTCATGCATGATCAAAATGGCAAAAGGTTGGATGAAGAAGACTACATGGAGCAACTCAAGTGGCAATTTCTTCAAGGCAAGGAAGATCTCCTTGGTGAGCTCATTGAGGTTTGGTTTGAACTCAAATGGGCTGTTTTGATTAGGCTTGATATTCAACTTCATCTACTCTACTTCATGTTGGATAGAATTATAGAAATCTATCTTTTGGTTTATAATGGTGACATTGTTTTCACTAACTATAGTGAAAGGTTGAAATCAAGCAATGATGAGATCTTGTGGGATGTTAATCATGTGTTTGAGAGGGAGTATCTTCAGAGGTTTAGATCTGAAGATGTTTATAAATTCAAAGTCCTTGATGTTTTCTTGGAAGATCAAGATGTTGATCTTGAATTGCTTCCTCAACACCAAGAGGCAAGTAGCAATTGGAAGCTAGTCAACAGCATCAAAGGGGAGCCACATGGGAAAAGCATTTTGGATCTGTTTTTACAGGTTCTTGAAGGATCAAGTAAGGTTCTTGGAGCAGCAAGGAAGTGTCCTTTTACTCTACCTTACTTGTTTAATCTCATGTATGAACATTGTCATGTCAATGTGTTGAAATTGTCAAAATTCAATAAAACTAGTTCCATAGTTTTGCATCCTTTGGATCTTGGAGATGGAATAGTTGTCATTGCTGGTTTTTATGATCAAGTACACGCATTCATTCAAATCTTGAAAGATATTGAAGTGTTCAATATGTTTACTTTTGAGCAAAGGTCAAGATCTAGCATCCTAGTGTTGGCAAATCGGCAAATTGTTGACAATGTAGGATCAAGGGTTGTATGCAAATCTTGTGGAGATACTTCAAGTATTTTAAGTTCAGGTTTTGCTCATTCAAATGGAGCAGAGAACACATCATTTTGGCATCCATTCACTCAAGGGCTTTCATGGATTGGAGATCTACAAAGGCAAGGTGGTGATGGAGGTTCATTCATGGAGATACATGGTGCATTCACTATGGGAATAATATGGAGGAGGCATGCAAACACTTTTTGGTTACTTTCACTTACAATTGTTTGCTACTGTTTTACAGAGAATTTAAAGGTGGATACATGGAGGAATCCTTTCATTGTGATTCTATGTTCTTTTACATGTATCTTGTTCACCATTCTATGTAAAATTGATGTAAGAAATAGTGAAGCATCTTATATGGACACTATTATCTATATCAATTATGTTGTACTTCATATTGTACATATTAGAACACTTGAGAAGAGATCTATTATCATGATGGAGATCATTCTTAAGTTGGAGCAAAGTAGTGTTGTAAAACTAGCAAGTTAAGTTGAAGAGGGAGTGTGAAAATTGTCAACATTTCCTAGCTAGTTTGAGGCCTAAATTGGCAATTTTTGTACATAGTTTTGGATATAACCTTTCACACGTGTGAAAGAGGCCTACATACTTTTATTTTAGTATATATTTCATATTAAAGAAGTCTCAAACTTCAAGACCTTTGAAATGACACCAAAATCATGTTATTTGGACATATATGCCAAAATTGGCTATTTTAGGCTATTGGTGCCCTAATATTGGGTCCTAAGTTCTAGAGAGAGGAGAGAGAGTCATGTCTCTCACCTGTATTAGGCTGAAATTCATGGAGAATGGGTTGGAGAAACTTATTGTATTGTTGAGAGAGATCAATAGATCATTGTCACAGTTTCTTCCTCCATTGAGAGCATTGCTTTGTGTATTGTCTTCAAGCATTAGAGGAGTTTTGATTTCCAAAAAGACCCTTTAAGAATTCGTGCAAAATGCCTTTTTTATTATTGAAATATTATAGCACTAATACTTTTGACTTGCCCTAACTTTTTAATCGTAGTTCAAAAGTATGTGATGTAACATATCATTGGAAAGCCCTTGTCGAGCACTTTTCAATGCACTAAACTCCGCTAAATTCGGACTTACCACTAAAAAGTTATGCCATTTTTAGTATGGAATCAAAATGTGGACTCCAAAAGTTACGTTATGTAGATCTCAAATTTGAGTGTTTTGATTGGTCCATGTGTAAGAAACATTTGAGAAAAAATATAAAAAGAATCTTTACAAAGGTCTTTTTTGGATTTAGAACTCCTCTAATGCTTTTGTGTATGATCTTAAGAGGTTTCCAAAAGTGGTAGGATGTTGTTGTAGGGCTGGTATGCTATTGTTTTTGGTTGCCATCAGTACCCTTTATTAGTTTCTTTTGTCTCTTGAATGCTTTGTCAAGTTCATGTGTATCAAAGGTAGCATTAGGATGCTTTGCCATTTCTAGCTTTTGTAGCTTGTTGTGCAAGGATCTTAGCCAAGTATTTTGGGAGTTTGGATCCATTCAAGATCCACTTTTTTTCACACTCTACTCTTTAATACCTATCCAACAAGCTATAGAACATCAAATTTGGATCATTCCTTGAGAAGTAGCACTCATTAATGAGGGCTGATTTCACACGTGTGAGCTCTCTGTCTGTACAGAGCTCCGTTGGATCATATCAGCCTTGATTTGATCAACTTATGTTCCACAAATTGCTTTTTTCTCAGCAAGTTTGAATCCCTCTCCCAAATCCGAGTTTCTGCAAGCAAAAACATCGATAATCTGATGTATATACCCTCACATCTTCAAAGCATTGAGCTCTGATACCATGTGAAGCTTTTAGCACGTGTGAACTTCACCACACACCCTACAGAGGTGTTGTGATTGCACAAGATTGATCAGAGAACAACGATACTTGAAAAATCTATGACAAGAGCACAATGGCATACAAAATCATCAATTTTGGTGCTGCTCAAGAAGAGGTGAGGCCGAGGCTTGAGGAGGAGCAAATTCAAGCTACCACACTCAGAAGATCTACAAGAGCAAGATCTGAGCCAAGCAAACTCACATATGATGCTGAAGGAAGTCAAGTGAAAGGTGAAACTTCCTATCATGCACTTTTCATATCAGATGAAGAGCCTAAGGATGTCCAAGAAGCACTTAAATCCAAGGAGCGGGTTGAAGCCATGAACCAAGGGTTTGAAGCCTTGATGTTAAACAACACATGGGAGCTTGTGGAGCCACCAAACAACATGCATGTGATTGGATGTAAGTGGGTATTATGAATCAAGTATAGTCATGATGGATCTATCAATAAGCATAAAGCAAGACTTTGTGCCAAAGGCTACTCACAGATCAAAGGTCTTGACTATGAAGACACCTTTGCACCAGTTGCAAAGATGGCAACAATCTGAATACTCATATCTCTTGCATGTTTTCACAAATGGAGTATGTTCCAGCTCGATGTTTCTAATGCATTTCTCAATGGTTACCTTGAGGAGGAGATTTACATAGAGCAGCCTCCAGGTTTTGTGAAGGAAGGTGATGAATCAAAAGTTTGTCTTTTATTCAAAAGTCTGTATGGATTGATACAGACACCAAGGTCTTGGTATGCAAGGCTCAACTCCTATCTCATATCACTCGAATTTGTCTAAGTGAATATGACCCTTCACTGTATTATAAGTTTGTAGATAACTTTGTAATGATACTTCCCATCTATGTAGATGATATCATTCTTTGTGGAAATAATGAGAAGTTAGTTGAAGAAACTAAGCATGCACTTGGTACTGAGTTTAAGATGCAGGACTTAGGAGTTCTTCACTATATTCTAGGCCTTGAAATAGATTTTTGTAAAGGTCATGCATTTATAAGCCAAAGTAGATATGCACTTTCCATGCTCAGAAAATTCAATATGATAAATTGCAAAGACATAGATACACCTATGGAGCACACTGTAAAAGTTCCTATTAAAGATGATGAAAAATCCTTTGTGGACATCACTCTTTATATGAGTCTTATTGGCTCACTTATTTGGTTAACAGTGACTAGGCTTGATCTAAGCTTTTGTGTTCATAAGCTAATTCAACACATGCAGGATCCAAAGCTATATCATTGGAAGTTGGCTAAAAGAGTCTTGAGGTGTATATCTTCTACCTTAGATTATGGATTATTCTACATTTAAGGAGAAGATCTGACTTTGATTGCCTTTTCAAATTTAGATTTTGCAGGAGACAGGTTGGATAGAAAATCCACAAGTGCTTACACTATATTTCTTGGAGGGAACTTGGTTTCTTGGCTATCAAAGAAGCAAGCAACTATTTCCTTATCATCCTGTGAAACTGAATACAAATCTCTTACAACTACAACAAAAGAGGTTTTATGGATCAAAAGGCTACTTTTGGAGCTAAAGTGTTATGTAGATGAAAATCTTCCAATTATCAAGAACGATAACATTTCTGCTCAGGCTCTTGCAAATAATCCAGTCTTTCATGCAAGGAGCAAGCATATTGAAGTGGCTTATCATTTTGTAAGAGAAAAAGTCATTGGGAGAGAGATCTCATTAGAACATGTTGCATCTTCAGATTGTATTGCAGATCTTCTCACCAAGCCTCTACTCAAGAATGTCTTTATGAAGATGAGGTCTAACCTTGGCCTAATTTCGAAGTCTATATTGATAGGAACATAAATTTTAAGGAGTGTGAAGATTATTAAAATATTATCTTCCTATCTCGAGTTTGGGGCCATGTCCATGGTGATTTCCACTATATTTTATATTGTACATAAAAGGTATGTGAAAAAAGCACATAACCTTCTAGTATAGCTCGGATTTGAGTTAGATAGGTTCAATTTTGATGACATGCAGATGTTTAGATAGCATGCAAAGTCATACTGTATGCATGCAAGCCACATGCAATCAGTGCATGCAACATGCAAAGTGGTTTCTGTGATCTACACATGTCTAGGCAGTTTTATGAGTTAACATGCAGTACATGCAACATCCATGCATGAAGTTACACATGTGAATCACTGGTAGGTGAATTAGTTCAGTTAAGTGGACTTTCCATGCAACTCCACTGTAGGAATTTGAGTCTCTCTCATGTAGGGAAGCTTGGCATGTTTTGCCATATTGTGAATATTTCGAGCGCTTTAAGCGTCTTAGAAGTCAAGTCCATGAACAACCAGCTGATAAAATGTTGATCATATGGTTTATAGTTGGTCTTTCAAGACGCATCTGGAAAGAACTTAAACCTAATAAAGAGTATTTTACTCTTAAGTCTACCATGTCCGATGCCATTTGTGAAGAAGATGAAGGGTCTGATGATGAGGCCCAGAAAGAGAGAAGAGCTCACCGTGTTTATCTTGATAATCATCCTAATGTGCCCCGAGATTTAAACCAAGTCTGGAAACTTCAGTTTGAGTTGATGAGTCAACAACATCAACAATAGATAAAGAAACTGAACAAAGAGTTTCAACAAGCCTTAAAATCTTTTCAGAGTCAGTTTCCAGGGCAATTGCCATCTGGTAACGCTATCCATAGGCGAAAAGATACATGGTGCCCACAATGTCGTGGCGCACATTGATGGGGCAAGGGAGATAGGAAGAACGAGAATGGAGAAGAGAGCAGGAATATTGTGGAACAGCTCTCTCGTTCTAATCGGCTACTAGGTGCAAAAATAGTCTAATAGATAGCTTATGCTAGAAACAATCACAACTTTATGCGTTCTGATTGTCCAACATGATTTTAAAAATTAATTCATATTCTAAAAACAAGAGTACAGTCCACCGAAGAGATTAGAGATGGTTTGTGTGTGGTACTACTGAAATCAGATTCAATGTGAAGTATAGTTCTGAAATAAATGGAAGAGCAGTATGATATTGCGAGATCCTCAGGCATCAAAGACAACCATTGTATGATCAAAAATTGAGGAGTCATAGACATCCGTGTTCTGATCAGAGTGAGTAAACAAGCGCGATCAAACAGTAGTGAAAGTGTATTTAATCACAACAAGCATTCATCTACGTTGTACACTGATAAAAGCAAGTTGCTGCTACATTACACTGAAGCACAATACAAATAGCAATCACAAGCAAAATGACGGCGTAATTGGGAGGCTCAAATAATGCATCTCATGGATGGAACAACCACTACTCTGTGCTTGGATGATCTATTCATAGATTTCATCCGTGTATTAATTACATTGAATGATTGTCACCTAATTAGGAAAGCCGTTGTACTTGGAAGTATGTGGCTTTTGTGACAACTGTACATAGAGTATATGGTCAATGAATCATCATCGTTTACATGGATGAGGACATCGCTAGGATGTTCCTTGTTTATTTTAGACGACCTTCGGGATTCTCTCTCTCTCTTTCGTATTTTTTGCAAAAATTGAAGGTGCCCTAAAAAAGGCGAAGGTGTCTTTAAAACAGTTTAACTCATGAAAATACATGACCTTCGAGAATTGTCTTGTCTCTTCGCATTTTTCGGGAAAATGCGACAAAGTTGAAGGTGTTAAAAGAAGTTAAACTTTTGAACTGCACACAAGTTAAACTTTTGAACTATGCAAGTGTCACATTTTGAGAAAATGCGAAAAAGTCGAAGCTATTGAAAACGTATTGTATTTCTACAGACTGCCAAAAAGTAATGTATTTCTGCAGACTTGTGTGTAAATGCTAATTTCGTGGAAGTTGTTGAAGATGGCCAAGTCTTCAATGACTTCAAGTTATTGAATTTAACATCTAAACTTGAATTTATGATAGGATTGGTTACCCTTTGCTGGAGATCAGCCGAAAGCCCATTGTAGATGTTCTTCAAATAAATTGGATGTCTGAGTTTGTGATTCCTGCAGGTATCAGATGAGCAGACATAGATGAAAGTTGGTTTCACCTGACCCTATATCAATGATCAATAAACATGCAAAAAAAATCATGAAATAGAAATAAGTTATTCACCAAGGAGACAATTGTGGGCTTGATTTCCAACAGTCTCCCTTAAGGTCACGGTTGGTGCCTTGGTATCTTTGTGTTGAAGCTGATCTTCACTGCTCCTTTGCCTTCCACGCGTATGGTGCTAGAATCTCCGAGGTAGATAAATTGGTCTCTGTTGTGAGCTGTGTACTCCGTAAACCATTCCTTGCGAGAGGTCATGTGTTGGGTAGCACCGCTATCCAGGTACCAGCTATCACAGTCTTTGCTGCTGCTGTAAGCCATTAACAAGTGTGTATCTTGCTCCTTGAATTCAGCCGTGTTGGAGGAGTCTGGTTGTTGTTGTTGTTGCTGCTTCTTTCTCGTTGTAGATTCTGATGCAACACTCCTTGATGTTGTGATAGGCTCTTTTGCAATATTTGTAGAAAAGCTTCTTGTGCGATCCACCAAGCTCGCCTTGAGTGTGAGGCTTTTAATGTTGCTACTGCACTTGATTCTTGCCCTTAAAGATGACCGATCACCTTTTGAAGGGTGAGGTCCGGTTGTGTGGAGATCATCACCACAAAGTGCTCATAGGACTTTGGAAGAGAAGAAAGTAAGGTCATGACGACATCATCATCTTGAATAGAACAATGGTAGTGTGTCCCGCCTGTCAAAGGCACACCTACGACCTGATTCAGAACCTTATTTAATAATGGTCGATCATCTTGAATATAGGATTTGTCAAGAACTCGTTTTCTACTTTCTACATACTGCTTCAGTTCTTGTTTTATTATTACACAGTGTAGATTATTATTAATCTAATCTATTGAAGAAACATGAAATTAAACTAAATCTACTCCTACTGAAATCAAAGAATCAACATCAGCACAACAACTTCTAAACTAAAGCAATGGAAATCCTACAACTATCACTCAACAGTTGTAAGAAGAACTCCTCAAGGAGTAGAAACCAGGAGACATCAGAAATAGTGGAATGATAGATCGATCTCCAGGTCCTGCACATCTACCTGATATTAATTCCAAACCAAACTTTAAGAGAAAAAAGCATCAACAAGCACATTCACACATCAATGTGAAAAATGCAAAAATAAGCTTGGTAGAGGCCAAAAATCTTGTATATAGATAAACACACATGTGTGGAGCCTGTTCCCACGTGTGAAAATAGTGTACTTGTCATGTACCATAATCATATAGGTTGTACATATAATTTAATTAAAGTTCTAGTGGCTAAAAAGGCCAAAAACTAGTTTTCTAGACATATGACACATGGCATCAATCTATTGATTGCATGAGCCACATCCTTTGGTTAGGTGTCATATCACATGTGTAGAGGACAGCTCACATGTGTGGAATAAGTTGAAGTAGGCGAATTTTGACCTCTAGAAGATTTTCAAGTAGACTTCCATATAGAAGGAAAATGGACCAAAAGTGCTCAAAATAGAAGGTTTTGTCCAAGTGTCAGTTTTGCATGATGAATCATCATATGACAAAGCACCTTCACACGTGTGGGATCAGAGGGATGATCAGCACCACGAGCTCTCACTTATTGTATATATAGAGCCACATTTGGCCATAATCAATGTGAGACACCAATCTTGGTTTTTGAAACAATTTTGAGTGATTCTCTCCATTTGTCTACATTTGTTTTGATTGTTTTGAGGTTCTATCAATGTGTACTTGATTTTTAGGTTGGAGTCCGTACTCAGAAAGTGTTTCACACGTGTGAAACCAAAAAGTACACTTACCTTCAATTAATGATTGTTCTTGTTAGGATTTTGTATCTAGAATTGATCTAGATTGATCTTAATCTGAAGTAGATTGATAGATCAAGTAATCTGACAACAATCCCTCTTGAGGATCAGATTAGGATCCACTCTTGGTCCTTTTTGTACTTTTTTCACATGGTATCAGAGCCAAGTACAAGAGGTTTTATTGAAATTGATAGGGTTGATCCAAATCAAAGCCAAAATTAGCAGTTTTTTGGAAACTAGTCAAATTTTGTGTAGCAAGTTGGATTTGATAGCTATTCTAAAAATTTTTGGTCCAGATCTTGTTGTGGGCTGTAGGAATCCTTTTCACACGTGTGAGGCCATACATCTCCAGTTTTGACTGAGAAATTTCAAAAATTTGTAGAGTTTAACTCACATACCCAATTTGAGTGATTTTGGTGCAAAATCAAGCATTTTCTATAGAGAATCTAATCCCTTGATTAATTGTTGGATTAGATTTGCCAAGAAATTAAATTTGAAGCTTGAATTAGGTGAATTAATTGATTATCTTTGATTTTTTGAGTGCATGTTGAAGTTGAGAGAGATTTTGCTAAAAATCATAGATGAAGGAGTGATATGCAAGGTGAGAGGTTGAAATCCATTGTACCATCACTCTAGATTTGTTCAAGAGTGATAGGGTCAAGTTTAGAAGCATCAATTTGCTAGAAAACATCCTTGGATCTGTCCTCCAAGTGAAACCTTTGAGAGTTTCTAGTGCATATAGAGCATCTATGCAAATCTTTTGTAGAATTTGACGTAGATTGGCTTAAATTGAGAGTTCTAGAAAAGAGATTGAGATCCAAGTCACATTGTTAAACCCTACTCAATTCGTTTGAGTGATTGTAAGGTTTAAAAAGAGTCATTAAGGTGTATATGGCAAATGTGTAGAGAGAGATCCAATTTTCTAAGAGTTCCTTCCTTTGTAGAGGGCAAGATCTAGAAGCTCATTTTGTGTTGTTATTGGTGGAGAGTTTGTCTCTTCCTAGTGATCAAATCTTTCTAAGTGACATTAGCTGTTTGAAGCACAATATCTTAGTGAGAAAAATTACAACTTTTGATTTTGAATTTCATTCCAAGTCTTAAAAAGTAGAGTAATTGGTGGGGATCTCAAGTGTTGAGAAGTCAAGTGAAAAGGAAAATCTAGGTGTCAAATCTTTTTCATATCCATTTCAACTTTCAAAAGGAAGAGTCACTGGTATTTGATGAGTCCAATAGGAGATTGGATCTGATTTCTTTAGTGATTTGATTCAAATATTGTGGGCTTTTGTCTTAGTGATCAAAGCAAAGTTTCCAAGTTACTAGTCATTACTGTGAAGATTGATTCTTAGGTTTGTGGGCTAGATCTTTTGTAGATCCTTCTAGATTGTTGAAGATGTTCAAGTCTAGTCTCTTGAAAGTCACAATTTACATTTGTAGAATCGTATCACAGGTTTTTATTCACATGACATCAATAGGTGGCATCCTATTGAAGGAAAGAAAGGATCCTGAGTGCAACCTTTGTGGCAAGGGAGGATATTTTTTCTCAAGATGCTACAAAAAGAAGACCAATCCATCCAAGGAGAATCAAAGCAAGGGGGCCAAGGTGAAGGATGGAGCTTCAAGTTCAGAATGCGAATACAAGAAGGACAAGTCCAAGGAAAGGTGTTTCCTTTGTGGAAAGGTGAATGAGGCTTGGAGTCTCATAAGGACTTGCAAGATTTGTCTTCAAGAGTCCATCACAACACATGTTGAATCTTTTGAAATTTTTCATTTGGAAGTGCATTGTTTGGTTCAAGATGCAAAGATAGATGTCACTTTCATGAAATTAACTTGGATTTATTTTATGTCCTTGGAAAGTATTTTGCTTGTAACTTTGGACAAGTTCAAACTTATTGTTATTATCCAAGAGAAATCAATCAAGAATAAGGAGCAATCACAAAATGAAAATAGTTTCATTTATGCTCTCATGTCAACTTATGAAGAACCATTTTGCTTTGAATATTAAGGCAATACTAGTTGAGTGTGATGCCTTAAAAGATAGCAAAATATGTTTTCCTTGTAAGCTTACATTAGTTATGAAGTCAAGGCAATGGAAATATCTTCATAATGTAGGATCTTTTGGTTTCAATAAGATCATGAATGATGTGTTCATTCATAAAGATGAAAATTGTAAGTTTTCAATCTTAAAGGCAAGTTGTAAACTTCTTATGAGAATAAGTGAAGCATCCAAAGTGGACACTTATATCCATAAGCAAGTAGTTAACCTTATTGAGATGGAAATGCCTTTTGATTTCAATATTGAAAAAATCATGCCAAGTTGTGGTGATTTTTGGACTTATGTTTTTAGCATAAATAATCTTGATAATCATAGGAAGTGCATATTGAATGGTCATACTTGTTGTGATCATTATGAGACATGGAGGTCTCGGATTTCCATCAAGAAGGAGCATCATGAAGAGGATCTTAAGGAGTCATCTCAAGGTTCAAGTGTGCCAAGGATTGAGGAGGAGAGACCTTCTCAAATTGTGATTCCAAGAAGAAACTCAAGAAATATGGTGGAGTCCATGTGGCTCACATTTCAAGGGAAAGAGGAGCATATCTCATGTGGTATACATCTCATACTTACTTCTCTTATGTCATTTGATAAATCAATTTGCTTTAGTGAGATCATTGCATCTCCAAATTGGAGTAAAGCCATACTAGTTGAGTATGAAGTCTCTCTTGAGAACATAGATGATGTTCTTAAAAGGTTGAAATTGATTTTAAATCGATTAGAAAGCAAATGGTTATTTCATCAAATGTATGCTCTTGAGTCATGTAAGAGCAAAAATGATTTGTTCACTCATAGTTTGAAAGTTTGTATTGAGGCAAACTGTAAACTCTTTATGAGAGTAAGTGAATCATCTTCTAAAGGCACTTATCTCCATAATGAAGTATTCAGCCTCATTGGATCTGAGATTAGCATGGTAAACAAGCATGAAGATATGATGCAAACACTTTGTTATTATAGCATGCATAGTCTTGCCAATTTGGATAAGTCTAATTCTCTAGATCATGGTAACATGATGTTAGATCTTTGTGATCCTAATAAGTCAAGAAGAAATATTTATTTTCTCATGGAGGAGCATGCACATGAAGAAGGAGCAAGCCTCAAAGTCAAGCATCTACATGAAATTTGGAAGGAATCAATTTCAAAGATGCTAGAATGGTGCAAAGCTCTCAAGCTCATCAAAGATGTCAACATCAAAGAAGCACTATCATGGATATGGTGATTTCAGATCAACATCAAGCTCATTGGCTGATCTTCACACCTTTTGAACTAGCAAAGACCAATTCAGCCCATGGAGTCAAGTTCAAGGTCATCATGTTTTCTATCAGGCTAGATTTTTTAGGAGGAGTGTGAAAAATGCAAAAATAAGCTTGGTAGAGGCCAAAAATCTTGTATATAGATGAACACACATGTGTGGAGCCTATTCCCACGTGTGAAACTAGTGTACTTGTCATGTACCATAATCATATAGGTTGTACATATGATTTAATTCAAGTTCTAGTGGCTAAAAATGCCAAAAACTAGTTTTTTAGACATATGACACATGGCATCAATCTATTGATTGCATGAGCCACATCCTTTGGTTAGGTGTCATATCACATGTGTAGAGGACAGCTCACATGTGTGGAATAAGCTGAAGTAGGCGAAGTAGATCTCCATATAGAAGGAAAATGGACCAAAAGTGCTCAAAATAGAAGGTTTTGTCCAAGTGTCAGTTTTGCATGATGAATCATCATATGACAAAGCACCTTCACACATGTGGGATCAGAAGGATGATTAGTACCACGAGCTCTCACTTATTGTATATATAGAGCCACATTTGGCCATAATCAATGTGAGACACCAATCTTGGTTTTGGAAGCAATTTTGAGTGATTCTCTCCATTTGTCTACATTTGTTTTGATTGTTTTGAGGTTCTATCAATGTGTACTTGATTTTCAGGTTGGAGTCCGTACTCAGACAATGTTTCACACTTGTGAAACCAGAAAGTACACTTACCCTCAATTAATGATTGTTCTTGTTAGGATTTTGTGTCTAGAATTGATCTAGATTTATCTTAATCTGAAGTAGATTGATTGATCAAGTAATCTGACAACCAATCCCTCTTGAAGATCAAATTAGGATCCACTCTTGGTCCTTTTTGTACTTTTTCCACAATCAGTACCCAAACAAGAATGCATGAAGATGGAGCATGAGAAGAAATGCCCATAGAATGATTTTTCATTAACAAAGCAACAACATTTCAATACAGATTACATGCTCTTGAACTCGTGGAGGAGGCCTCTATCTATAGCCACAAGCTGTAGAACCCAATTACATATTATTTTGGAGTCCACTTATTGCAGAAGAGTGAATCCTAATCTATGATAATTTGAGTTCCACCCCTTACTTGATAATAGGAGGCCTCTTTATTAAAAAAAACATAACTCAAGTTTAAATAATCTAATTTGCTAGCTCCCGCATGGCTATCCATCTTTCGGGACGTACCATGGGGATCACAACTATATATTTTAGCCTAGCACTATAATTCTCGTGCTCTCAGACTCGGCTCTCAACTTCATCTCTGCTAGAAGCCCTTTTGAGTGGAGAGACTCTGCATCGACACCTCGGGGCATGGCATCAACTAACATTATCCTCCCCCTATAGTGTTGCAGGTCCCACTGCATTGCTTCAGCTTTGACGTGTGATTCTTGGAAAGGCATAGATCAACGTTTGCCTATGTAAAACCACAAACTTATTGGCTTTGTTGTTGCTCTTCTCGACAAAATTTCAAAGGTGCAGCAGCTTATCAAGATAGCCCTGCATAGCCGAGAGTTCTTGCTTGCTCTTTTCAGCCTTTCTTCTATCAAGAGATTTCTCGTAGTCGACCTTCTTTCCGATGGCTTCAAATGTGATGAATCTTGTCTTTGCACCCAATGGAATAGGTCCCAGGTACGGCCTTATTCCAAGTATGAACTTATTTTCATACCACTTGCATACATTAGAAGGATAGTGTTATGTCCACGTCTTGAACATAGGATTCAGTATAGTCCTAGACTTGGATTACCGGTACTCCTGTGAATCAATCTTATTAGTTATGCCACATCATACTAAATGTGACCCGCAGATAATTAATAACCTTGTGAGGCCTAGACACACTAATTGGAGTTAGTACAAGGTTTGGGACCATATATGCATGTGTAGAGTATCAATAACAGTCTATGTATAGAGAATCCATGTATAGGAACTCCATGCATAGTGAATCTATGTATAGTGGAGTTAGAACCTTGCATTACCACATGCACATGTGGTTCTAGGGTCCATATAAGGAGGCCAAACTCGCCCTACTACACCATCATTTGGATGATTCATTGCCAAGATCTCTCTCTACACTCATGCTCCATATTCCTTGGCTTGGAAGTGAAGCTTCTAGAGATTGATTGGTTGCTTCTACTTGGTTGGGTGGTTTCTTCAACAATGTGTTCTCCATTGTTTTGTCTTGTAAGCAGGATCTTGTGGAGGTAACTCTTACATTAGTATCAGAGCAAGGCTTACAAAGATAGGAGAACTTGGAGAAGTGCTACCTTACATCGAAATTTTGGTGTGTATCAATTGGAATTCTCTTCCAGGTGGATAGCAAGATTGCAATTGGGTATACTATCCTGGTTTCCATTTCATGTTGCTAAGATCCATTTCTCTCGAAATTTTTTCAGGTATGTTTTGGTCAAAATTGTTTGTTTTTTTATGCTTTTTGACTCAAAATTGATAGTAAGAATGCAATTGAGCAAGATCATATTTATTAGATGGCTATAATTTTGTAAACTGGTTCCCATGTGCTAGAGAAAGATTGCATGTCATGAATTTCTACTTTATAGTGAAGAAAAAACTATAAAATAGCCAAAAATCATCATTTTTGCTTGTTTTTTTCATGAAGTTGGATAGTAGGTGGCTGTAAAACACCATGTAGAGCTTGTAAAGAGTTGAACCAAAGTCTTTTGAAGCTTTCTTTTAAATTAGAGCCAATAATTCCATGAATTGAGCTTGTAGAATATTTTAAAAAAATCAAAAAATGACTTATTTTTGTGGTTTTCTGGGGATGGATTGCTCCCAATCCATAAGGAGATCATGCTGGAAATTTTTATAGCATAATTAGCATTCTTTTTACCTTCCCGACCTTGATTTCTTATTTTCCAACATCCTATGAGCACTCTGTGGTGATGATCTCCACACAACCCGACCTCACTCTTCAAAAGGTGATCGGTCATCTTCTTCAAGAGAAATGCGGAGAAAGACCAGCGGCCTGTCCATCAAAGACAAATCCATGGCCCTGTACACCAAGAAGAAAGACTATTTCAAGGGGAAAAATCAAGTGCAGCAGCAACAACAGAAGTCTCACACTCAATGTGAGCATGGTGGATCGTGCAAGAAGCTTTTCTGTAGATATTGCAAAAGAGCTAATCATGACATCAAGGAGTGTCGCATCAGGATCTACAACGAAACAAAGAGCTAATCACGACATCAAGGAGTGTCGCATCAGGATCTACAACAAGGCAAAGAAAAACAATAACAATAGCAGTCAGACTCCCCCAATACGACAGAATTCAAGGAGTCAGACACACATTTGTTAATGGCTTACAGCAGTAGTGAAGACTGTGATAGCTGGTACCTGGACAGCGGCGCTACCCAACACATGACCTCTTGCAAGGAATGGTTTACGGAGTACACAGCCTACAGCAGAGACCAATTCATCTACCTCAAAGATTCTAGCACCATACGCATGGAAGGCAAAGGAGCAGTGAAGATCAGGTTCAACAACGATATGTCCATTTGTGTTCCTAACGTCCTTCACGTTTCTCAATCATCAAAGAATCTGTTATCAGTCTCTAAGATAACTAATCAGGCTATACTGTTACTTTCTCATATGAGCAGTGTACAATACTCGAGGAAGATACTACTCTGACTACATGCGTTAGAGTCAAAAATCTTTACGTACTCTCTACTTCAGTTGCATTAGCTAGTATCTCTAATGAAAATGTAAATGACAGTGCTGTTCTGTGGCATAGTTGATTGGACATGTGAATACAAGATCACTTTGATGGTTTGAATTTTTCGTCTTCAGTAGATAAGAAATCTTTCTTTTGTGAATCATGTATCTATGGGAAGCACTCTAGAAGCAAGTTTCCAAAATCACACTCCATCAAAACAAAGCATGTATTAGATGTTGTACATAGTAACCTCTGTGGTCCAATTCCAACCTCGTCATTAGGAGATGCAATCTATTTTATCACTTTCATAGATGATTATTCTAGATGGTCTACAGCCATGTTCATTAAGCACAAATCTGAAACCTTTGAATGCTTCAAGAGATTCAAAGTCATGGCTGAGACACAAACGTCTAGGAAAGTAAAGGCACTCCGAAATGATGGTGGTGGCGAATACATCTCTAACGAGATGTCTGACTACATGGCTGAACATGGTATTAGAAGACAGTTCACCACTTCCTATTCACCTCAACAGAACGGGATTGCAGAAAGGAAGAATCGAACTCTTCTCAACTTAGCTAGATCCATGCTACATCAAGCACACCTACCTGCGAAGTTATGGGCAGAAGCTACTACCACAGCTTGTTACGTGCAGAACAGATCCAGCACCAAAGCTATCAACAACAAGACTCCTCATGAAGTTTGGCATGGGCACAAGCCTAGTGTCAACCATTTAAAAAACTTTGGTTTTATATGTTTTGTTCACATTCCTAAACAGCTTAGGAAGAAACTGGATCATAGGACAAATAAATGTATTTTCATTGGCTATCTTGATGAACATAAAGCTTATAAAGTTTATGATCCATCCACCAATGTAGTATTTGTCTCTAAGGATGTAATATCTCAAGAACATACATATTATGATTTCAAACAACCATCGATAAACGATGCTATGTCATTTCATTCTATCTTACGTAGCATGGATTCTTTCAACGTTGATGTTCCTTCTACAAAACCTGCAGCTACAGGTACAAAAGTCGAGCAGCCGACAGTACATGTCATCAGACCAGACCAAACTAGCTCGAACAGATCTGAAGAAATTCAAGAAAAAACATCATCGCATCCTGGTCAACCCAACGTCCGCAGATCCTCATGGACTCAGACAGTTCCTGAGAGGTATGCACCTCAATCATTTTGGACTTCATCAGAAGAACCAGAGAGCCTAGCTGAAGCAATTAACTCCAAGGATGTTGTGAAGTGGCAAGAAGCTATGGAAAGCGAGTACAACTCACTTTTGATGAATCAGACCTGGACACTGATCGACTTCCTTACTCACAAGAGAGTTATTGACAACAAGTGGATCTTCAAGAAGAAGATCAACTCTTATGGTTCCATTGCAAAATGGAAAGCACGACTGGTGGCTAAAGGATTCACTCAAGTCCAAGGAGTGGATTATAAATAAATTTTCAGTCCTGTCATCAAGATGTAGTCAATCAGGACTCTAATTGCGTTAGCAGCCACGGAAGACCTCAAAATGCACCAAATGGATGTCAAGACAGCATTTCTCAATGGCAATGTCGAAGAGGAGCTGTATACCTTCCAACCGAAAGGATTTGAAGTCAAAGGCCAAGAGCACAAAGTGTGCAAGCTGCACAAAGCAATCTACAGTCTGAAACAGGCCGCAAGTGCATGGTTCGATAGAATCAACTCTTATCTCATTCAATTAGGATTTTCAAACAATTTAGCTAACTGTAATGTTTATTCAAAGCATATAGGCACCAATTCAGTTCACATAGCTCTTTACGTAGATGATGCATTTATTTTGTCTAACGACACTTTTCTTCTGCATGCTACTAAGAGTGATCTGTCAAAGGAATTTGACATGACTGATTTAGGAACTGTTCATTCTTTGCTAGGAATTTACATTACTAGAGATAAACTCTTCGATGGACTGTACTCTAGTTTCAGAGTATGAATTAATTTTTAAGATCTTGTTGGGCAATTAGAACTCTTAAGCCTGTGATTACATTTAGCATAAGTTGTCTTTTAGACTGTCATGTCATCGATGTAGCATAGGGGTCTGTCGCTGGGAGCGGCAACCTCGCCTTCACCTGCATAGCAAGAAGAGAGAGGGAGAGGAGAGAGAGGAGAAAGAGAGTGGAGAGAGGGAGAGAGAGAGAACGCCTAGGTTGAGAAAGGCTTTGGGGACTCGAGCGCCTACCCAAAGCTATTCTATCCCAACGTAGAGAGAGAGAGAGAGAGAGAGAGAGAGAGAGAGAGAGAGAGAGAGAGAGAGAGAGAGAGAGAGAGAGAGAGAGAGAGAGAGAGAGAGAGAGAGAGAGAAACCAAGAGAGTTTTATTATAATGAGAATGAAAGATGATACAATACAAAGGAAATGGCTCTCTCTTATAGATTTTAGAGGTGAGCCTCCTTCACTCTCATTGGCCATTTCATTGGGACAAGGATTCTAATCCAAGCCCTTCAAATAAACACAACTTAAATCTACTGGTTCTAAGAAAGCACAAGGGCACTCACATGATTCATGTGAGGGCCCTTTTAGCTTTTTTATTTGCAACTTGACTTAGGGCCTCTAATGTCATTTTAGAGTTTTAAGCCCCTAGTCTCTTATTCATAGGAATTATGACTTGCTACTTGTGCCCATTGGGTTGGGCTTATACGCGCAGGATGCCAGTGCCCTTGCACTTATTACCCTACTTACAATGTACTGTGGCAGGGCCCACTGGGTAAGACTTTCCAGCAATATTTTAAGTGGTGGGACCCACTTGTTTATTATTGTGTAGGAAATACCCACAACAGGGTCCACGGCCCAAAGTAGTGCCGGTCCCTCGTCACTAGGCTGCGACTGTCGTGAAGGGGCGCTGTTGTCGGTTCTTTTATTGCTGGGACATGGGTGCTTTAGGAAAAGCGTGGACAGAATTCGCTTATGTAAAACCTGAGGCTTTATTAGTGGATGATCAGCAATAACCTAGATTTGCCAAATTTTCAATAATACCCATAAGGGTCTGGTGGCCATACCGGGTAACCTTGTTCAATGACAATTGGGTAGTCGAGGCATTCCATCGGAGGATCCTAAGATAAATCTTGCTGATATAATGGATCTTCATAGATCGGCGCAGCTGGTCCCAATGTCATAGACTCCCCAAATCATAATGTGGATATGACATGCTTGCTTGACTCTCTTCTCTGTCCACGTATTCGTGGTATGCCATAACATGACGACTTTCCTCAGCAGTCAATATCATAGATTGAGGACAAGGCTTTGTCATTGTAGGCACTGGTGCATGCTGTACTAGAGGCCTATTTGGGCTTGGATTCCCTGGATTTGGCCTTTGAAGAATGGACATACCCCAAATTGGCATTGATTTGGGAGTCTGTTGAATTGTGGAACAATTAGACTTTGGTTGAATCTTGCTCGTTGAGGGGCAATCATCAACTTTAGTCTTCCCTTGGTCATTGCACTTCCCCGTTGAAGGCTGCGTGATAGCACTTTTCCTTGGATCTTGTGCTGAATTGCCTTCAAGTTGCCCTGTTGACGCTAGTCCCCTTTGTAAATCATCACTAAGAATTCTTTGCAGTGATTGCACCAAGAGACTTGGTAAAATCCGCTGGACTTCATCAGATGTCAATTTCTTGACCTCCTCAGTTACCATTGGCGTGATAAATTCTACCATCTCTGTCTTCTGTGATGGTTTTACTTGTTTGTCCGAGGGTATCTTTGCATACTTTGGGACTTTTGCCAGATTTGCCTCTTCGTCACTTGTTTCATAACCTGGTGGCACCAAGATTTTTCTTTTATAGTGCGTTCGAGGTGGAAGGGTCACCACAGGTGCATGTCGGTCTACATAGGCCAAATGCCTCCTGGCTATTTGTGAATTTCTCATCGGACAATCTCGGCATGGATGATTAACTCCACATTGTGAACATGAGGGATCAAATGTTGATGGATCCCCTCGATGTGGACATTCAGCACAACGGTGTTTTCCTCCGCATCCATAGCACCTCACTGAGTGCAGTATGCCATCGCCTCTAAGTTGATAGACATACACCGGTAACAGTTTTCCCTTTGGATCTTCCACAAAATAGACTGGTAGGCTGTTATGGTACTCCATTGAGTTCGGTGACATGCAAGAGGATATAACCAAAACTTCTACCTTGCCACTGTTTGTTGAAGAAGCTCGTGATTTAGATGGATCAATCTAACATCCATCCTTCTGGTGAGCTCCTTGTTGGACTGATTCTGCTTCTGACCGTTGAACTGCTGGATCTTGCTGTCGACAAACTTGTTGCTCTGTATTTTGTCCTTTTGATAAGCACAAATTCATGATTGGACACCTGGTACTTGGATGATCTCCAAATCAGAAGGTACAGTCATCTTTTTCAAGAAACCTAATAGAGCAAGCATAAGCTTGCTGACAGCTTGAAGTGCAAGGTTCTTGGTCTTCCATTGCACTTGATCTGCTTGACCTTGCTGCACTTTGTTGCTCTACATGGGATTCCATTCTTGTTGGGTCATCGCTCGTTGTCGACCTTTGTTCCTCTGATTCCCCATATGGATAGGGAAAATCCTTCTTCCCAAGTGAGATTTCCATCAAGGTAGCATCCTTACAAAGTTGTGCAAGCGACGCATAGGATGCTAACTCTTCCATACCAGATCTGATTCTTTTGGGTAGTCCGGCATCGTATTTTGCCATGATGATCTGTTGAAAATCGGGGGATCACAATCCTTCACTAGATGATAGATTTGATAGGTGTAGTCTCAGATTGTTTCATCAGGAAACTTTTTTAATTTCGATAATCCTACAAGGGCGGTCTCCATAGTTCAGCACTAGAATGTCGCAAAGTAGCTGGTTGGTGAATTGCTTCAAGGTTTGCTCAATGACTTTGGTGTTCCAACCTTCTTCTTCTTTTTTTCTTTTTTTTGAGAGGTAAACAAGAAGAAGAAGAGAAGAAAATCGATAAACGGTGGAGTCGTATGGATGAGAATAGAGACAGAAATGGATTTATCTAGCAAAAATGGAGGAATAGAGATGGGACAGAAGAATGATGGATGGATAGTGGTTGATGTGGAGGGAACTGATCGGTTTGATCTGAGGTTCATTCACTTGATTCAGTCCAGGGATGTTGGATCTTGATGGATAATGTGACTGCAACCTAGATTTGACAAGATCTGATCAATTTCAATTGGCTAATAGTGTGATTTTAGTCCTTGTTCTTGATTTTTTGTGGGTTTTTTTTTTTTTTTTGAGATTTCTTAAGATCTGAGTGATTCTAACCTTCAACGTTCCTACAATAGCTGTATCTAGACCATTTCTAGACAATGTGAGTTCTGCAAGACTTCTTGATGGACAGATTTGTCAGGATCTTGAAAAAACTCAGTTTTTTGACACTTTTTGGCACTTTTTCTTAGATATTTCAAAATGTAATTATTGGATCTTCACAAGAATTTTACAGTAGCTAGATCTAGGTTAGATATATCTATCAAACTCTTTGAAAAGGTTACTTCCTAGTAGATCTCAAGAAAATCATGGAAAAAGTGCATTTTTTGGGTTTTTGACAAAATTTGAAGATTTTCTGAGAAAAAAAACCTTGCAGACTGGTATGCACTTGTATCTCAGTCAAATTCATATGCTCACCAAGCTACGAGAGTTACTTCCCAAAGAAACTCAAAAAATCTTGAAAAAAGTGTATTTTTTGGGGGTTTTTTGGCCAAATTTTGAGATTTTCTGGGAACTAATCTTTGCATGCTAGTATGTGCTTGTATCTAAGTCAGATCCACCTACTTACCATGATGCTACAAGAGTTACTTCCCAGGGAAACTCAAAAATTTGGTGTCTGAGAAGGTTCTAGGCCACTTTTTGCTCTTGGGAACCTTCACATGGGCACTTTTTTTGGGATCTAACTCTCGCAAACTTCTCTGTGTCCTTGTCTCAGTGAGATGGAACTTCAAAGAGCTCTGCAAAGGTTAGTTTTGAGTTTTGAAAAAAAAAATTGATTTTTACAAGGGATTTGAATTTTTATGGGTTTTTCTCTGTTTTTTCAAAATCTATTGGGAAGTAACCTTCACAGGCTGCTATGCAGGTCTAGGACAATACCCTAGTCATGCAAAGGTTAGTTCTTGCTGGTTTTTGAGAAATCAAAGTCCGATGGAATTTTGGCTCTCTTTTTCCCTCCAAAAACAGATTTTGAGCTTTTTTTCTGATTTTTATGAATTTTATGGATTAACGAAGCGATTGGGTGCTTGGATTAGATCCTCCCACCCCACAATCTCTCCCTACAGTGCAAACAAATCATGAAAAAATGGCAAAAACTAACACTACTCACACTATTCTACCCTTAAAATTTGATTTTTTGATGAAAAAGAATGATAAGAGAGAAGAAAGAGAGAGATAGAGGAAGAGAGGAAGAGAGTAAGAAAGATATGTGGCGAAACGAGTGTGTGGCGCTCCCCATTGTTGTATCGTCGACGTAGCATAGGGGTCCGTCATTGGGAGCGGCAACCTCGCCTTCATCTGCATAGCAAGAAGGGAGAGGGAGAGGAGAGAGAGGAGAAAGAGAGTGGAGAGAGGGAGAGAGAGAACGCCTAGGTTGAGAAAAGCTTTGGGAGCTTGAGCGCCTACCCAAAGCTATTCTATCCCAACGTAGAGAGAGAGAGAGAGAGAGAGAGAGAGAGAGAGAGAGAGAGAGAGAGAGAGAGAGAGAGAGAGAGAGGAGAGCTCACCAAGGATGGTTGGGGCTATGGAGGCTCATGTGCCTACCCATAGCTATGCACCAATCACCCTTGGAGAGAGAGAGAGAGAGAGAGAGAGAGAGAGAGAGAGAGAGAGAGAGAGAGAGAGAGAGAGAGAGAGAGAGAGAGAGAGAGAGAGAGTGCTAAAAAGAAGAGAGCTTCATTGTGAAGAATGGAATATGTGTACAATGAAAAATGGCCTCCTTATATAGTTGAAGAGGGAGGGCTATCTTGACTCTCATTGGCCTATTTACAATGGCATCCTAGCCCTTCAAACTAAATTAACTTCAATCTAATGGTTCATTAGGAAAAGGACCAAACTCACATGATTCATGTGAGCTTGAGAGATTCCCTTTTAACTTAGAACCTTATGAACTTGACTTTGGACTTTTTAATTGATTTATTCTACTAAGGCCCAAAGTCCTTTTATTCAAGTTCTATTTATCCGATTTGTGTGGTCACTGGGTTGGTCTTATACACGCAGGAAGCCGGTGCCCTTGCACTTATTATTCTAACTAGACAACGTACTGTGGCTGGGCCCACTAGTTAAGGCTTGGCCAACAGTATTTTAAGTGGTGGGACCCACTTGTTTATTATTGTGCAGGAAATACCCACAACATAGACTGATTTTGCATTTAGCAGCTGATTAGAACGGGAGAGCTGTTCCGCAATATTCTTGCTCTCTTTTCCGTTCCGTTCTTCTATCTCCCTTGCCCCATCATGTTTGAGCCAAATGATTTCATTGGCCATCTTTGCTACTGCTACGTACTCTGCTTCGCAGGATGACTGAGCCACAATGGTCTGCTTCTTGCGGACCTAGAGAATTGTTGCTCCTGACGCGATGGTGCATCTTCCGAAGACACTTTTGCAGTCGTCCTTGAGAGATGCCCAGCTAGCATCAATGTAGGAAAGCATCTGGAAACCTGCATTACGAAAATAACACAATCCAACATCCTTCATTAATTGAAGGTATTACAAGATTCGTTTCACAATCTTCTAATGAGTCGAGCCAGGATTCGTACTAAATTGGCTCATTCTAAACACGACATAAGCAATGTCAGGACGTGTGTTATCTACAAGATATATCAGTGATCCGATCAGCTTTCTGTATGGTGTATGCTGCATCAATTCTCTTTCTTCTTTAGTCTTCGAACAATCTTCATTCGTCAAGACTATTCCTACAAGCATTGGAGTATTTGCTCTCTTGCAATTCAGCATCCCAAAATTTTCTGGGATCTTCTGGGTATGTCTGGACTGATGAAGGTACAATTTACCTCCCTCATAGTCCCTGTCAATTTGTAAGCCAAGATAACATCTGGCTTGTCCCAGGTCTGCAATCTCGAAATGTTTTGAGATGTCATACTTCACCTCAGCAATAAGCTCTTCACTTGCAAAGTATCAGAGTGTCGTCCACATATACAGCTACAATGATGATCTTCTCATCTGTAATTCTTACATAAGCATTGGAATCAACTATTAGAGGCTTGAATCCTAAGGATTTCAGGGCTTGATCTTTCTTTTATACCATTGTTGCGCTGATTTATTCAGACCGAGATACTCCTGTGCATTCTGCATGCATAAGTAGGAAGTGAATTCGAAATGTAGCCTGGAGGTTGATCCATGTAGACTTCTTCGTCTAGCTCACCATGCAAGAACGTTGTCTTCTCATCCACGATGTGAATCCTGAGATCATAAGCAACTGCATATGCAAATAGTAGACGTAGGGACAAATGTTTCACGACAGGAGAGAAGGTCTCAGCATAGTCAATACCATATCTTTGAGAAAATCTCTTCGCTACAAGTTCAGCTTTATACTTAAAAATATCTCCATTCGGTCCATACTTCAACTTGTATACCCACTTGCATTTTACAATCTTTTGCTTATCTGGTAATGGCTGCAACGTCCATACCTGATTCTTCCTCATGGATTCCATCTCCTCATTCATGGCTTGGATCCATTTTTCTTCTCTAGACATTCAATTGCATCCTCAAACGTTTGTGGTTCTCCATTGAATCTACAAATTTTTTTTGATGTAGAAGCTGAGCTGCCTGACACAAATCTTGCTAGCGCTCTTCGTTCTCTTGTCGATCTTCTAGGAGATCCTTCTAGTACTGCAATGCTCCTGTCTTTATCTAATCTGCTAGGTCTGAAACCATTTCGGTTTATAGGTATTGTAGCAGTAGGCTGGTGCGAATCTTTCTTCATCTGATTCATCAGTCAAATGAGGTGTGACTCGAACATCTTCCTCTGAGTATTCGTCCTCTACTCCCTCTATCACAGTTGGTAGGCCATAGTACTATCTTCCAAGGACTTCATAACTGGCTGGATCATCGTTGTCCATCGTTCTGCTCTCATTGAATTTGACGTCTCTAATTGTCTTCACTGTGTTTGTCTCTGGCATATACACTCTGTAGTATGACGAATGATTATCATATCCTACAGGATATCCTTGTTCAGCTTTCTCAACAAATTTCTAAGCTTGTCAGAAACATGTGCATATGTTGCACAACCAAAGATTCGAATATGAGTCAGATTGGGTTTTCTACCCCACCATAATTTGTGTGGTATTGTGTTCTTGTCCTGTTCTGCATGTAAGCAGTTGTAGTTGTTGTTTCAGCCCATAGCACTCTTGGAGGCTTCAAATAGGCCATCATGCACCTAGCAGCTTCCATAAGAGTCATGTTCTCAACATCATTGTACTGCGGTGTATAAGATGCAATTCTTCTGTAAATGATTTCACGATCATTGTAGAAATCAGTGAATCGGTTTGAGATGTATTCTCCACCCCCAATCTGTTCTGATCTGCTTCACCTTATTTCATGTGCATTTTTTTGTCCAATTCACATGCTCTGTGAATTTGTCAAAAGCTTTTGATTTATTGTGAACGAAGTAGACTCTGGCAAATTTACTATAATTATCAATAAAGGTGATATAATATTTTGAGCCTCCTACTGAGATCACGTTGAAAGGTCCACAAATGTTTGAATGTACAAGCTCCAGATTCTTTGTAGTTCTGTAAAAGTCCTTGACAAAAGGAGTACGTAACATCTTACCCTTCATACATGCATCACAGGTCATTGAACTGGTTGCATTCGAGATGCTCACGTGATGGCTTGCTTGATACAGTGTCATTGAATTCATATGGCATAGTCTCTTGTGCAATAGAATATCTGACGAATCATCATGGGTTTGATGCACTTGATCTGCAGGTAGGTATACCTTCAAATGATACATGTTGTCTTTTCTTCTACCTTGAGTGATAAGTGTACTGGTGCTTGCATCAACAACATTGCATGCTTCGTCTGAGAATGTTACATACATCTCTACATCAGCTATTCTTGCCACTAATAGCAAGTCCTGCTGCAGTGTAGGCACAAACAAAACATCTTCGAGTCGTCTGTCTCTATCATTAGTGTTGAGCCATAGTGAACCAATACCATTCACTTGATGCTTTGATCCATCTCCAAGAATGATAAATCTTGATGGATCTGCACTTCGAAAATCAGACATGATCTATCTTGATGTAACAAAGTGTGAGGTAGCTCTTGAATCAAGAATTACCTCTTGTGTGTCAGGTGTTGATACTGCACACATGTCTGGACAAATGTAGGCGGTCGAATTTTTGTGATTCAATCTTTCTTCGCCCATCTTCGAGCTCTCTGGCTCCTCAACATAGGACAAACTTTTATTGTTCTCTTGTCTGCTTTGAGCTTGTTTGTTTCTTGGGTTCTGGTGGCAGTCCATGGCTGCATGACCCTTCTTATGATAGTGGATACACTCAATTTTTGGATTTAGCCAACATGAATCTACAGTATGTCCTTCGCGTTTGCATCTCATGCATGTCTTCTTGTCTCCACTCTGTTGTTTCGACCTTCCTTTGTTCTTCCATTTGCCTTTGCTGGCTCCTTCTGCTTGTTGATCTTAATCCTGCTTACGATCTGACTCCCTCTTAGGCTTGAATTTTTTTCTCTGTCTTTTATTTGCTGTTGTAGAGAGCTTGGTCAGAAGCATCCTTGTGATCAAGGTGCTCTCGAGCTTCGACTTCTTCTCGAATCTCGACAACTGTCTTTTCGAGTGTCATAGTAGAATCCTTTGCTAGCAACGTTCTGGTTGTCTAGAAGGATATTGGTAAGGCTCTCAACAGATAGGTATGTTGCTTCTCTGTTGGTACTGTATTTTTCGTTCCAGAGTTGTGATGAAAGAAACAGATCTTTCATCTTTTTGATAAAGGAAGTGAGATCTTTGCCATCCCATTGCAGATTTATCAACTGATCTTCGAGTAGCATGATTTGACTGCGTGATTTTGTTTGAAATCTTGTGAGTAAAGTATCCCACATCTCTCTTGCATTGGAGAGTGTAGCTAGGTCAAGAGTTAGGCTATCCTCGATGGATGATGATAACACAACTACTGCCTTGTCATTCTTCTCTCTCCATTTGCGTAACTCCTTGTTTGTTGTTGTGGGCATCTCCTTGGTGCCATCTACCTAGGAAAATAATCTTTCTCCCTTTAGTATAAGCAAGGTCTTAACTTTCCATGCTAGGAAATTAGATCTTGATAAGTCGAGGATTGTACAGATCTTCGATTGTATAGTGCTTATTGAAGCCATTGCTGTGAATTGTGTTCTCACTTGTTAATGGTTCTTTGTATTGAATGCTTAGCCTCCTGAATCTAATAGCTTTGTGGCTATGTCAGACTATGACAGGCTCTGATACCACTGAAAGAAGATGGAAACTCAGGATTATGATTACTATTGATAGCAGTGGAGCTCTGATACCATTGAAAGAAGATGAAAATTCAAGACTCTGACTACTACTGATAGCAGTAGAGCTCTGATACCACTGATGAAAATCGCAAAGATCAATCAGGCTCTGTAACGAAAGTAGACGAATATCAGAGCTCGGTCAAGGTTTCGCTTCGCTTCGTTTTGTTTCGCTTCATCTCGTTTCATTTTGTTACAGAGTCTGATTGATCTTTGCGTTTTCCATTAGTGGTATCAGAGCTCCACTGCTATCAATAGTAGTCAGAGTTCTGAATTTTCATCTTCTTTCAGTAATATCAGAGCTCCACTGCTATCAGTAGTAGTCAGAAACCTGAATTTCCATCTTCTTTCACTTACAACGACAATACCTTGTCCTCAATTTGTAAGATTGACTGCTGAGAAAAGTCGTCAGGTTCAAGCATATCACGAATTCTTGGACTGACAAGAGAGTCAAGCAAACGTGTCATATTCATATTACGAATTGGGGGAGTCTAGGACATTGGAACTAGTTGAGCCGATCTATGAGAATCCATAATATCAACAGGATTTATCTTGAGATCCTCCGATGGAATGCGTCAACTACCCATTTGTCGATGAACAAGGTTATCAGGAATGGCCACTAGACCCTTATGGATATTATTGAAAATCTGGCAAGTAAGCCCAGCCCAATGAGCACACTAATTAAATAGTTTAAGTTGTTTCTTAGTGACTTGGGCCCTAGTTGCAAATAAAATAAGTTAAAGGCCAAAGTCTAAGTTACAAGGTTGGGTCAAAGTCAAATGGTGGTAGATGGGGTGTGCCTCTTTGTGCATTACTAGATCTTTTGTATTTCTTTGAAAGGCTAGGATTGCAATCCTTGCCACTTCAAGTAGCAAAATAGGATGAACGTGGTAAGGGCCTCCCCAAGAATAAAAGAGCATCATTTGTACTCATTTGACATTCTCAATCCAAGGAGAAAACTTTGTTGGTCTCTCTCTCTCTCTCTCTCTCTCTCTCTCTCTCTCTCTCTCTCTCTCTCTCTCTCTCTCTCTCTCTAGGTTGGGTGTGAATAGCTTTGGGAACGTGCTTGGGCCTCCAAAGCCTCTCTCGACCTAGGCGTTCACTCTCTCTCTCTCTCTCTCTCTCTCTCTCTCTCTCTCTCTCTCTCTCTCTCTCTCTCTCTCTCTCTCTCTCTCTCTCTCTCTCTCTCTCTCTTCGTGCTATGCAGGTGAAGGCGAGGTTGCCGCTCCCAGCGACGAACCTCTATACTACGAAGACGACACAACAGATTCTTTAAGGATTTTGTGGAACAATCTAGAACTAGAACTGGTTTGTAATTTGGATCATTATCTATAAGTAGTACAATGAAAGGTCAAAAGTTACTAATTCCATTTTAATTGAAATAGAAGTAAGTTTGATTGGAATTTGAGTGTGGAATGTCTGTATTAAATCAAATTAATCTTAGTTTGAGTACTAGGATCAGAGAAGGGTTGATTGAGGGGAAGAAATTATGTTATTAGAGGTAATTTGGGTTGGAAAATTGTTGAGAGTGAATCTTATTCGTCTCAGAGATTTTCCGGATATGTTATTTACTCATGAGGAATAGAAATTCTTTTGTAACTGAGTTACAAGATTCTTAGTGAGATATGTGAGTAACATATGTGGGCTTTGGAGGAATCTACCAGATAAGAACGTGTTTATGTCCTGGGTCAGAGTGAGATTATTCACATTTGTGCACAATTAATCTTGTATGAATCTACTATGTATTCCTGGTTACTAGGGTTATTTGGTGCACTTAACCTAGTCGGTGAATACAAACAAATGATCAAGTATTGTTGAGATAGATACTTGCAGAGTTTACGGATCTTTCTATGAAAGATTTATGGATTAACTTATGAACAATTTGGATAAGGATTTAAATGTGGTGTTATACTAGTATAATTGAAATCTGTTTGCGGGGAAAAAGACCCCTTTTTCAAGCTATTTTCGATGAAAAATCATCGTCGTGCGCTATTACGCTGATGCGGAACTGTTAAAAAACGATGCGTAAATGGCCCATAATGGCCGGTTGCACTGCTATTAAAATACTGTTCATTTGATAATTTATGTTGTATGAAAATTTCATTTATGCGGCTTATGCCCCTAGTTTCCGAGTTCGTCGGGACTAGGAGGTGCCAAGTATTTTCCTAATACAGTACTAGTAATTAAAAACTTGGCCTGAGCCCATAAAATCTGAAATCATAAATAGGACCCAACTTGACTTTGAAATTGCAAGTTGAGGCTAAGTTAGGTGCTAAAAAACGAATTTGGGCCAGTGCCCTATTTTTAGAGTCAGTTTTTGAAAAGTCATAAGGAGGTGTCCCATTTTTTAAAGGGGTGCACCTCCAGCCCATTGAGCCCCTACCTATAGGGAGGTGTGTGGGATAGCATCACCATTCTCATTGTCATCTTATTAGAGAAAGAGAGAGAGTGCTTGTGCAAGAAGAGGTGTGTGGAGAAGAGGAGGAAAGAAGAAGAGGATGTAGCCTGGTGCCTTCCACTCATCCATTTCCATTTGATTCATTCATTGCTATTGATCTACAATTTGAATCATAAGCATTGTGTTACCACTATTTGTGGATTTGTGAATTGTTTTTTCTGCTGCCTCTAACAATGTGGTTGCAGACCTTGGTATTGTGAGACTTCATTTTGTATCTCTGCGCTGTCTTTGACATTTGTTTGCAGATTGTGGAGATTAGAAAATCACTTGCTCTCCATGAGCAGATTTATTTCTTGAGATTGTTGCCTATAACTCTGTGGTTGCAGGACTTGAAGAGTTACAAGCCATTTGCTACCTCATTCATAAGGATCTCATTAATTAGAAGTTTGCTGTCCTGTTTACTCTAAAGCTTTTGAGCATTAACTTGTCTACAATACTAATTTCAGGCTATTATCTCTTTCAAGTCATTGATCTCAGAGATTTGTTTAAGATTGTTTGCTGTCCAAGAAGGCAGTTTTTGTTTTGCTTGTTCTTTGAACACAAAGGCTTTTGGAAGTCTCACCAATTATCTCATTATCTATTTGCTTATTGCCTACCCTTTCTCTTCCCTGCTAGTGGCTGATATTTGCCAATTCTGTGGCCTGGATCCATGTTCTGGCCACAGACAGCCATATTGTTGCCCGTGTATCATTGTTCAAACTCTGATCATTGAGACACTTACTAGCGCTGATAATTGCTAGTCAATAAGCCACTTAACAGCCTTGTAGAGAATCGCTGGTTCTACAGCCCAGGAACTAGCAAGAAGGCAATCTTTTGTCCTGTTCAGCGTGGAGGAGTGTCAATTTACTTATTGTATCAGTCGCTAGTTCTGGGCATTCAAACACACACACCTGTCCTTCCTTACCTGCGGCTCCTTGCCTGATCCGCTACCTCCTGGTCTGATCCGCACCCTGTGTGGAGAAGCTGATCTGTGCCTCATTCCCTACGCTACCCTTATCATTTTGTGGAAAGGCAACCGCGACCCTGCCTGTCTGCCTGCGGTTTCTTGCCATTACCTGTGCTCCATCTTCATCCTAGTGCTATCCTGCTGCCAGCGACCCGCTCTCCCTCACCTGTCCGTTCAGATGCCCACGGATCTGCCTGTGGCAGCCCATCACGAGTTGCTGTCCACCTGATTTTTGCCCTCAGCGGATCTACCTGTGGGTGCATCCCAATTATTGCTTGCTACAGTGGTCCGCTCCCCCCTCGCTTACTTACCCGCTCCCTATCCCACCTGCTGTTCCCGCTGACTGGCCCATTCCGTGGCCAGTCGGCCTGCCTGGCCACGCCCCCTCTTTCTTCCTACGTCCCTGCTTCCACGTTTTCGCTCTCCTGCTCCGTCCCTTTACTCCCTGATCGGTGGTTCCTACTCTTATCTCCGGCTCCTTCTACCCGCCTGTGGCCCTCTCTTCCGTCTGCCAAAATATAGAAGCCTTGATGATGATCTGTGCCCTTGAAGCCTCTGTGCCCTTGAAGCCTGTCTGTGCTTACCAATTGAGCAAGCTATAACCTTGTTCATGCACAGCCTTTGATTGACATTCGAATAAACCCTAGTCTGAGGTACAGTTTATAGAAGATTTTTGACTTTGGCTTGACTCCAAAAAAAGGTCTCTATGAGAAAACATACAGACTATTGAAAATACGTGTTCCACACTATCACTTTCCTATGTTAAAACCCTAAATGGAATGTGGAGCCTTGAGTCGGATTAAAGGGCACGGTAAAACTGGTAGCTTGGACCATTTGCCCCAAATTGGATTCATACAGGGTGATGTTGCATGCCTTATTTTTTTTACTCCATGCCCAATGGTGCTTGAACTGCCTGTTTCTTAAACTGTCATAAGTCTATGCAAAACTTGTTCGGTTTAACTATTCCAGGGAAAGCAAAGGAATCTACAAGGCCAGTTGCATTGTTGCCAAGGAAAACACTAAACCTGTATCCCTTCTTGCATTGCTCTAATAATCATTACTTATTCACTTCGTTTATAAATTTAAAATCTATAAAGAACTATATTGTTATCTAATTGCTGAACAAGAACTTTGTAAACACTCGCTTCGGCTATTAAGAATCTCTAACGAACGAGGTAAAGAGCCTATTGATTCAGAGAAACCCTAATGGCCATTGCCTAATCCATACGATCTTGATTGACCGGAAGTGATGCCACATCCTATCATTGCAAATGAGTTGCAACATTTCCTAAGAGGAGTGAGCTATTATAGGAAATTCTTGAGCAACTACTTTTCCATCATTTCTCCGTTAGTGAGATTGCTAGGAAAGAACAAACATTTCATATGGACTGATGAATGTCGCGAAGTGTTTGAATACTTGGATAGTATTATTTTTGACATAAGTCAGTCTCAAGAATTCATGTTGACTTGAGCTGTAATCGTGGTATAGAACGACTCTTGTTAGCATTTCCTAGATTGGCAGTCTATTTGGGGGTCGTTTTATAATCCTTCAAAATCCGCACCTATATAGTTAAAATTTCTGAGTCATTGGTAATTAACTTGAGTAGTTCATTACTCCGAGATGAAATTAATGGTAAAACGATCAGTGTGATGAGGATTCACCAGAAACTGATGGTTTTGAATTATATCGCTTGTACGACACATGATTAGTGAATCATCAGGATTCATCAGTTAAAATTATGTGCATTGGATATACAATATTCTTTGTATAGCAAGCATTGAATTGCAAATGATGATGCTTCTCTTCCAAAATTGGTAGAGTTTTCTCCTTCTCATTAAGCATGAAAATAGTGTACAAATGGTGCATTTTATAAAATGGGGAAGGCCCTTGCCCCTCAATCCTATTGGCTAATATTCACAATAATCCTATCCATTCATCTTGGACCCAACTTGATCCAAGGGTCCACAAAAAGTACAATAAAAATCACAAGATTCATGTGAGTCCCAATTTGGACCCAACTCTAAAAAGTAATCTCTCAGTTTAAAAATGACATTGGGCCTCTAGTTTTATTTTAATTCCAAGGCCCAAGTCATGTTTATTTTATTTACAACTTTATTTGCGTCCACTCCTGCATACACAGCAGAATACAACGGTGTGGCAAAAAGAAAAAACAGAATGCTAGTCGAAGGAGCCAGATGCATGATGGCACAAGCTCAATTGCCAGGCCAATTTTGGGTCGAAGCAATAGCTGCAGTAGTACATCTGTAGAATAGATCAACAATGACAACGCTGGAGCACAAAACATCGTACGAGATGTGACAGGCAGAAAGCCTGACCTGTCATACGCACGAGTGTTTGGATGTGCAACATACAAGCACATTCCAAAGGAAAATAGAAGCAAGCTCGATGACAAATCCGAACAAACAATCATGGTCGGCTACTCGAACGGAACACATGTGTACAGACTCTACGATCCAATCGCGAAGAAGGTTGTTTCGAGCATAGATGTGAAGTTCGACGAGTCCACATTCTCTGGACTGAAAGACGAAAGAGGCCATGAGATCTTCACACTGCTGCCTATTCAAGAGAGAGATCAAGGACAGTCATCAAATCAAAATGTAGGACCCCAGACTCCATAGCAGCAGGAAACAGATGATCAATCCCACGAACAAGAAATGTTCGAGCAGCGACGAAACGAACCTCGAAGGTCAACCAGAACACTATTCTGACAATCTTCAATGGAACGAAGACACGCAGTTTGAGTACTGCAGCTTCACAGAAGAACCAACTACATACCAAGAAGCTATCCAGAGTCCAGAGGGAGAATTCTGGAAACATGCAATGTCAGAATAGATCGAGTCGATGAGGCGAAACGAGACATGAACATTAGAGCCACTGCCAGAAAACAGAAAAGTAGTCGATTGCAAATGGGTGTACAAAAAGAAACTGAAATCAGATGACACCATTGGCCGTTACAAAGCAAGGCTTGTTGCGAAGGGCTACACGCAGAGATATGGTGTCGACTATTTTGACACATATTCGCCCATGGTCAAGATGACAAGCGTAAGGTTGCTCCTTGCATACGCCACACAGTACAATCTGGAAATTCACCAGATTGACGTGAAAACAGCCTTTCTCCACGGAGATCTAGAGGAGAAAATTTTCATAAAGCAACCTGAAGGCTATGAAGACCCCGACAACAGACAATATGTCTGTCGATTGTAAAGATGCATCTACAGTCTAAAACATGCATCACGAGCTTGGTACAAAAAGCTTGATGGTCTTCTGAAGTCTCTAGACTTCAATCCTACTCAACCAGACTGTAATGTCTACATCAAAAGAGTAGGAAAGGATTTGGTGATACTGACCATCTTCGTGGATGATTCGCTGATGATAGAAAATTCCTTGACATTGATCAAAGACACGAAGAGTCAGATTTCTAAAAACTACGAAATCACAGATCTTGGATAAGCAACAAAATGCCTAGGGCTGGAGATTAGAAGAGATCGAACAAATGGCGAAATGCACTTGAGTCAATCAGAGTACGCCAAAAAAGTGCTGAAGCAGTACCACATGATGGACTGTGAAGAGAAAGCCACACCAATGATAACTGGAGCCAAGCTCACGAAATAGGATTGCCCAAAAACAGAAGATGAAGAACAGAAAATGACAGGTATATCCTACCAAAACTTAATCGACAGTCTGATGTACTTAACAGTTTATACCAGACCCGATCTGGCCCTCTCTGTTTACGCATTGAGCCAATTTTGTTCCAATCCTGGTCTAGCACATTGGAAAATGGTCAAACAAATCCTATAGTATTTGAAGGGTACCCAGAATGTTGGATTAACCTACAGAGCTAGAAACCAAGAGAAAAGATTCGAGCTACATCACTACAGTGATGCGAGCTGGGCGAGCTGCAAAGATGACAGCAAGTCCATTACTGGAGGATGTACGATAGCGTGCGGAGCTGCAATCAGTTGGATATGCAAAAAGCAAACCTTGGTAGCTCAAATCCTCTTGCGAAGTTAAGTATGTCGCAGCCTCGAAAGTGGCAAATGAGGTAGTGTGGCTGCAAATGATGTTGGAGGCAATCGAGATACCACAAGAGGGGCCAAGCACGATGATGATGGACTCTCAGAGTGCCATTTCTTATTCAAGCCACCTCACTATGTCTAATTGTGCCACCTAGTCTTTTCATACATTAAATGTGGCATGTAAAGTACAAATGGCAATTCCTATGGTAGCTCGAGTTTCTACTTCTACCTACGTTGAATATTTTATTCTAAGATGGGTCTTTACTAAGCCAAAAGAGCTCAATTCATCTTTGGCATTTTTAGGACCCATACTCACAACATTGGATAGATTTTTCAATATTTTGACACTCCTCCTAAAAATGTATCTAATGTGGATCAAGCATTGATCTTGAGATAAGACCCATGCTTTGAGAAGGCACTTTTGCAAAGTGGCTTTCTGAGAAGATCAACAATACACGAAGATGTGTCGACATGTTCTAAGTTCATTTCTCCTCCAATGAGCTTTTCCATTACAAAATGGTGTGCCACTTCTATATGCTTGCTTCTTGCATGAAAAATAGGATTGTTTGCAAGAGCTTGTGCCGATATGTTGTCACATTTGATCAAGGGAAGATCATCCTCTTTGATGCACTTTAGCTCCATGATTAACCTCTTGATCCAAAGCACCTCTTTAGTTGTTGTAGTGAGTGCTTTGTACTCGGCCTCACAAGATGATAGAGATATGGTATCTTGCTTCTTTGAAAGCCAGGACACAAGATTGCCTCCAAGAAAGATAGTATATGCATTAATGGACTTTCGATCCATTTTATCACTTGCAAAATCGAAATCTGAATAGCCAATAATGGTTAGATATTCATTTTTGTATTATAAACCATAATCTTGAGTAGAAGATACATATCTTAGAACTCTCTTGGCCATCTTCCAATGTTGGATCTTGGGATCTTGCATAAATTGACTCAATCTGTGCACACAATAGCTCAAATCGGGTCTAGTGATATTAAGCCAAATTAAAGAGCCTATAAGACTCCTATAAAGTGTGATGTCCTCGAAGGATCTTTCATCACCTTTAATAGGATCTTTTACATGTTGCTCCATGTAAGTATCTATGCCTTTACAATTTTGCATATTGAATTTTCTCAACATAGAAAAGACATATCTAGATGAAAGCATACTCATCATGAAAATCAATCTCAAGGCCCAAAATGTAATGGATTTCTCCTAGATCTTGCATTTTAAATTCTTTTCCTAATGCATCTTTGGTTTCTTGAACTAGCATCAAACAACTTCCACTAAGAATAATGTCATCTACATAGATTAGGAGAATGACAATATTACTACCATCAAACTTTAAATACATAGAAGGATCATAGTAACTAAGCACAGATCCTTATGAAAATAGAAAGTTGTTGAGTCTTGAATACCATGATCTAGGTGCTTGCTTCAAGCCATAAAGACTTCTAAATAGCAAACACACCTTAGATTTATCCTTGATAAATCCTTGAGGCTGTTCCATGTATATCTCCTCCTCAAGATAGCCATTCAAAAAAGTGTTGGAGACATCAAGTTGAAGTTTCCACTTAAAAAATAAGGCAAGAGAGATTATGATTCTTATTGTCACCATCTTTGCTACAGGAGCAAAGGTTTCTTCATAGTCAAGGCCATATATTTGTCCAAAGCCTTTAGCACATAATCTTGTCTTGTACTTGTTGATGGAGCCATCATGATTGTACTTGATCTTGAACACCCACTTGCATCCAATGACATGCATGTTAGGTGGTGGATCCACTAGCTCCCATGTGTGGTTGGTGATCAAGGCATCATATTCAATCTTCATGGCCTCATACCACTCCTTGGTATTGAGGGCTTCTTGAACATCTTTGGGCTCCACATGAGAAACAAAATAAGCATGAGTGGAATCAAGATCCACTTGTTTTCCTTTGTCATCATATGTGAGCCTCTTGGGCTCGGATCTCTCCCTCATGGATCTTCTAGGAGTGAAAATCTGAGGACTTCCATCTTCAAATATTGACTCCTCCATATGTTGATTGTCTTCAATAACAAGAGGTGATAGATTTTGAGGTTGCTTGATCTCGGCCCCTCCAAGATTGGACATTTCTTCTTCATGAAATACTACATCTCTACTATCAATTACTTTAGAGGTAGAGAGCATGTAGATTCGATAGGATTTCTTGTTGGATTAATATCCAACCATTACTCCTTTGCTTGCACAAGGATCATCCTTCTTTTTCGTTTCCAAGGGAATATGGACAAAGCATATGCATCCAAATACTCTAAGGTGATCAACCTTAGGTTTCTTCAAATAAAGTGCTTCATATGGTGACTTTCCTTCAAGTGCAACATGAGGGAGTCGATTGCAAAGATAGTTTGAACAATTTATGGCCTCACCCCAAAAGTCTTTTGGCAAGGATGCCTCAATTCTAATGGTTTTGGCACGTTCACACAAGGTTCTATTCTTTCTTTCAGCCACCCCATTTTGAGATGGTGTATATGCACAAGAAAACTCTCTTTTAATGCCTTCAAGCTCAATAGTCAAACACCATAGTTGACCAATCTCATCTATATGTGATTTAGGCAAAATTTAGAGGATCTAGGCAAATTGTTTCATATAAATAGATTGTATTTGAGTCAATTTGACATTTTTGGAGTATTTCACACGTGTGAAATTCAAAGAACCATAACTTTTATGCACAAGAAAACTCTCTTTTAATGCCTTCAAGCTCACAATAATCATAAAATTTATTAGAAGTGTACTCACCACCTCCATCATTTCTAAGAATCTTGATTTTGTAAGAAAATTGCTTTTGACTAGAGCTTTGAACTTTAGGAAATAGTCAAACACCATAGATTTTGAAGCTAGAAGATATACCCAAGTAAATCTAGTGAAATCATCAATGAAGGTTACAAAGCAAGGAGCACCACCCTTGCTCTTTGAAGATGGGAAGTGCACATCCGAGTGTATGAGCTCCAATGGATGTGTAGTCTTGATCAATGACTTTGAAAAAGGCTTCTTATGAGACTTAGATATGGCACAAGCCTCACATGGCTTGAAATTCTTGGAGATAAGATTAGGCAAGCCAATAGCTTTGGCTTTCTTGACCATGGACACCATAGAATTATAGTTAGGATGTCCCATTTTCAAGAGTTTATACTCTTGTCTTGATTCTTCAGAAATGAGCACACTTTGGAGTGCTTCCAAACTTGGTAGCTCCTCCTTAATGGCATAACTCTGAACAAGGTTGTCATATTCTTCCTTTAACCCATTAAGTATGACTTTGAAAAATTTGGTTTCTTAGTGTTAGAAGTCTAGAAGTATTTTTTGACTCATAGATAGACTTGAGAGTATCCCAAGTATCTTTGGCATTAGTACAAGCACCAATTTCTCTTAAGATGTCATTTGAGACATTCATCTTAATATAATGCAGAGCCATCCTGGCTCTTTTTTTGTACTTTGGAATTTCTTGAGGAATTTGTGGTTCTTCTTCAATGCCAAGTACACATCTTGTAGTATTAAGACAGATTCCATTCTAACCTTCCAAATTGAGTAATTGGAAGTTGACAATCTTTCACTTGCTTCTAATAGAAAGACACCCATTGAAGTCATAAAGAATGATGGAAATCAAAAAAGATGGATGAGAGAATTGTTTATCTTCTCACTATAGGAACCAATCAAGGGTACAGAACCAAATCCTATGTAAGACTAAGCAAAAAACTGTGAGATAGATCTCACTAGCCTGACAATCTCTCTAAAACAAGATTTGAATCATAAAAAAAGATGAAGTATGACAAAAGTTATGGTTCTCTGAATTTCACACGTGTGAAATAATCCAAAAATGTCAAATTGACTCAAATACAAATTATTTGTATGAAACAATTTGTCTAGAACCTATAAATCTTGTCTAAATCACATATAGATGAGATTGTTCAACTTCTGGATGATTTTTGTGATCATTCAAGCAATAAATGACATGTACTCACGATTTGTCAGAGGTCTAGGTGCCCTACCTACGACTCTTCAAAAGCTTATAACTTTTGATTGGCTTATCCAACTGTCATGATTCAAATTGCATCAGATTCTACACATTTCTAGCTTTCTAGTGGGCTAATTTGCATGAAATTTGGATCTATGGTGAGAGAGAACCACCAAACTGAAAATGGGCAGATTTCACACGTGCCAGCACCTGAAATTCCTTACAGTACCTGATTTGGCCCATTCAATGTGGTTTGAAGCTCAGAATCACAAGAAAACTGCAAACTAGCTAGAAAGTAGAATCTAGACAATTCCTAGCTTGAAATCTGATCAGATCTGCAAATTTTTTGATTAGATTTGCATGTAAAACTTAGGTTGGCTCTGATACCATGCTGAATTCACACATGTGGGATGCCCTACACATGTATTTTTGATCTCCTAAGCCCAATAACACCATAAAGATCAAACTAGCATTGATTGTCAATAAGAAAGCTGATCATACAAGCAATATTATTGTGTTACAAGCAAGATCTGTTAACAAAACATAAGACTAAGCATCATAAAAGCCTCTACTCGGCTAGAGAGAGAAAATAGCAAGTACAAAACTCGTGGAGAGAGAGAGGGCACAAAGAGCTTGTCTCCAAATTTGCATTACACACAAATTTCATCATTTTTTCAATGAGAATACATCACATATATATAGATCCATGGACTCTTCTCCTACTTTGAGTTGAATTGGAGTTGTGAATCCACCTCTCAAGCTATCTAGACTTATTCAAGCCACCTCACTATGTCTAATTGTGCCACCTAGTCTTTTCATGCATTAAATGTGGCATGTAAAGTACGAATGGCAATTCCTATGGTAGCTCGAGTTTCTACTTCTACCTACCTTGAATATTTTATTCTAAGATGGGTCTTTACTAAGCCAAAAGAGCCTAATTTATCTTTGGCATTTTTAGGACCCATACTCACAATATTAAATAGATTTTTCAATATTTTGACACCATCTATCTGTCCCAGGATCCTGTCTTCCATTCAAAGACGAAGCACATTCCTCTGAAGTACCATCATATTCGAGATTTGATCTCGAAAGAGAGCTCTAGGTCTAGTTCATAAAATCAAAAATATGATTGCAGATCTTCTCACGAAACCGCTCGACAAGCCACTCTTTACCAAGTAAATAGAGGCAATTGGGTTCAAGAGGGAGTGTCAGAAATGGTGAACTCCTGCAACTTTGTCGCAGCACGAACAAGACACGAAGGTCGAACAATTTGCGACAGTCAACATGACTTTGACTCGAAGCATGAACGAGAACAATTTGCGACAGTCAACGTGTCTTTGACTCGAAGCACGAACAATTTGCAAATCAATTGCGAATTGCAAACACACCTCCAAGACCGCAAAGCCAAAAAAGGGATGCAAAATGAAAACTACGAAAATAACGAAAGCAAACGGGAGATTACGAAACAGACGAAGAAAAATCTTTCGCACTGCCAGTTGGCAGCTCAACAGGCTTCACGCCTAGCTGAAACGAGTAGCAACAACGGAGACTAACTAACTAGTTGATTAGCGTTAACTAGTTATGTGATTCGTTTTTAGCTATCTTGTAAACTCCACGTAGTGGAGGTATAAACGATCCTCTCTGGATCATAACATGTATGAAGTGAATACAGAGATCTGTAAGAGACAGAGAGAGACGTAGTGAATAGAGTAAGAAAGAAAAGACACCATAGTTGTGCATGAAAGTCTGCCAACGAGAAGAACACAACGAAAGAGTAGAATGTCATTCCGCCAACAAGCGTGACACTAGCGAATTCACTCTAAACTAAAACTAATAATTCAGTCACTCTATTTTCGTGCATCTTGTCTTGTGTTGTATATCATGATTGCTAGGATAGAATATGTTTTGTGATGTGTAGTCGAGTGTCTGGGATCCTGTAAGGGCTTCCGCAAAAAAGAAAATTAAAAGACAGAAAATTGTTCGCGATAAAGAAGACGAAGTGAGGACGAACACAAATCAGTCCCACGCACGCGCTCCTGTGACACCATCCACAACTGTTTCTGTTTCCATTCTCGTTTCCTCTGTTGATACCACTTCCATTTGTGTTCCATTATCCACTACTCCGTCCATCACCATCGCATCCTCCATCACTCATGCCATCACCGTTACTCCCCTCACGTTTAATCCCTCCGATTCTCAGTTGTCTCCCGACACTCTGGCGTGGATGCAAGTCATCAATTTTTCACTCCCACGTCAGACCCTTTATGCTCCATCCTTGACTTCTTCCATACTCCACACCACCCTTCAATTCCCCTCTGTTCTCCCATCCTCTTGTTTGGACAAACCGTCCTCACCCTCGTTTCCACAGTTGCTTCTCAAACCCCACCTGCTTCGCCACCAAAGGTTGCCGAGGACAACCAACCGTTGTCTGATGATGCATTTGTTCAAACAATTTCCATACCATCGCCAGATCAAGCTGATCCCACTGCCCCAGATGACATCAGGTCCAACGAGAACCTGATTGAAGATGATGACGACGGAACTCCGCAAGTCGTCGGGGCCGATACAATACAAGCCCCTACCAGCGCCAGTGTACCGGCTGCTCCCACCGACCTAACGACGGCATACCAGACTCTGGGCAAATACATCCTGGAGGCGGTAGCGGCCAAAGCTATTTTGAAAAGCAGGGTACTACACCAGGCCACAAGAAATACAAGCGAAACTCACGAAGCTGTAGCGGAGTTGATTTTAGCTCAGCAACATGACCAAGAAGGGCACCGGGAGATTGCCAAGCTGCAGCAGAAGGAGGAGGGCCTCAATCTTTATATCCAAAGCCTCTCCAAAGCGCTGACAGAGGCCTCCAAGAAGGTGCGGGAGCTTCAATCCAAAACGTCCCAAAGGCTTTCTCCCATCCAGGTGCAATTACAAATTTTGGAAGCAGAGAATACGCGCCTGGGGGCGGAGGTCAAAGCCCTACAAAATGAAAAGCTCGTCAGGTTAGCTCAACCTGCACCAGACTCAAGGCCACTATTTGAATCATAAATGAATCTCTTTCGATGTCAGGTGTAGGTCTATAGCCAAACCTTAAACAGCTACCAGGCAGAGTTCAATAAATATCGGACAAGCGCAACTCACGAGCTCGTCTAGGCCAAACAAGCCCTCAAGGATTGCCAACAGTTCATGGAGAAAAAGGCCTAGCCTACTCTCGTGGTGATTCCACCACCACCTGTTTTTGATGCTGCATAGGCCAGTACAAGCCAGGACCAAAGCCAACAAGCAGCAAGGGGATTTAGTCAAGATCAAGGGTTCGAAGGCCAAGACCAAGGACCAATGGATACGGGTGCTGAGACGCGAGACCAGGGCCAAGGCGCAGGTACCAGCCAAATTATGAGGAAGGACATGCCATGTCATCCAGAGGTTTGCGCACGATATCTGCCAACTAGGCCTTCTGAAGACCAAAGTCTGTGGAGGAGAAAATAAATGAATTCCTATCAAAGTATCCCCACACGTCATCAAGAGGCAGCTGGCAGATATCGTTTTCAACTCAAACAATAAAGGGCAAGGAGCTGCAAGCATTACCCACCCTCCAACCACAACCAGAGTGGCGTCAACAGTTGTTTGAAAGAGACCCTGTGGCCATCAGGGCCTATGTGACAAGTCCACAACAATTATGAGTGAATGCGCACTTCCTGCCATGTACACGACGATCCAAATGGGCGGAATGCGACACCTCTCTGGATAAGATCACACTTCAAAACTTCAATTGGCCGATCATTCCATCAGAATATGGGTGGAGTATGGATGTAGATGCTAGAAGGGCTCTTACCACATTTGCGATCACTATTTCAACTGCCCAGATCCAACAGTCCGTGCGACAGCCACTTATGCCCGGGACTTAGAGCATCTAATGGGGATCGAAACTAAATGGGACAATCCCCACCCCATATTCTTTGATATTAATAAAGCGCTACCTTCAGATAAAGTCGAAGATCAGCTGCCAGTCGCTCATGTGTATTACCGAGCTGCGCTTCTTGGCGATCCATGGACAGGCATATTCCAAGCGTGGGTCGACCAAGATTGGCTGAGAGGAGTCCACAAGTTCCTTCACATGCCCAAGTACTTGAAGAAATTGGACCGCCTCAACTTTATGGAGGACGTCACGACCTACCTAATCCAACAAAGACAGGCGAAGAAGACTCTTTACTGAACCGACAGAGTGTCGAGGGACCGGCACTACTTCAAGTCGTGGGACCTGTTGGGGGTATTCCCAACAAAGTGTAAATAAATAAATTCGACCAACAAAATGTGTTGCGAGGGCATGGCATCCTGCGTGTATAAGCCCATGGCCCAATGAGCACGCAAGCTTAAGTGTAAATAAAATAAAATAGACTTGGGCCTTTGAATTAAAATAAAACTAGAGGCCCAAAGTCATTTTTAAACTTAAAAGATTACTTTTTAGAGTTGGGTCCAAATTGGGACTCACATGAATCTTGTGAATTTCAATGTACTTTTTGTGGACCCTTGGATCAAGTTGGGTCCAAGATGAATGGATAGGATCAATGTGAATATTAGCCAATAAGATTTTGGGGCAAGGGCCTTCTCCATTTTATAAAAAGACAACCATTGTACACTATTTTCATGCTTAATAGAGAGGAGGAGACTCTATCATTTTGAGAGCTCAAGCATCCTCATTTGCTAATCACTCTTGCTTATGCTATTGTTGTGATTGCTTCTTATTTTCATTTTCCATGCTTTTTGGTTTATGCTAGTTAAGGTTTTTCCATAAGCAATGACATTGAGCATTTGAGCTAACCTCCATCTCATCTCTCTCTCTTCCTCTCTTCTCCTTCTTCTTCCTCTTCTATTCTATCCTCTCTTTTCACACACAATCATGATGAAGTTAGTTTAGGAAGAGTAGAGTTAGTGTGAGTAGTGTTAGTGGAGGTAGAGTTAGATGCAAAGTAGAAAATTAACTAGAAATAGCATCTATGCATAGTTAGGTGCCTATCCAGTGAACTAACCCTTGTTGACAGGCGAGAGGGCTATACTATGCAAGATCTACGACCCTACAGATGGATCAGCCCCACAGGGCTGACCGTCGACGATCAGCCTTGTGGGGCTGAAAAAAATTGTCAGTCTGTTGGGTGTTGTGGAGATGATAAAAATTCTTTAAAAAAGGTGGATCAGTCCCAATGGGCCAATCGTCGACGATCAGTCTTGTGGGGCTAAAACAAATGCCAGGCCAACCAACGGGCGCCCTATTCCCGACTTACCTTGAATCTCACAGATAGTTAAGTCAAGCGTAATATTATCTGTGAAGAATCTAGTCCCATGCTAGCTCTCAAGCTGTGAGAAATCGAACACTACAAGCAAGTTCCAGCAAGTAAGTTTGATATTATTTGTATATCAACCAGTCGCATGGTAACTTGCAAGTTCGCATTAATGTAGTGAGATGCATGGTACTGGTGTGAAAATTTGGCAAACGGATCAGCCTTATCAGCCCAATAAGGCTGATCATCGACGATCAGTCCTGTTGAGCTGAAAAGAATGCCAGCCCGTGCTAAAAGTAGAGTTCAACCCATCATTCTGATTTAACCCATTTTGGCAGCTTTTTCGGACGTTTTTCACAAGATCTATTTGGCTTGCATTTGTTTCAGCCCAACAGGGCTGATCGTCGACGATCGGTCTTATTGGGCTGAAAAAAATACTAGCCCATTGGCCACCCAGTGCGAGCGGGCTAGCAAAAAAATTTACAGCCCTATCTATGTTTCGATTGTTTTGGTAAGCTCGATGGCAGATCGATTACAATACATCATAAAAAATAATGACAACAAAACAAGCTGACATATTGAAAAGCATACCAAGTAAGATCGTTGTCAGCATATTTGTTTGGGCTTCGCAACCCTGTTGATGATGTAAGAGTTGCTTTTCTCCACAAAGAATGGCCTCCACAAAGGTCTCTCTCTCTCTCTCTCTCTCTCTCTCTCTCTCTCTCTCTCTCTCTCTCTCTCTCTCTCTCTCTCTCTCTCTCTCTCTCTCTCTCTCTCTCTCTCTCTCTCTCTCTCTCTCTCTCTCTCTCTCTCTCTCTCTCTCACAACTATTTTACACATCATCAATAAGATCTGAATTAATAACTCCTCTACTGATCAGTATGGCGTCTGGCCTGATACGGCTTTGTTAAAAGGGCAGAACGTATTGCTAAGTTATGAAATGAATGATTGGGAAAATTGGACGTACTTGTTTTTAGTTCAACCTAGCTGATAAAGTAGTGAATCTTGTTTTGGACATGAATAACAACTGATGCTCAACTATGACACCTGTCTTCCTCATGTGACTAACTTGTGCGGTTTTGTTGTGTGGGATGGTGGCAGATAACAGCTCGGTGTCTTAAAACTTGCTTCGCTTTATGGTACTCTATACTGTTAAACTTTATACGCCTGTATTTTTACCTGCTATGCTATAAATTGAAGGGTTGAAAGGGTTTGGTCTTGGCTTGTCAAGAGGGACTTGTTACTCTCTCTCTCTCTCTCTCTCTCTCTCTCTCTCTCTCTCTCTCTCTCTCTCTCTCTCTCTCTCTCTCTCTCTCTCTCTCTCTCTCTCTCTCTCTCTCTCTCTCTCTCTCACACACACACACACACACACACACACACACACACACACACACACACACACACACACACATGTATTGATGTAGCGACTCTATTAAGGGGTGTTATCGTTATTTTTTCACAACTCAATTCTAGAGTATTATTTTTGGTTGTGCAACATTCTTGTAATTGATAGTTGTATCTAATTCGACTTACTTTATTTTTTTCAAGCAATGGAAACATTCAAAACTGTGTGCCTTTATTGCACTACTCCTTCACCAACTCGTGATGACGATGCAACATTGCTTGGATCAGAGGGTCAGAGCATTCTTGAAGTTTTGCAAAATTTACCTATGTCCAGTATATTGTGCAAATACATGGCTTTGTGCGACAAGCTTTGAAGGTGAAAGAACTTTCGTCTAGCTACAATGGAAATGTCATGTTTGAGCTCCCTCCAACAAAAGCAGGAGGAATGGAAGGGATGAGACATTCATTAGATTGTCATAATTGGGTTAGATACAGCACAACCAAAATCCAAGGCTTTCCAGTTACTGTAAGGATCTCTCTTTGTGGTGGTGAGTTTGAGTGTATAAATGTGGAGTGTTCTTATGATAAACATTTCAAAAAAGGAAATCAAACAATGTTTGTTGGGAGTTTAAAAAAGCAATGCAACGTTGGAAAAATGGAAGGCCCAACTGAAACGTTTAAGTGCAAATCATGTGGTGAGCCTCCCATGTGCACTAGAAAATGTCAAGCAAAAATTTACTATTGTGTGCCTCATGATGAGATTGTTACAAGGCTAGCTTTGCACGTTGGAATGCATGAACACATTTTTGGAGAAGGAAGATCTTTAGTACTACTTGAATCATCCAAGAAGGCAGTACGAAACATTGCAACATCTTTTCCTACACACAATAATAAAAAAGTGGAAAAACAAAGTGCACAAGATATCATCACAAAGTATCTTATTGTTGATGGAGGACATTCTAGTTTGGAAGCGTTAAAGATGGACGAATTATTTGCTGCATTGGAGCCCTTGACCAATAGTAGAAGGTAATTAAATAGTTTCATTTATGTCAATCTATTTGTAAATGCAATCGAAAAGTGAACTAGCTCACATTTTATTATTTGCCTGCAGATTAAAAAAATGGATCATTGAAGCTCGTAAAGAGTTGCAACCAACAAGTCTATTAGATGACATATCTGCGCTTATGTACTTAAGAGAGCATTGTTCCTATGAATTTTTTCATGGTTCTTTGTTCCCTGGACAAATCCATGATGATACGGACAAATGTTTTGTTTTTAAAATGTCTACTTACGGCCCTGCTTCTGGTGTTGATTTGGTCAAAAGAATGCAACCAAAATATGATCTTGAAAAGGCTTGGTGTTGTTTTGATCATGTGCATCGTGTGAAAGATTGGGTGACACTAGGAGTTCATGTGTATGATACCAAGTAATCTGTTAGTGCTAGATCTTAAATGTATTTGGCATGCTCAATGTCTTCTCAATGATTGTTTTCTATTTTTTCAAAATACATTCTATGCAAACCACTACAACTTGTGAAATGCAAGCGCAAATTTTAGTTTATAAATTTTAATGATTGTTTTCTACTTTTTCAGAATACATTCTATGCAAACCATTGCAACTTGTGAAATGAAATCTGAGGACACACAAGCGCAAAGATTATTCTGGAAATTGCTTGTCAGAGTCATGGCAAAACATGGCACTGGTGCAGTCACATTCAGAGGGTTCATGGCAGATGAGGCTCAAGCAAACTTGTTGGTGATTAGAACCATTTTTGGACAGGGACCTGAAATACCTATGGAAAGAAAAGAGCGTTCATGCTTATGGCACTTCATGGACTCTGTTCGCAAACATACTACCAAATACATCAAACAACAAACTAGAGACGAGCATATTGGATTGTGTGTACAATGGATGAATTCACCTAGTATTCTAGAGGCTGATAAGTTATACAATAAGATATGTGATTGCTGGACTCAAGGAAATGCCAATGACAATTGTTATGAGAAACTTCATAGCTGGCTAACATGGTGGAAGAACCGAATTGCTAGATGGGAAAAATGTATTGTCACTATGTGTTTCTGAACACAATTAAATACATCATATTAGTATAGCTACATTTGACTCTTTTTCTTTTGTTTTATTAATCTGTTTAGGGCTTGCAAGGTTATTTGAGATGTGCTAAATTGATGTGTTGATTTTATTTGTTGTCATAGATGATGGACATTGAGGATGAAGCCTTCATACCGACAACAAACCTTGCTGAGGTCAAACATAGCAGTTGGCAAAGTGTTGACTCATATACATTCAAAATCAGTCTATACGAGGCTGTTGTTGGTGATTTGGCCAATGCCATTCTACAAAGTACTAGAGAAAAGTCATACCTAACAGGGAAGTATATGGGCAGTGGGCCATCTGTTGAGGAACTTGTTCACAAAGTAACATCCAGAAGGAAATCTGACATTGTTGGTGCATGTTTCAACAATACGGTGAATGATTTAGTGGCATGTGTTGACTTGACAGGACATGGCATTCCAAATGAGAAAAATACTTGTTTTGTTCGTCGTAAACGTCCCCACTCACAATGGAATACAAAGATACAGAATGTCTGTCACAGACCAGATATGGAACTGAACGACCTGGTAAACAAGATCAACCAAGTAGGCGAACCATACCTCCAAGAGCAAGACATGGTTTTTCCACGTCTCCACATGTGCAACAAGTACCCCAAAATTGTGAAATGTTAATTGAGCGAGATATCCATGAAAGTTGGTGGGCCATTTGTAGACTTGAAAAAGGTCATCGAGTGAAATGTCAAGGAATGAAGAATCCAGGTAGGGGCAGATGTAACAAGCCACTAACAACATGCCCACATCCATGTTTCTTTGGAAGGCACACCCATAACAAAGGGGAAACTTCACAAATGATGTGGTTTTGTTCTTCAGATTTGAGGTGCACATGGACAATTCATTCGCAAATAATTATTAAACCAACCATGCTACCAGAACATTGGTCCATTTTGAGGGGAACAAATTTAACAAAAGAAAAATTTGAGTACTTGTGCAGGGCAGAGTTTGTATTAGAATGCAAAAGTGAAAATTATATCAGCCCACCCAACACAAGAGCAGAGCAGTTCGTTGCAACGCCAATGTCTACAATACAATTGATATATAAAATGCATTCAAAAGTTTTGAAAAAGTTGACACTCGGCCTTCTACCAAACAATACTTCTAAAGGGGTTTTTCCAACCAATATTGCACTCGGCCACCTATTGCATAGAAAATTAGCACACAACAAAGCTTGATCGTAAAAAGATTTAGGAATATTAGCACCTAACCTCATGGCTTTGGCACCTTCACACGAAGTTCTATTCTTCCTCTCGGCCACTCCATTTTGTTGTGGTGTCCTTGGGCTTGTGTACTCCCTCTTGATCCCATCACAAAAAGCCTTGAACTTGGTAGAAATGTACTCACCACCATTGTCACTCCTCAAGCACTTGATCTTTGTAGAAAATTGAACCTCCCTTGCAATCTTGAACTTGACAAAGACATGAAACACCTCGTCTTTGCTCTTTAGTAGATACACCCAACAAAATCTACTAAAATGGTCAATGAAAGTCACATACATCCTAGCACCTCCATTGCTAATTGTAGTAACACCATGAACATCCGAATGCGTAAGTTGGAAAGGTTTACTTGATCTTTATGTAGACCTCTTGTAAGGTAACCTATGTGACTTTGATAAAGCATATTGCTCACAAACATGATTCAAGCTTGTTAGAGATTTAGGAAGACCAAACACAACTTGCCTCTTTTCCATCACGTCCAATGACTTGTAGTTGAGATGCCCCAATATCTTGTGCCACACCACTTGCATTGACATTTGCTACTTTTGCCATACATCCAACTTGGTTAGCAACAACACAAGCATCAAGTTTGAACAATTTACCTTGCTTTTTCCCTTTTGCAATCAATTCATCTTCTTTCTTGATAAAAAAAAGCATCACCACCAAACTCCACTTTAAATCCCTTATCAAGTAATTGACTCACACTAAAAAGGTTCTTAGTAATGGAAGGAATGAACAAAACATCTCTCAAATTCACATTCCTATTAGTATAAAGGGAAATAGAAACTGTGCCAATCCCTTTGATTGTACACTCACCATTATTGGCCTTGTAGAACACCTTCTTGTCACCATCAAATGCCATCAAAGATGACTAATACTCCTCATGATATGTCATATGTGATGTAGCTCCACTATCAATCCACCAAGGATCAATGTCTCCATGATTAGCCAATAAAAAAATATGACATAACAAAAGCATCATTTGAGATTTGTTCATCAACACCATCTTCATCAATAGTTAGGTTGGTTTGCTTCTCACCTTGATCTCTCTTCTTCTTGAAGCAACGACTAGCAAAATGCCCTTTGATTCCACGACAAAAGCATTTGAATTTTGACCTATCTTTCTTCTTACCAACAAAAGTGGAAGGCTCACCTTGATCTTGACCCTTTGCCCTTGAATTTGCCTTTGATGAACATGGTCTCCTCTCCATGAACTTGATATGTAGATGTAGATCCACCTCTTGCTGGAAGCCTAAACTCCTCATTCATCAAAATCTCTTGAAAATCCACAATACTTGATCACAATAAATCTAAACACAATATGATGAACTTTTGCCAACACCTAAGATTAAAACACACTTTTGAAAGTCCAGCAACCTGAAAACCAAGAGATCCTATCAAATTTAGGGTTTCATAAAAAATGCAAAATATTGAATCGAGCAAAATCTACATGCAAAAGCTAGAATCTTGATATATCATCTATTAGAATGTATCATCCTCTACCATGAGCATTTTTTGTCTCCACATTCCAATGAGTGGTTTCGAAAATTGGCCATCTACAAGTGATCTAACCTAAAATTACTTTTAGATCACAAAGATCCAATGTCTATAGTTAAAAATGCTTGATTTGAGTTAGCAACACCTCCAAATCCTTATAGAATTTATGGCGCCCTCAAATCCACCTCTAGATTTGGTAAAAACACAAACTTGGGCCTGCAACCTACTCTGATACCATGTGAAAAATCAGAGATAAAAACACTATTAGTTTATCAATGATCTTTAGCCAAGTTGGATCACACATCTATAATCATCAACAACAAAGAAATCACTACTTTATGCATGCTAGAATTTAGTTATGCATCAAGATCTGATCATAACCGCTTAGATCTGACTTAGTACTGTCCCTGTTTGTAAAGCAGCAGTACAATACAATGCTCGACACATGTGAAAGCTATATCAACAAGAAAATCAACATTCTACACATAGAAACTCAAGATATCATGAGAAATTCACAAGAGATGGACATAAAATCAACAAAGATGAATTCTCCACATCATAAGAGAATACAATTAATCTGTTCTCCATGCAGGTACAACTATTTGTAGCAGCTACAATGTCATTTAGCCACTTTCCCTAGGTATGCTTTAAAATGGCAACTTCTAGGTACTTAACCAAAAACCTAGAAATACTAGTCTAAATGCAATGTACCAAAATTAGCCAATTAGAATGGGTTCAAAATCGAACTCATCTGCTTATCTACTTGTCATAAATAGTAATACCACTATTTAGGCCCTTATTGACAAATGTGAAACTATCTCTAAGTTGAGATTTCAAGTTGGCCTAAAAATTGCCAGATAAAATATAACGAGGTGACAATTTTCACAGTTCATTCTCATGCAACTCAAGATAAAAAACGTGAATATTGTCATTTCACTCCTTGAGAAGGCTTTGTCCCTTTTGCTTTGGAGACTTATGGGTGTTTGCACAAAAATTCAATGATTTTCTATCTGTTTGTGTAGGATTTGCAGTGAAAGTCCAAGGACGTAGTGCATCACTTTTATCTATGATTACGTCCTACTATCGTCACCGAGTTTCTACTACTTTACAATGCATTCAATCACTTGCAATACTTCGATGTGCCGTAGTTGTAGGAATGGCTGCTTCCTTCTTGCACTACCTAAACCTGCGAATATCTTAGCTATTGACTTGCATCAAGCAGTAGGTTTTCAATTGCTTGGCTACAGTTGTTGTACAATATCTCAATTCGCCTTATGGCCATTATGTGTTCTACATGCATTCCTTTGTACTCGTATGGATTTTCCCATCTTTTATCAATGGAAACAAAAAGTTTCTTCTTATGCTTTGTTAAACTAGATTCAACAAGTGTTCAAATAATGGTTTGCCCTATTGTACTCATTGCACCATTATATTTGGCATAAAGGTCATTGAAAATATCATTTCATGATACAAACTTGTCTAAATATGTGTCTACAAGCTTCAATACATATAATGTAGTCAAATGTGTGATTACAATATTATAACCTCGTTCTAGATAATTACAATTTACAGTTTCAATAAGCTTTGACATAGTTCTAAATCCTTGCTCATAATGTTGGTCTCATGAGTAATTTGGGCTTCCTTTATTTAGGGGAAATGGTTTGTCTAGTGATTTGTCATGGCGGTTAGGTTTGTGTGAGACCTTACAAAAAGTTCCTTTGGGTGAGATGTAACTTCAAAAATTATTCAAACAACTGTAAAGTTCTCTAGACAAACCCTTTTTATTTAAACAACTATGAGTGAAAATTTTGATGATCTTATCCATGGCAAATCCTCAAGCATCATTCTCTACAATATATTGATTCTTTAAACCAAAAACAATTGGCTAGATCTATCACAAATGAGTAAATATGGATTTGTATGGTATCTTTGGGCATGTAGGTATATGGTGGTGGAATTGTATGGCATATGTGATTGGAAAATTTTATGGAGGGACTTTTCCTTAACTAACCTAAATTCCATTGTAATTCAAAGAATTTGAGAGAAATGTGCTTAAATTGATGAAAAAAATTTGGTGTGTAAGAGATTTAATGGGTGTTTTTGGGTGAAGGGAAGGGAAGTAAAGAAGAAGTGCCAAGTGGTGTGACCTGTCCACTGTCCATGACCCTTTCCTTAAAAGCGTCTTAAAGAAGCTCTTTGCTTTCATGGTACATCCCCCAACTCTTCAATCTCCCCCCCCCCCCCAAACCCAGCCCTGATGTGACCACTCCTTCCTCGTCTTCCTCGCACCATTTCCAGGGCCCACCCCACCCCGAAGCCCTAATGCTCACAACCCCTAACCCTAGAATCTTAGCCCAAACTATGCCCAGAATTTCACAAAGCCCCTAATTATTACAGAACTCTAGCCCTAGATTATTCTGCCCTAACTATGGCTTACACCAAACTAAGCCCTAGCGTATTGTGGCTTCGTTTTGAAATTTCGGATCAGAATCTGCGCGTATATGCACAGATTGAGGTCGCTCAGAGATTGTTTTATGGGATAATGAGTATCTGCACTACGTGGCTTTTTGTATGACAGCCACGTTGAGTTAGAGCCTCGTGCAAAGGAAAAGAAATGAATTGAACGATCCATGCATTCCTCTTTCTTTTCTTCTTCTCCTCCTCCTCCTCGTAGGCTTCTCCTGATCTCCTCCATCGCGTGCGCGAGAGCGAAGGGGAAGAGGCGAGGGGGATCGGATCCACGTATTGGATCGGTTTTCGAGGCCTGGTAGTGTACTGTGTGGCATGTGCGCAACGAGCATCTGGCTTTTAGCTGCTGTTTCGAAGATTTCAATGTGATTGACCACAGAACGGCTTTGTTTTCAAGTTCTTGTACTCCCAAACTAATGCGCAAGTAGGAGTACGTCTGTCACATGAATAGACAGACTCTGCACTGCCCTGCCCTTCTTCTTTGCCTACTATACTTGTCTGCTTCGTAAACCTGGCTTGAGGCTGCTCTCTTTAGTATGCATTTAAATGTCCTGGTTTAGACGCTGCCATGCAGCTTTCAAGGAGTTCTGGCGGCTTTTTTGAGCTGGTTTTGGTTGGATGATGGATCACTTTGAATTGTTGTATTTCTTGGCGCATTAGCTGTGCCCCTTTTTATGTCGCTCTGTGATCTTTTAAATAGCGTTGTGGGTACAAAGATATTCTATGGATTGAGGTTTCGTTTCTTATGATTTGAAAGCTTATAAAAGCGGCTGACATCCTGAGATAGAATAGACCTGTGGGTGGGTTATCATATTGCTTGAGATATCTGCTGCTCCTTTCTGTGGGTGTATTTGAAGGAAATTTAGTTGTTGATTTCTGCCATTACCCCTGAGGTTGTTTTCCCCTCTTCTATTGCTTGCCAGGAGGGGTGTTCTAGCAGTTGTGAAATTTTAATAGTCTGATTTTAAAGGAACTTGGAATTGTCTGGTAGAATATTGATCAGATTTTCAACATACATCACAGAAACTCATACAGTATACTGTGTTTTAAAATTTTCTAAGCATACACATTTGCATTCTTTTCGGCAGTCGTCACTGCCGATTTAGATGTTTATTGCTCAAAACAAAAATTAGTTCGTTTTTGAAAGGTTCCTTCAGAAACAGCAATGTTCAAGAATCAGCTTCAAGAGCTTGCTCAGAGGAGCTGCTTCAATCTGCCGGCCTATACGTGCATGCGCGAAGGCCCAGATCATGCACTTCGATTCAAGGCCACGGTGACTTTTAATGGTGAAGTGTTTGAGAGTCCGAACTTTTGCGGCACGTTAAGACAAGCGGAGCAGGCTGCAGCCGAGGTTGCTTTGAACATTTTGTCCAAACGAGGGCCATCACATTCTCTGGCTGGAAGGCTTCTGGTAAAGCTCATAGCTATATACCTTGCTTAAAGATACATTGCAAGCTTAATAATGATGCGGATCGTAGAGGAAATTCTTTGTACATACGTAAGTTTTTCAGGAATAGAGGTATTGCCCTTACCCTAGTCGCTGTTTTCGGCCATGATCATGTAAAGAGGGAATTCTCTGAAACTTTTAATGTGCATTATGCAGGATGAGACGGGAGTCTGCAAGAACTTGCTGCAGGAGACATCACAACGGGCAGGCGTGCCTCTCCCTGTTTACACCACCACTCGTTCAGGCCCTGGACATATGCCTTTGTTCTCATGCGCAGTGGAAGTAGCCGGGATGGCATTTACAGGAGATGCAGCGAAGACCAAGAAGCAAGCTGAAAAGAATGCTGCAATGGCTGCTTGGTCTACGTTGAAGCAATGTATTTGCTCAATTTCACCTTATCTCTTCTTTGGGAAAAAATTTAAGTTTTCGTTTTCTTGTGTTAGGTGTACGAGCAGCCTATATGCCGCAAGTAGTGCGTTTGTGTGATAAGGATCTAAGGTTTTTTTTTCTGTAATTCTGTAAGTGAGGCATAGATTGTTGTCTTTTAGATAGGGTACAGCTCTTTCAGATAGGGTACAGCATGTATCAAATTTCTCGCTTCGTGAGCTATTTACCCTTATGCTAGATGGTATTGTTGCTGAAAGAACAATCGCATTGTGACACGGTAAGCTAATCCAGTGGTGTGGCTATCTTGGGATTGAGGAGTGACAGCCCTTTGTATGGCTCTGGGTCAGCGAACTGAGGGCTTCATTTAAGGTTTCCTGTTACAAATTTTCCCATTAAGATTACAAGTCTTTAGGATACAGTTCCATACCTCTTCCATGCATTGTATTAAAAGCTCATCCTCTGACAATGTGCCACTAGTGAAAAATGTAAATGTGAGATTATGGGGTTAAGAATAATAATCTTTTGGGGCACAAAGCGAAGTTTTTTTCAATTCGGCAGCTCTTAATCACATTATCTTAATAGTGAAAAGCTCGCTAATTAAAATGGTATGTTTCAAGGTGTAATAGGTTACTCTCTTTCGAATTTGCAAGAATAGTTAGTTATGAAGCTTTTGTTGCTACAATTGTCTTTATACTATGTAAGTGCAAGGCTGATTATACTTGGGCTCGGGTTAATTGTCAGTCCTGATTACCAAGTGTCTCTTTAGAAGGTTCATTCTACTGCGGGAAAGGTTTCTGCATGGTGCTCTTTCAGAGCACCAGGTAGGGAGTTCTTGCTTGTTTAGTACCATTATCTTTCGGTAGCCTTGATAGTCATCCAGCTGAACATTTCAGCACTGTTACATGTAGTTATGTTGCTTAATATATGCATCAAACTATTAACATTGACTGTCTTTTTTCACTCTTGCTTTTCATCTTAGTGGCAAAGCAAGACGATGCACCCTGGGCTCCCCCGTCTGAGTTCGAAGTTGTGGAAGACCAAGAGCCGAATATTGTAGCACGCGCAATGATGAGGATACATGGCAAGGACGACTGCATGAATATGGAATCTCTTTCTCAACAGTCGATACCACTACTCCAGTGGCCAGCGCAAGGACGCACTCAGGAGCCAGTGGGAACTCCATTACCCACGAAGCTTATCGCTGATGGTGGTGTCAAGTCAGCTCAGCAACTTTTGGGAACAACCACTTACTACAATTGTACAGGAAGTTCACATGATCTATCTCAGTCACAGTGGTCCATGTTTAGTCGGCATCGGCCTGGAGAAGCGGATCCTGAAAAAGTGATCTGTGGAGGGAAAGCAGGAACTGCGGATGGCTCTAAATGGTCACAGGAATTTCTGGCCGCTGGATCCCACAGTGGAAAGGTGTCACTGAGCGAAATCCCCAATTCATCAAAAACAATGTGCAGGGAAGGTGCTGAAGTATTGAATCCTTTATATGTTGATTACAAGCTGGACGAGCTAGAATGGCTTGCTGGGGAAACTTTCAAGGCAGATGCCAGCACTATTAAGCGCAGTGCACATGAAAGCAATGGAGTTGCAGCTGCTACTACCACTACCATACAGCCTTTGGAAAATCCAATGGTGTGGTGTCGATCTTCCACCCATCGCTGGAATGGGAAGCGGCCAGAGTCCTCAGCTATGGTCAGTGGAGGCAACTTTTATGCTGGAAATTTTGTTGCTCCACCTGTGCGGGTTCGTTCTGTAGTTGCAGTCTGTGCTGCTCCAACAAGACCCATAGTAGAGGAAATTGAGGATACTGATGAGAATGTATACAATCAAACAAGACAAATGCTAGATGGGCTCTCCCTTTAGAGGTGAAACTGATCGCCCAAACTGAAATCTTTTTGTTTCTTGCTTCACTTTTCTAGATGAGCTTTCTTTTTAGAGGTGGTTAGCTGTTTTAAGCCATCTACTTTTGTGATGATGTCAAACCTTTTGAGAAGTCCAGGACGAATGATGTTTCAATTGTACTATCATGATCCCTTTTGGAGCTTCATTTTTCTTTTCACTAGGTATGAACTTTATGAGTGTCCCCTTGCATCTCTACACAACTCCTTACTGAAATTTGGTTTATGGACATTACATGTTGCTATGGTCATGTATAAGCTCATTGAAGTTGAGAAAACATAAAACAAATCATGACAGTGAATCGATTGCTCATACCCTAAAAAAATCCTCACTTTTTTTACACCTTTATTCTCATATTGAGTTATCATTATATCAAAATCAGTTTTGGATCTTTTCTATTCACTAGATATGTATATAAGAACATGTTTGGTTAAATTTTTGGTAGTTAGTGAGATATGAATTTTTAACATAAATCAGTAGCTGGGGCACTTTTGTGCACATTTTACTAGAAGTCCAGTGGTAGGGAGGAGGCTATCAAAGAAACTGCAAATTTGAGGAAGCTAATCCTCTTGATAAAGAACTTGTGTACTTTTTCTTAAAGTGAATCCAGATTACAAGTTCTGTTATGATTTCAAGTTTTTGTGCTAGCTCTTTAGATTACGAGGCACCAAAATACAAATCCACATGAAATGCAAACAAAATCCAACGAGATAAAGGAAAAATTCCTAATATTTAAAATGAATATAATATTTATTCTAAAAAATAATAGTTGTAGATAGCATTATCTAATGCAATTCACAAGTGTCATTGACAATACAATATTTGACTATTATCATTTCAAGTCTCCACCATCCGCATTCTTTTTGTATTAATGTCAATAGAAGTCAAACTTATCTCCCATCATGGCACTCCCACATGCCACGGACAGAGTCTACTAGAAAATCAATCTCAAATCAATTACCTATCCATCCTTAATGGCTAGACCTTACATATGTTAAAATCATTCAATAAATGTGTTCTCTTTGGTCTCTAGTAAAAGGCAGGACTTCCAGACCTTATCTTGTGGACATGAGTTACTTCAATCTTGGAAAACATTTTTTGGAGTCCTTTGAGATGTCTTATATAGCTCTTATTAGCCGATGAAATCCTACAATTACAAAATCTTGTGCCTTTTTTTCTATTATGTGAGTGGAGACTAAAAAAAATATTATATCTAAAGTGATTCTTGGAAACTAAATGCAATTGTTTGTAAGTTTTTGACAACCTCAAAATAGATTCATGAATTCAATCATTGTTTACAAAAAAAAATAGAGACAAAAAAAATAGAGACGGACACATCTATGAGCTTCCAGAAACTATCAATTGCAACTTTGCAACAATTGCCATTGAAGACTCTTCTATGGATGCTAATAGACATGTCAATAGCTTAACATTATGGAGAAGATGGTCTAGCAACTTATTACCTGCAAGTAATTTTTTGATTGGATTCGAAAACGTGGAAAAAGAATTGTGTATTTTTTGGACACTATCAATGTTTACATTTGATAGGAAGAAATTCATGTGCACTACATCAGAGTTTTCCAATATGAATTAAAGCTTAACCTAAGTTACAAATGTGCTCAATGGGGGCAACTTCTATGTTGCAATTGTTCTTACTCCACTTGTTTTGGTTTGTTTTGTATTTTTTTGCAATCCATGCTTCTCCAACAAGGCTCGTAATATAACGTCATGGATTGCAATAAAATTTAAGCTATATAATTTGGAAGTGATATATTTTTGCGTCTGTCAAAAATGGAAAGTGATGTTCACTCAATCAATTATAAGGGCAAATAGTGCTTTCGATGATAGCAATCATCATATATGTGGTAGTTAGAATGCTAGAAACATGCATTGTTGGCATGATCAAAATATATGTGAAGAATGTTAATAGGCGACTGACAACATATATACATGTTTGCCACAAAGTTTTGTAACTACCTTAGGATGGCTATACTGCTCACCTTGCTTGAAAAACTTGAAAGAAAATGAATTTCAATAGGGTGGTTAGAACAATCCATGCAAATTTGCCTTTTCTTGAATCATGCTCTATAAATTTTTAGAAGTGTATAGTAGCTCAATTGTTCGTGTCTTTCAAGATTTTGTTCATGTTCTCACATGTGGTGCGCTCACGTATATGCACATAAGTTTAATCTTTGTGGTTCCAAGGGTTAACAATTCCAAGAAGCACACTTTTTATCGGTTCAACTTCTATAGAAAAGAGTGCTTCTCAAAATAATATAGTTTGAGCTTAATCTTTGCCTAATCTTGAAATGAGTTAGATTTTGCAATTTTCACTCCTAAGAGTATTTTACCATGCACCCTTTCATCTTTTAGAAATGATGTCAATATGGGATGAGGATGAGCCTTTCCATGTACCCTTGCAATCTCCTCACCACCCCCCCCCCCCCCCCCCCCCCCCCCCCCCGCCTACAGGTCAAGGGGGTTTTGCATGTTTTCTCGAATTCAACTCTTTGGAAGAATAAATAACGCCATCACCCCCTAAAGAGCTCATTGACCCGCTTGTGCCAGTCACCAGTTTCGTTATGTACTATGAACTTTTGAATTGGCTCTAAATTTATAAATAAGCAAATACCAACTTGAGGCCAGCTTGGAAGCGAAAGTGAACATTTGGAAAACGTCAAAGTGCAACCCTCTCACATGTGAAACCAACAAGGAAAGGTCCTAGTTCGCTCGTCCAATCATCTTTCGATGTTTAGTCAACATACAATGCATTTCTATTAGTTAATTGTTGAGTAGTTGAATTTAAATCATTGATGCAAATAGATTACTAATCTTGTGTGAATCCTTTATGGATTTGGAAGCAAGATTTTAATGCATGGTTATTTGGTAGTTTATCCCTCGGTTCCTTTGCATAGACATCTTTCTTAATTGAAGAGCATTTGGATTTTGATGCTTAGGGTTTGCTCAAAGTGTTTGCAAATTTCACATGGTATCGGAGCTTTGGTTTCTTATCTTCCAACATTATTCAAATAATCTATTTGTTTTTGTGGAAGGTTGAAGACAAGCTCAAAATTGAGAAGCAAGCAAGACAATTTTGATGCATTTTTCTATTACATTGTTATCTCTACTTTGCCATGAAGGTGACTTTGAATTAGGCATGAGCTTAAGTTTTTCCGATTATTAATAGTGCATTTGAGTTGGATTTCATCCATAAGTTCGATATAAGTTTGGTTGTCAATATTGATTCATATCAGAATTGCTACATTGTTCTGTTACCAATCTTCATAGAATTTGCCAACGAAGTAGAATGATTGCAGATTCTTGTTTTTTCTCGATATGATCTTATACATGTTTAGAATATGTTCCCTAACACATATAGAGTGCTTTTGGAAGCACATGATTGGTTTTTCAAATCATCTTCATTTTATCAACTTTGATCTAGATATTAAATTATAGTCAAAATGGTACTTCATGGCAACATTGCTTTGGAATCAAGTGACAAATTTGGCATGTTTTGATTATCCTATTTAGAAGATTAGAATAGAATCTTTTTTGGTGATACAGATTTGATAAATATTGTACTTGATGTTGAAAAGAGATCTCAACAAGTAGATCTTGAAGCCAAGAATACTTTGAGGATGTTGATCTTGAGAAGTCAAGTCAATCAAAGTTATTGATTTGATAAGGAGTCAACCAATTCCTATTTCATGAGGATAATAGTGAATCGATCAATGGGGAGTTTGAAGACATTGGAGGAGAAATAAAACAAGGAAAACTTTCTCATATCCTTCTCAATGGATTTTGAAGTGGATATAAGAACCTTGTCCAAAGTTTTTCTATCCAAAAGGAGCTTCCCTCAAAAAGCTTGCAAAGCGTGTTAGTGGCCAAGAAACATAAAACTGGCAACAAAAAGACAAGAGTAGACATCTCCACCAACATCAAGCAAGATGATGGGACATTCTTCATCAGAGCAAAAAATAAAGAGCAAGGCAAGAGGAGGAGGAAAGCATAGGCTCATATCCAAAGAAAAAGTACTACTTCCTTTCAAGGCAAGAGAGAAAAATCGAAGGTAAAGTGATTCTATTGCAAAAAGCTTGGCCATTATGCAAGTGAACTCTTTTAGAGGAACAAGAATCAATAATATGGTGACAAACAAGGACTTAGGGCCTCTAATGTCATTTTAGAGTTTTAAGCCCCTAGTCACTTATTTCTAATTCTACAAGTTCTACAAGACCAAATTGCGTGCTCATTGGGTTGGGCTTATACACGTAGGAAGCCAGTGCCCTCGCACTTATTACTCTACATGTACAATGTATTGTGGCGGGGCCCACTTGGTAAGCTTAGCCAGTACTTTAGTGGCGGGACCCACTAAGTGCCTAACAGTTGCTACTATGGTTGATTCAACTCATAAACCTCCAAATCATTAATTCTCGTAAAGTTGGGATTCGAACTTGATGCAATATCATGCATTGATTCAACATCTTTTTTCAAAGGACAAACCAAGAGGAAGGGGAAAAGAGCAACATCAACGTCAACATTTCAAGAAGGACAAGTCAAAGGAGGAGATGATGAGGATTCATCACAAACTTCAACAAGTTACAAATCCAACAAGAAGTGTTTTTTTTTGTGGTAAGAAGGGGCATTTTGCTTCTAGTTGTTTCAAGAAGAAAGAGTTCCTCAAGCAAGCTAATCTTACTAAAGAGAGTGAATGTGAGATATAAGGGAGTTATGAAGAAGGATATCCCATGATGTCAATGTACTCTTCTTCTAGTTTTGAAGATGAAAATGCATGGTGGATAGATAGTGGATCTAGTTCTCACATGACTAGTTCAAGAAAATCTTTCACTCATCTTGCACCTTACAATGGATCTAGAAAGTTTATTTCCATTCCTATTGGTAGTAAATGCAAGATAGAAGGAATTGGTAGTTAGTGTACCAATTGGTGTTGAATTCACTATGACTCTTATTGATGTACTTTTTGTGCCTAATCTCACTATGAATCTCATTAGTGTTGGCAAAATGCTAGATGCTGATTTCCAAGTTGACTTTGGAAAAGATGCTTGCTTGGTTAAGAGGGATGGTGATGTGGTAATGGGAATCTTTTCAAGTTGGAATCTAATCCTTGTGGAAGCGTGGTCAAGCGGAGCTTGGATCATCTTAAGGAGGAGAAAGCAATTGGAGTACCTCAATCTATGTTCCATGATGGTAAGGCTCATGAAGATGGTGCTTTGGAAAAAGCACTTGTAGAGTTATTGCCAAGGTGTTCTACTTCTCATCTATTTCTTCATCTTGTTCATGTGGATGATCTCATTTCATCAAGTAGAAGCAGATATAGTGCTTTCTTATATGACTTCTTCTTTGAAGGCTTCAATTGGATGTATCTCTTATCAATGTTGCTTGATAGGAAGATTGCAATAGTTGATACTTTGGGGATATTTGAATCCATATGCTTTGTCAATATTCCTTTGAATGTAGGGAATAAGGAGGATCTCATATCAATCAAGAGGATGATGGTAGAATTCTCATATCTTCAAAAAATCCAAGTGCATGATGGGGATTTGTCAAGGCTTGAGGAGGAGTCTTCTCAACACATGGTTCCAAGAAGATTTTCAAGACGCAAGGCCTAGTGCTTGCAATTCATGGCAAAGAGGGGCAATTTTCAGGTGGTATCAACTTCAACATATTCACTTTTTCTTATCTTCAATTATTTGATGTACCATTTTGCTTTATTGAGATTTCTACATCTCAAAGTTCAAGTGAGGCAATGCTAGTCTTGTATGATGCCTCTTGTATGGAGATATTTCTTGTCATTAATGGCTTAGATATGTCTCCAAATTAATTAGAAAGCAAGTGGTTGTGTCGTCAAATGTATGCTCTTGGATCTTGTAAGAGCACGTATAAGATAATCTCTCATAGTGTGAAAAATCTTGTTTTTCCATTTTGTGAGGCAATTTGTTAACTTCTCTTGAGATTAAGTGAATTATCCACAAAGGATACGTACATCCTTGAGCAAGTATGTAGCCTCAATAAAATCAAAATAGTTGTTGATTTCAAGATTAGATCTATCATGGAAAAAGTTCATAGTATGTGGACTAGTCAAGCTAGAGATCTTGGCAATCAACCTTTTTGCCTATCTTGTGATCTTGATCTTCATGGTGATTATGAGGCATGGAGGCCTTGGATTGTGAAAAATATAAAAAAGATATCTATCTTGACTTTAGGGGTTTGATAAAGTTTGTTCATCAAGCATCTTGATGTAAGTAGTTGATAGGCCAATTTTGGCTTTAGAGGGTAAATTGTCACATGTTTTTCAATCATTAGGCCAAAAGACAATTGATTCACTTCACTATTGTATTGAGTTTTTGAGAGTTAATGGGAATTTGGCAATTTGTGACTAACTCCTTTCTCTCTCTACCTGAGAGCAACAAATTTTTGTATTTAGTTTTTTTTCATATGTACTTTCCCCAAGTGTGAAAGAACTTAGTTGATGAATGTATGCATGTAGATTTGTGTCTTTGCCTTAGAATTTGACATAGATCTTGGATTTCAATCTATAGTTGATCTAAAGTGCAAACACAAAGCTTAGGAGATCATAATCACACATTAGGGCATTTCCACACATGTGAATTCTCACACAGATTTCCATCATGGTGCAACAATTTTCAAGGGAGTGCAGATTGCATTTCCCATACTATCTTTGAGATATTTGGATCAAGAGGTTAACAAATTGATTGAATCATATTTGGTACTGTACGGAAATTGGTGCTCAGACACACGTGAAGGACATCCAACTTCATTTGGATAGTTCTCTTCCAAGTTATATCCAGATTTCATGATAGATAGCTTTTTTGAACGCTAGTAGAGTCAAGATTGTGTAGCAATTGGTTTCAAATCATTTGGATGAAGATTAAAAATGATTAGTCGATCATCATGAGACTAATCCAACAAGAAGGGGCCCTTACAACCTCATGTTCCGCATGGTGGCAATTCAAAGCATGTATAAAAAGAGGGTAAGACATTTTTTTTCTCATTCCCAATGGAAAGATTCATTATAAATAAGGGACTTGTCGGTTAGTCAAATGTGAAACTAGCAACCTCACTTGCTGCCATTTACTAGATGGGGTGCCTAATTTTATGTCACACTTGGGCAATTGCAATCCAATTTTTGAGATTGATCTCATTGCTTGGCAAGTTGAGTTGTGAGAGTCAACTTAAGAAAAATGGCCAATGGTGTGGTAGGAATTGAAATGGGCTATTAAACTTGTAGCGGTCCAAATTGGCCAATTGGCTTGTAGTGTGGTCCATCAACACTTACAAGTCTCAATCTCAAATAGTGTGGCAAGTTAAGAAAAATAAGAAATGGTGACAAGGATTTTGTTGGGCCAATCAGCTTGCAGTGGTGCATTAACAATGACTATCCTAGATTCTAAAAAGAGGTGTCATGCACATGTCATTTGGCTTTTGAAAAGAGAAAGATATGAGGTGAGGTGAGGAGGGTAAGCAAATTATACTTGCTGCTAGTTTGAATTCGCCTTTGTTTGGAATTGTATGAATGATTAGACCTAAACTCCATATACGTGTGAGACAAGTAGCTGCACGTTGAAAATTTTCTTAAAAACACAAATCATAGGTCTTGCCCTTGTCGTGCCGTCCTTTTCAGTGAGCGCGGGGAAAGGAATTGTGGTTTTGTCTTATAAGCCCCCCACATGGCTGAGGGCCCTCCACATGGCTAAGGCTCTTCCCACATAGAGGAACACACAGCCTAAGGGCCCAGCCATCTGCTTTAATAGCACGATAATTTCAAGCCCCATCACTTAGATTCCTGCCACGTAGCTTACATTGCCAGTGATCGAATCTAACGTGGCAAGATCTAAACGTTTGTCAAAATATCTAACGGTGGTGATACTTAATCATCCAGTGTCTCCGGGGAGCCAGAAGAGCAGGGGCCGAGGAGGGCTAGTGATAATCTAAAGCTCGTCACCGTTGGATTATACGACAAATGTGGCGATTCTGCCACGTCGTTTAAATCGACCACTGCGATGGGACACGTGGCGAACATCGTAGCGGTGTGGCTTAAGATGCTCAGCGCCATGGAGAACATTGGGGGGCGCGTTCGACGATCCAGCCATTCTCTTTGAATTTGCGAGAGAGAGAGAGAGAGAGAGCGCGCGAGAGCGAGATGTGCTTTCGAAGGGGAAGAGATGGAGGGGAGAGAGGCAAGCGAGGGCGGGGACGAGGAGCTCCTTAGCTTGCAATAAAGCTTCAGCCTGTGGAAGCAGGAAGAAGGAACAGGGGGATGGAGTTTCTGAGCTCCTGCTTATCATCATCATGAGTAGGATCTCGTTTTTGTCCCAAAAATCACGATCCATTTCAGTCTAGAAATTTCATTTAGCCATCTGTAGACAGCAGAGACATAAATATTGTAAACGTATAGGCAACGGAAGAGCTATGCCCCTCGGTTCGAGCATCAGGGTTGCTTTCATTGTTCTTAATTGAAGGATTTCGTTTTTGACACAGGAATCGCGATCGATCATTTTAGTCTACATATCCGCTTCTCGCTGAATAGTCTATTCATCTGTAGACAGCCGGGACAGAGACTGGGATAAGGGATAGGCAACGGAAGAGCTATATCTGCACGTTGATTCGTGCATCAGGGTTGTTTCCGCGGTTTTTAATTGAAGGATTTAGTCCGAAGTCTGCGCGTGGCTGCTTGATCATTCATTCATTTGCGGAAAGTGGGAGAGGTAAAGGCACGTGGATTTCTGCATCAAATTTCTTTTGAAGACCCTCTCATGAACACCGCAACCAAAGGAAAGAAGATCACGTCCACGGAACAACCCGATCTATGCACACGAGTGCTTCTGTTCTCAGGCGACAACAATTCCACACCTTTTTGATGTACCTGTCTAAGGGATGATGGAGTCATTGGAGGAGTTGCTAGAAGTGGCTAAGAGGCGGAGCATTGGATTTTTTATTGCTGTTATTGGCCTGGCCTATCTTATGTCTTGTACGTCCCTAGAACCATTGATTCTGGCAAAGTTGCAAGGGTTAACGTGATGCACATTTTTACATCTTGAACAAGTCAAAATGTAAGCGAATTTCAATTGAGTTGTAGGTAGGTAGTTGTGACAGACGCGTATAGTTTCTGTAGTAACTTCCTGTAAACACTCAAAGCATCTCCAATGATTTTTGGCATTTCAATGTGAATCCGGTTTTACATTGTGCTACTAGCATGTAAGCATGGTCACGATTTATATTATATTCTAGAAAGACAAGTTTTTGCTCGAAGACGGCGGTGGATTTAAGTGTGTGAATTGGCCATCATGTAGCAGTTTTCTGAGTTCCAGATTTAGAGCTCAATTTTTAAAATTTTGATAAATCCAAACCTTCAAACTGTTTACTGATGTGCATAATACGCATTGATGTCTGTCCAATCTCTCATTGCAAGTTGATTATTGATATGATTTGTCCTTGTTCTCATGATTGAGTTTCTGGCTCATGTACTTGATGAATTCAGTGACAAGCAATTCGATGTGGGTCAACGTGCCAGTTGCTATCCTTATGATCAGTCTGCTGCGCTTCTTGTCGTTTGAGTTGGAGGTGCGGAGGAGAATTCCTACACCTCAAGTTTCAAGTCATTTACATAAGCGTCATATCTCTACCAGTGATCCTCTCCTCTACTCTTCTGGACTGCCATTGAGGTGGAGGAAAAAAATTGATGCACCGGCAGTTGAGGCAGCAGTGGATGAGTTCACGCGGCGCCTTGTGCATGAGTTGATTGTTGATCTTTGGTATTCTTCAATAACCTCAGATCAAGAAGCTCCCAATGAGCTCATTGTCATTATCAATGAGTTGCTTGGTGAAGTTTCACAAAGGGCAAAACGAGTCAATCTGATTAGTCTCTTGACCAGGTGAGGACGTCAAATATGGGTGGATTGCATTGCTTGTTTTTCAATATCAATCTGCTAACAAATTCTGTGGAATAGGAATTTTTCTTACAAAGAAGCAAATCAACAAAATTTTTGGGCAAGGTGCCCCAGTCATAGATACTTAATTGCAATGTCTTTCAGTAGGTTTTGATTGAAACGCAAACTCTTTATGTTTCACACGTTAACTCCTGATTGATCAAGTATTTCATATATTGCAGGGACATAGTGGATCTTGTCAGAAGCCACTTAGAACTCTACAGGAAGGTACAAGTTCAGATAGGAGTCAATGTGCTGGACACTTGCTCGTTTGAAGAAAGAGATGAAAAGCTGAAGAAGGTGCTCGCTTCATCCAGGAAGCTGCATCCAGCTGTTGTATCTCCAGAAGCTGAGACCCAGGCAAGTTTCTCTTCCACATGCACAGTTGGTCGGTTGGCAAACTCATTGATGCCAATGAAATCAGATGCTAGACAATTACAGCCTTCTGTTGCACTTCTAGTTGTTGTCATTCAGGTGATAAACATAATGTTTATGCATCGATGCTGCAAACTTTGAAGATGAGTACTACCTGAGATGTACCAATCTTATGGGTTTTGCTTGGTAATTTAGAGTTACAGCTACAATACTTCAGTCGAAAACTTCCGAATTTCTCTTGGTTGTTTGGCAGGTCCTCCAGCGACTGATGGGAGGGCTTTTAGCAGTTGTATTGAGGCCTCAAGATGCACAATGTAAGCTATTACGATGCTTTGCACGAGAGCTTCTAGCTTGTGCAGTTTTACGCCCAATTATGAGTTTTGCAAGCCCCGGGTATGCCAAGCTACTCACTTTCAGATTGTATTTCATTAGAATAGATTTATGTGTTCTCGACAATGTAATTCAGATTGTATTTTATTTGGTATAATTTACCATTTATGGCATTGATGGCCACCATACAGGGTAGGCACAACAAAGTGAGATCAGAAACTAGAAATTTGACCTCCTTGGAACTGCCAGAAGCATTTTGCACCAGCTATCCAGTCTTGTGAATTGTTGTTTTGAACTACTCTCAATTATTAATCTCTCTTATAAGAACTTGTGACAACACCATACTTGTCATTCATAGGGTTTGGAACACAATTGAAAATGTCAAGATACTTCAATGACTTCAGATAGTTTCACTTTGAAACTGTCGAAACTATTCCCATGTAGTTTTAATAGTCACTGATGTCATGTTCTGCCATTTGTCTTCTAGCTTTGTTAACTGTTGAATGGATGCTGCAGATTTATTAATGAGCTTATTGAGCAGTCTGCAATTAAAGCCAAAGAAAGTTCAAAAAAGAAAAAGAGGCAACGATCATCTGATTTTTCATCACTACAAGGCCCACCAGAGCGACACATCAGCTCAAAGGATGAAACATTATCAGGCTTGGAGATGACAGAAGTTCCATTACCTGCTTTGGAAAGTACTCTATCATCAGATGGTTTAGAGAGCATGGAAGCAGTCCATGGAATGAAGAGCAAGGCTTACAGTGGCTATTCCCAAGCGATCAAGACCATGACTGGAGCAGGAGATAGTTTGACCGGAGTAGAGCCAAAAGAGAAAGCACCTGGTGATTCAAATTCAGCAAAAGTTAAAGTTGGATCCATTGGAGGGCATGAAATAGTTGCTGTCCATAGCAATGAATCTTTTGTAGAAGGAATTACTGGTCTGAGGAAACACCTATCTGATGATCATTCAAACATCGTCCAAGGAGTGTTTGAAGGGGATTGGGCACATGTGCTTGAAGTGGTGAGTCAAAGAAAGACCCAAGCTTTGGCTCCGGAACATCTAGATAATCTTTGGGCAAAAGGACGAAACTACAAGAAGAGAGAAATAATGAAGAGTTTGGCAAAGCCTGCTGAGTTGGAAAATATGTTAATTGCTCGTTGTAAGGGATCATCATTGAAGCCGCCTCCAAAGCACACATACAATGATCGTGCTAAAGAGGGCTTGCTAAAGGAGTCTAGCATAGGTGCGAGTTTGATTGATGTAAGGACTAGGCCCACTGAAATCGAGCATTGGAGTAGCTCAGAAAGACTTGACAAACTTGACGCTGAGAGTACCAAAAGCAAGCTATTAAGGATTTCGAATGAGTCTTCTGTAAAGCTACAAGAAGTATCCAGGAAGGGAAATGTTGCTGAGAACAGCGCACTTATCGATTCACTTCGAATGGAAAGTCTTGAGACACAAGTCTCAGATTCAAACTCTACTGTAAGACCACACACGATTTGGCACCCACTGGAAAGTTATGAAGCATCTCAAAGTTGTGAGACATCTGGTAGCGAATCACGAACATCTGTACAGCTTCGGAGGACTAAAAGTAGCGATTCTGGATTGGATGGTTGGCATGAGCAGGTGAAAAAAAGTGAAGGGTCTAGTAGCCAACATCTGGAAGCATTAAGTCCTAGTCAAAGACAGGTGATTGGTGCTGCAAATAACAGTGTCATGAGTGGCACATCCATGGAGTTTAATAACCATGATGTTTCAAGCATGATTGCCTTACCCTCCGCGCAAAAATTGCAATGCCGGGTATGTTGACATCTTTTTGATCTGTTAAATTTCCTTTCATATAACAGTAAACTAGAAAAGGTATTGTTGTAGGCAGCAGAAGCAAACAATTTCCAACATTTTTTTGTTGCTTTTTGAGAAACCCTAGCCCTGATTTTTGGAACATGTTTCATCTATGATATATATAATATCATGGATGCAGTGGAATGCGTTTGGCTGCATCCATTGGACCGTGAGCCTTTTGGACAATGGAACGCAAAGTATCATGTATTTATTTATTTCATAGTTGCAGCAGGGTTTTGAAACGCGAGTATTCCGGTTCTGGGACGCAAATTTTTGTTTTCTTCATAAAAATCAGTATTTTGCTGGAAATTTGTTTAGTGTGATGGAACTTTTTTCGTTAGTACTACTTAAAAGTTAGTATGTTGCAATCTTTGCTGCAAATTTGTCAAGCTTTAAGTTGAACTTCAATCGGTTGCTAGTCATGAAGGTTTGTACTAGCTTGTTCACATAGGTAGTTGCAACAAAGAGGCATGCTCAATCGAGAATATGTCACTAAATGTCACAGATTGAAAGATAGAATATCGTAGTATTTCTTCTTGAAACAGACCAATTTTATTAATTGCAGTTCTTGTTTGTTTTTGTTACAAGTACTCCAACAAGATGTATTCTAGTGGGGCCTCCATAGCAGGCTACTCCAATAATGTAAAATTTAGGTCAATATTCCGAACAATGCTGGCAGGTCCACATAAAAACCTTTCTCTGCTCCTATTGTAGTTTAGCTCATTCTTTTGACGGCTCCATCAAAAAAATCGAAGGAGAGGAAAAAAAAATGTGATAAGGAAAAAAAGAAAACTGTGCTAAAAAAAGCCCTAACCCTGCTAAAATTTGAACGCGTTTTGGAACACATTATGCAAACATGATTTATATATTTTTGTTAGGAAACAACTTCAATTGTTGGAAAGTTTTTGATAGTATTGCTGAAGATGCTTAAAAACATTATAATCAAATGACTAGCAAAAGATCTTATCGACATTAGTCAAGAGGGCCTTAAAGGGAGATCCTCCAAGAGAGTTTCAATTGGGGTTATGGTGACCCATGATTTTCTCATACAATTTGGCCACTGGCTCAGATTTTTTGTCCTAGCATCCCGAACATTATAGATTGAGTCGTAATGCCAGTACAAAGAGGGATGACAAAATGGAAGGTTTACATGAGAAGCTCAGAGATATATAATTAGTAGCTAAGCACAAGAGCTTGTCATGGATGATAAATCTCAATAAACAAGATGTGAATGAATTATGAATGGAAGATGCCAATTTACTGCAAGGCTATTGGTATGGAAATAAATATCCATAAAACATTATTCTTACGATAGTTTAGCTAATTTTTTTTGAAAGTTTGCCTCCCCCAAATAAAAGTCAAGGAAAAGCAAAAAAATTCAATGAGAAGTTTTTTTTTTTGGAACTTTTATTTTCATTTCGAGAAAGCCTAGTCCTAAATTCTCAAACAAGTTTTGGAACCCTAAACCCTAAACCCAAGAGAATCCGGATTCTTTCGAAACCCAGTTAACAACTTATGCTTGGGTATTGATGAGACATAAGCAATGCTCTTTGGCTAAGATTCTTTGTTTTTTATATTATTGTTTTGACTTAGATTGCTCGTAGTCATTGTTCCTAAGAAAAATGGAAAATTGCGGATCTGTGTGAATCTCAAAGCGTTGAACAAAGTGACGCGAAAGGAAGCTGGATCCCGCTTGCTGTCTAGTCAAGGGCTCAAGGCACAGATGGTGGATTTGGATTGGATTGTGAGCGTTCGGTTTCTTGTGTTGATTGGCACCTGACAATTTTCAGTTAGTGTAGTAGTCATAATAGTTGGTATTAGAGTCATTGAAAACCTGTATAGATCTGATTGATCTGTCCCGACGAATTGTAAGTCGGATTCTGTCTTAATTCCTGAATTTTTCTTTTTTTTTATGAATCTTTGAAACCCTTAATTAGGGTCGTCAATTTTTTTTCTTTTTTTCATGAATGGAAAAAAGAAATAAGAAAAAAAGAGAGAGATGGCAGGCTAGCGTTGCCAGCCTGGGCTCCCGGCTGTGCTTGCAGCCATCTGGCTGCCTTTCATTGGTAGCCAACAGAGTTGTTGAGCCTCGTTGGCAGCCAGGGTGGCTAGCGAGCTGGCTAGCAGCTAGGGGCCCTGCTGGCGTGCCCCGTGCCCTCTTGTGTGCCATGTGTGGGTGGGGCTATGTGTGTATTGAGTTGTGGCAGCCAACTGGCTAGCTTGTTGGCAGCTATCTAGATGGTTGCCTTCTTGAAAGCCATGATGGTGTGAGGGAAAGGGGAAGAAGGGTGGTGGATTGCCACCCGTTCTCATTTCTCTGATTTTTTTTAGTACCTTAAGTTGAGTTTCCTTGAGCCTTGTGGCAGCCATGGACAACACCACATAGAAGGAGTGCTAACTTGCGAAGTGCTTTGTCTCATAGTTGCAGCGAATTGCGATTCGCTGGGTCTGCGATTCGCGGGTCGCGATTCGCGACCCAGAATCGCAAATTTTTTTTTTTTTTTTTTTTGGAAAAATAGCTTATTGCTGAAATTTTTTTAGGGGATCAATGGTCAAACCAGCGTTTTGCCTCTCAGAAGTGCAGTAGATGAGGCACAAACAGATCTTATTTTCAGTAGCTATCCGGTTGTCATTTGCTCTGGTTTTCAGTAAATCTTAATGCTACAGTTTGGACTATCAATTGTATGGATGATGATCACTTTTGCAATTGGTTCACTGGAGATGTGAGTGCAATGTACATACAGTTGGGGGCATAAATATTGGGCCCTTCTCGGCGCGCATTTGGACCCCATTTTTATCTACAGGGGGGCGGTGGCATTTTTATCTACAGTGTCTATATAGCAAGAAGCTCTAGGGGGTTCGGGGGACAGTAGCCCCCCGGGAAACGGGGGGTTTGGGGGGCAACGCCCCCCAACGGCGGGGTCCGGGGGCTGCCGGTAGACCCCGGCCCCGACGGTAAGGCCTCTTCATGATTTGGCCTTCCAACTCCCTGAGTGAAAACACACTTTTTGGTGTTTTGTACCCGAAACAGTCGGCAAACTACACAATCATAATCCCCTCGATCAGAGCTTTCATCTGATACCCATATTGCCTAAAAAAATTTCAAAAAAAAAAAAAAAATCGATTCTACACGATTCTGGGAAAATCCCGAATCGCGAATCGGAATCGCAATTCTGATCGCGATTCGGGAATCGCGCTGCAACTATGCTTTGTCTATGCTTTGTATGCCCCTTTAGTATGTGTCATTGCATCATTTTTTATGTTAGTTTGCTAAAGTTTGGATTTCTTTTAATAACTTCTGCAAGGCTTCTTGACATTCTACGTGCAAGCAGCTCAATGTGCATGATTGTAGTCTGTAAATTAAGAGACTGGTCTGTAAGATAATCTACACCAGCATAAATATCAAGTTCAACACTATGCATCACTGATAGTCCAATTCACAGTTTACAAACTTTTACAATGCATTTTCAAATTTTTTACAGCCTCTAGTTTTGTTTTTTTCCCCCACCACACCATTTAAAAATAAAAAGATTGTGTTATGTTCCGGAACGCAGTGCAACTCAGATGTGATCTTTTTAGCATAGTTGTTAACTTCAATTCTACGAAATACATTTGTTTGCGACGATCACAAATTTTGGAGGATAGGATTAATGTTGAATGCTGTTATTCACTTGGGAAATACCGCAGTTTTAATAAACCTGAAACCCAAATTGGTATTCTGAATGACACATAGAATGCGTTTCTCTCTGCTATATATTTTTGAGCACCAAAGTATCCTTTTATGTCAATAGGTGAATATCGATTTTTGATACAAAAGAAACAGATTCTTGATCCTAAGAAATACCCCGGCATTCCGAATGCTGCATTTTGCCATTCTGCACATCTACATTTGGAACGCACTGAATGTAAGCTCCTGTATGGTCTCCTCCTAAAAACTCCCAGCATATCGCATGCTGCATCTGAATGCTGTTCGGTATGTGTACGTTTGGAATGCAATGAACCTGAGCTCCCCATATGGTACCCTTTTATCTCCCTCGCATTACCGGAACTCCGCTTTCCTCTCCTGGCATGCTGTTCGGGACCCAGACCGTGCACGTCCCAAATCATGGATTTGATTACAGTACTAACAAGGTTTAGGTTCTGAATGTTTGGAATGTGGTCATGCTCATACTCGTATCTGATGCTGTATTTAGTACCCCCAGCCATTGTTACTACATGTGGAGGTTATGTATTACATGAAGCCAGAGCTATCCATGCAGCTTAGCAGTACCTTCTGTTTGTGAAACCAAATTTGCCACATGTCCCAAATTATAATCTGCATATGTGCTGTCTTAGAGAGACTTACAATGAATTATGTACAAGCAATAAAGCCAACCAAAAATTATGTCTCCAACTCCACCTTGTTCACGTAGAAGATTGATATTCAGCAAACTATTATAGCAAGTCTTTGGTTGCCATTTAATTTTTGTAAGTTGCTAACAGGTGATAGGAGCACATTTTGAGAAAAGCAGCTCAAAATCTTTTGTTGCCTATTCCATCTCAGTGACCAATTCAGATGGTAGATCATGGATTGTTCAGAGGAGGTATTGATTTACATGTCCACAAAATTGTATAGCTAGGTTAAATTCTGTTTTGTATTATGGCTTATGGTTTGTGTACAATTTGTGCCAAAGCATTTGGAAGCACAACTCGCAAGCACAAAATTAGCTTACTTGTTTAGATCATAGATTGTGTTTGATGTCCTCAGAGTTATGTAGCTAGGCATATAGGTTCAAAGGCAATTTTTTTTGATGATTACTGTAGGCTTATGATATGCATACAAGTTGTGCCAAAGCATCTGGAAAGTGTTTTATCCCTTCCTCTGAAGGTATGCTGTTTTTTGAGTACTGCTTAGGTTTAAAACTATGCACTAACAAAGCTAAACTTGTTTGAGTAGATATCGCAACTTTGAGCAGTTGCACAGACGCCTCAAAGACATGCCGAACTATTCACTGGCATTGCCACCCAAGCGCTTCTTATCTTCTAACTTGGAAAATGCTTTTGTGCGGGAACGATGTATCTTGCTCAACAAATACTTGAAGGTATGATTTTATCTTAGTAATTTCTGAAGGAATATGTACTCGTTGCAATCTTTTAGTGTTTTTAATCTTTTAGCCCTGCCTATTTCTTTCTTTTATTGTCTTACTTTTGTGCCTACATGCAGCCATATGTGCATGACATTGTGAACAGATTTAGGCTACACAATTGTAGAGGTGTGCCGGTTGGAGTATAATGTGTAGTCCTATTTGTAAGAGTGTACATACAACACATGTTTGCTCATCTACTCATGTACTTACATAAAGTATAACTATATAAATGCAAATAGACATTTTGAAGTATGTTTAAACCTTAAACACAATGAATGATTAAATAAATATGTTGTATCTTTGGTTGGACATACACATGCATGTTTGCACATGCTTGTGCATGTCTCTCTTGTATATTTACTATAGAGTTTTCCATGTTCCATATTGTATGCATACGAAACAAGGTTGTTTCATATGCTATGGAACTATGATATGGTAATTCCACAAGATATACTTGTTTTGTACATGTATGGTATGGAATATTGAAAGTTTTTCCATGTTTTGTATGGAGCGTTGTCTTTTACATATTTTCAGCTTAAAAATAAAAAAAACCGAGCTTTGTTTGTTTTCTTGCACTTGTTCCGTACTCACAGAACATCTTGCACTTGTTCCGTACTCACAGAACAAGCTGTCCCCCAAATAAAGATATGCAACGGGCACCTATATATTCACATCCATATGGACGTATGAAGCTGTGCATACTTGTCTAAGTAGTTGCACAGAATCGCGTTTCTGGGAGGAGACGTTTCGGAAACAAATTTTTTTTTTTTGAAAAATAGCTTATGGCTGAAATTTTTTAGGGGATCAATGGTCAAACGAGGTTTTGCCTCTCAGAAGTGCAGTAGATGGGTCACAAACAGATCTTATTTTCAATAGCTATTTGGTTGTTATTTGCTCTGGTTTTCAATAAATGCTCAGGGGGTTCGGGGGGCGGTAGCCCCCCGGTGGGGGGTTTGGGGGGCAACGCCCCCCAACGGCAGGGTCCGGGGGCTGCTGGTAGACCCCGGCCCCGATGGTAGGCCTCTTCATGACTTGGCCTTCCAACTCCCTGAGCGAAAACACACTTACTGGGACCATTTGTGATCGTAACAGACAGGCTAGAGGTTAGTTTCGAATTTTTATCCTTGACAGAACCCAACATGGATTAATGCACCTGAACTGGACCATCCTGCACCCGAAACAGTTGGTAAATTACACAATAATTATGCTCTTAATTAGAGCTTTCACATGATACCCATATTGCACCAAAAAAAACCAATTTTTTAAAAAAAAAAAAACGTTTCTGAAAAACAATTCCATATTTCCGAAACACGTTTCTGAAACCCGTTTCAGAAAGGCAGTGCAACTATGGTATGCACTTGAATGAGAAACCACCAAGCATATTAAGCTAATCATGACAAAAGAATCATGTAAAGGCTGAGAGGCATAGGTAAAATCCTCCTTGAACTTTTGTGAAGTGTTTGTAGGCTGCTAAAATTAAATAGGCAACGTTCAGTTTCGATCTTCCTGCTTTGGAAAAGCAAATGTTTTCTTTCCTCCAATCCAACTTTGGGCTGCATTAGCTAACCATGCTTGATCATTCTTAGTGCTAATTTATTGAATGAATTAAGGGATCTAGTAGGTTCATCTTTATTGGACTTCTGAAACTTGAGAATAAAGTATAGGAGGTGACTAAAAGTGATTATGCTCCATGGTGAGCAACATCATCTTTCTTTAGCATCCATTGTTCCTAATACAAATATAAAAAATATGACTTCTCCGTCCAGAGCACTTGCTGACATGCAAATGTCACTTGAAGGTTTGCACGATAAAACAAGCTTAGAATCATCACCACCCATAGGAAACAATGTGCCACTATAGGGTAATGAGGCTTTCTGAACTAAATCTACTGCTGCTGCTGTCTAAAGCAACGCATATTTTGAGCAAGATCCATCTGGATAGTTCAGGCTGCAACCCATGTGCGATGTTATCTCACACTTGAGAATGCCTGCTTTCATGATGAACAACCAAAAACACTTTCAGATTATGTGATAAAGATGCAGCTGTTAAAAATAAAAATTCAATAAAGGAGAAACCTGAGTTAAAGCACGTGTATACTATCTGTTCATGAAAACTCCATGAAGTTATCATTACAATTGGTAGTGATGAAAAATCACTCGAGAAGATTGTTCTGTGGGGTTTTATGGAATCCAATGATGCTTCAATCATGTGTTGCGAGAAATTAGACTATAGATGTCTAGTTGGAGAAGATGGAGCAAAAGCAACAAAGATCCCTAAGTTAAGGCAGAAGTTGTGAAGAAATGAAAGAAAGAGTACCATTTTGGGAACTATTGGTGCTGTTGAGATTGGTAATTATGGTACAAAAGAGAATTCTTTAGTTAGACATCTTTGCGATCTTAGTTCTGTTCGGATCTTAATGGCAAGAGAGGAGAGTCATGTACAAGATAATCTTTTCACTGATGGTCCAAAAGACCCTCGTTTTGAAATTACATAAGTTCTCACAGCAGAGCATGAAGATTTTGATACATTTGAGCTGAAAAAGAAAGACCAAAATAATGCAGGCATCTACTTTTATGAAAAAGGTAAATGTTGAAAGACCTTGAAGATGATCAGAGGAAAAAAAAAATTCAAATCATCTGTAATTGGTGGTGTTCTTGAATTATATTGTTAAAATCTAGGTAGCACTCATGCTACAATACACAATCTTCCATGTACATTGATTGACATTAAGCATCTGTTGATAAGGATGATACTGCAAGTTGTGCTTTTGACAAGTAGATGCTAGCCCAACTCATTGTTAATGAAGGATTGTTTCTTCCAATGAAAAGAATAAGTGGCAGCCAAGTGTTGTATGCTTTCTGAACTGAATCTACTACTACCGTATTCCAAAGCAGGATATATTTTGAGCAAGATCCATCCGAAGACTTTACCCTCTTAAACCATGTGCGATGTTAGCTAACATCGAAGAATGCCGGCTTTCATGATGAACAAGCAAAGCAAAGCACCTTTAGGTTATGTCGTGAAAACACAATTGTTATGGGTAAAAATTCACTAAAGGAAGAACCTGAGTTAACGCATGTGTATACTATCTGTTCAAAAAAATCCCCTAAACTTATCAACTAATAGTGATGAAAAAACACTGGAGAAGATTGTTGCATGACATTTTATGAAATCCAATGATGGTTCAATGTGTTTTGTGAGAAATTAGACTATAGATGTTTGGTTGGAGAAGATGGCATAGAAGGAATGGCCTGTTTTTTCTTCATAGATATATTCTCCATAATGTTTTTTTGAATAGATCCTCCAAACACTTGAATGAACCCATCTTAAAAATATTGCATTTCCCTCTCCAAAGGTTCCTTTCAAAGTAGTGTTTTATAAAGCATCATCTGAAACTTCGGAGGATTCCTCTTAACAAATAAAATGGGAAAGAGAATACAGTGTATCACAAGCAGCAGATACATGTCTATACAATGATTCCAAATAACAGCATGGAAGCCTCTTACTTTGCAGGACTTATTGGCTGTTCCAAGTATTGCACAGTTGCATGAGGTGTGGGATTTTTTAAGTTCTAGCTCTCAGGTAACAATATGTTCCTTACAATTGCCTTGTTCCTGGGAGAACATTGTAAAGGTTTTGTGCGCTCCTTTTGTTTCCATGCAATTAGAAAATTTAAGTCTTAACTGTCATCAAATTCCAATCAGCATTACTAAGTTGAATACTTTGGGTACTTACAGAACTACGCTTTTGGTCATTCTACTTCCATAATCAAGATACTAGCTGGTGAGTTTCCTTCAAAGTTTATATGGCACTTGGACCTTGCAGTAGCAATGGATGACATCCAATATTCTGTTGCACTTCTAATTTTTGCTGTTTATATACAATCACAGACAGGTTATGTAACATTAATTCTAGGGGCCAATTTATGGCAAGAGCCATGATTTCTAAAACACTATCATTTCCAGTGAATGTAGATGATGCAGTGGATGACATGTTCCGTCAGATCAAAGGAGTTTCAGAGGATCTTCAAGGAGCTATCAAAACAGCTACCACTGGACTCAAAAAGCGAGTTAGTAGGACCAAAAACCTTGAAAGTGCTATGCCAGTTGTTGAGGAAGCTCTTATTAGGCCCCAAGTTGTATCATCTGCGCTAGTATCCAATGACAACAATGTGAGCTGTAAAGATTATGTAGATCATGAATCAGATGAAGAAGAGGACAAGTTCATGGGGAGACCACCTGAAAGCACTTTTCTACAGGTGCTTCCATCATCAGGATGGCATTCAGATAGTGAAATTCAGGGTGAAAGGCTCGAGTCTTCAACAACAAGATTCACAAACTCTGAAGCTCTTGACTTGTACAAGAACTGCTGTCATTCAGAAAGGAGGATGGATGCATCTATTTCTGAGGATTATTCACCTGTGGATTCCATTGCAGGGTCAGATATGATTGAAGATGATTTGGCAATACCCCATGAGGTGAAATTCTTGAAGCCAAAACTTTGATATCTTATTTCTACCTTACAATCTGAAATTTTTCTACTCAGATAATCAGTGTTTGTATATCTGGTTCATCATGAATTTACTATAAAAAATCTTCTAGATTAGCTGAAGACGTTACATCAACAATAAATTTCTGGTTATATGTTGGCAGTTCATTTGGCTTTTTGGTAGAATTTTACACAGTATAAAAGATCACCGCCCTTTTTTCCATTTTAATGTAGTGCTACCAATCCTCAATGAGCCAGGTGCAGTAAATTGATACTTCACGTGAGCATTCTTAACTAAATCATAACATGATGTTATACAAAGGGACATCGATCAGTTAGCTCTGGTAAACGAATGATCTAGAATACAATCCAGGTTACTTTCGAGTGTTGTAGCAATATATTATGATCATGAATTTATAGCTATTTTAAACACGTTGCATTTGCATTGTTGAAGTAAATGTTGCAGAAGTGAACTGACAACCTAGGGGTGAAAATCATGTTACCATAGTTGCTACTACGAACATCCTTTTTCTTTGATGATTGAGTTTGTACGTTTGTTGTATAGTTGTTCTCTTATAGTGAAGTTTGTTGTATTTCATGATGTTCAAGTGATCGCAAAATCTGAAGTCATTCTATCGAGGGCTCGATCACCCCTTGATATCTCTTGCTCGGATTTGGCAGTTCTGAAAGCTTTGTTGTGGGGTGTAAGCCTTGTCATGAGGTATTGCAGTTTCAATATGTGTTGCCAAAGAATTATAATTATGCATTTACTAAGATGGCACAATGTACAATCTTCTAGATCCTAGACTTGGACGGAGTTCATGGGTAAGACTTGCACAACTTCAATAAGAAAGAAGAATCTACATAACCTTGGAAGCTTGGATCTACCTGAAGAGGGAGCTTGATCTACATCATTCTGACAACTTGGATCTTCTAGGGGAAGGATTCACTCGGTCTCTTTCTACGAATTTCTCTCTCTCACACTCACAACCAATACTCATTTCCATTCTACTTTATGCTGATGATGTGGCATTGATTCCTCCTTTTGGTGAGGGGTTGTAGGAGCATTTGTGTACATTACAAGTTTTTGGGCTGATCGTGCATAGTACATACTAGGAAAGCCTAGATTATGATTTATAATACCTCTAGCCCTTTATGCAGCAATAGGTGTTTACTCTAGGAGGACAACGACTAGTGGTCGTATCCTTTTAGACCTATTTGAGGACATCCTTCATTGGGCCAATTTTCAATATGAGACAGGTTGCCATGACTAGATTGTGGAAGGCTCATGCTTCTTTGGTTAGTCTTGAGCGGTTCTGCTTCGTGAAACACATCTGTGATGCCTCCAGTAAGTGGAGATTGTTTCACACCATTGTTTCACCTACAATTATGTATGTAGTGGAGGCTTGGTGGACAAGGATCCCCAAGTCAGAGTGGAGCAGTATATCTTATCTACAAGTCACTATGCTTGCACGTATGACTTGGGCCGCCCTCTGTTCCTCTTTCTGCGAAAGTTGATGGCATGGAGCTTATGTTAAAACAAATCTTTGAGAAATTGAAGCCTATGCCTACACCTAAAACTGTTAGGAATTTGGGTGATAGACCTAGTTCAAGTGAACGTGAAGAAGAACTCGGTAGATATCGCAAGTTGTTGTCCATCAAGGACTTGAAACCCCTTGACAAGTGCCAATTGAAAGAACCACAGATGCAGTGGAAAACTGGTTGTAGAAGTGAGAGAAGACCTTTCTGATGTGAAAAATTGGTTGCAGAAGTGGGAGAAGACCTTTTTGATGTGTGGCATTATTGATGACTCGGAAATGATTTTTGAAGCTACATGTTGTTAAAAAGAGTGTCTTTGATAGTTAGGCTCGGACAACTTTGCGGTAGAGATGTTTTAGTTCTATTTGACATTGGGTCCTTGCATAATTCTACTCCTGTTAAAAAGTTAAGAGTGTGCACACAATCGTCTAGGTACAATACATAGTCGACATGGCTGATAACAAGGGTAGAGAACTTTGGGACATGATGATTGTGAGTATTCGTAGATGGCAATAAAGGTTGTCTACATATGTGATAAAAATCAGGGGGCAAAAAAGAGTAATAAACGTGTGAAAATGCCTCCAAAAAGTAGGCACTTGATGTAACATAGGTTGTCCAATATTGCTATTCAAATAAGCAAGAAAGGGGGTAAAAACACTTTAAATCACTTCCAAAACTTTGCTCTAACGATCAGATATGGCTGTACTCCATCATGCAAACTCTTTTTGATGCAAAAAGCTTTAAAGTGGAGTATCTTGAAATAGAGATATTCGATTAACGAGCCATGGCGTTTGTTGCACTTGTTGGTTAGCAAAGAATGTTAACATCCAATCGACATTGTGAAAAAAAAAACTCTTATTTGGACCGAACTTTGACCTTAAAGATCTTTTGATTGAAAATCGTGATTGGCAAGCTTGAAAATGCACTGAACTTATCTTGAAGTATGGAATGTGACGATCCACAAAAAATCTGCAAAAGAATCATGCTAAACAAAAAATGGATTATTTGGTGTGGACCAAAGTATGACTTTGCAATAACTTCACTTCTATTGATTGCAAACGAACATCCATAGTTTTTGAGGAATGACATTCCCTAACTTGGGGATGTGGAAATGGTGTTCCAATTGCCCACAAATTGTTCACCACAAGAACATTGTGAAATGTTCCTGATGCATAGAAACACCTGTTCCTAGTGTGGGATTGATCACCCAAGTGCAAACCTTACACACAAAATGAGGAAAAAGTTCTAGTCATTGCGTTCGTAAGATAGTTTTTGGTAAATGTTTACACATTTAGGTAGCACAAGTAAAGTTATGTTCCCAAATTGTGCTAGTATTGTAGGCTGCAATACAAGCAAGGTGGTGCCCTTTGGACTTGTTATTTTGTGTCTTGCTTGATCTAATGGAAGAGAATAAAGTAACATGATGTTGAGCTCTTTTTGTCAAAAGAAACAAACATGGAAGCCTTCAATTACATGAAGCATTTATCAAACCTAGCAGGCTTATCTACAAATTCCAGGTTAGTTAAGTTAACTAGAGCGAACTCATATGTACTACTAATGTTTTACTCATGGACTAATTTTAGTGTTTATTTATATGCACTCTTGAGGCTGAAATATTACATTTTTTTAAAAAGTTTAGTGAATATCCAAAGCTTTATCATAGTTTTATAATTTGCATTTGGAAACTTCTCGATTGTAATCATCGAAGTTTCATTGCCTAATTGTCCATATTCAAGGAGCAAAAACACAACAATTGTTTCACCCTTTAGTAGCTCTAATTATACATGGTGTAACTTGCTTTCCATATGCATGAGCAAATTCATGAAAGCATGTGCGGTGGTATTGAACTTGTCTCTTATCTTTTGTTGCTTAAAGCACATATTTGGCGTAATGGCATAAAATTGTTGACATAATGTTTTAACTTGGGAAGGTTTTAAGCTAAGTTGATATTTAATTGTGTAAAGGTATGTGTTGTCTTGATGGTGATGTTGAGTGACAACCTAGAATGTTGTTACGGGGGCTTATTTTTGAATTTTTTCCTACCATATTGTTCGTACAAGCATTGATTCCTTCTCATAATTATTTCTCACAAACTTGTCTATCATACATTTTACAGTGGAACCCTCCAAAGTTGAGTGTACCACTAATGAATCTGGTAGATACGATCTTTCAACTGGAAGGGCGTGGCTGGATCAGGTGAGCTTCATTGGGAAAAGTGGTTGGTTCATGATGCATGTATGTGTGATATGCATGTTTTGCGACATTTTTTGGCTGACTCTCTTAAGATACATATTGACAAGCATAGCTTTGGCAAGCTAATATATGTACTATTCCCCTTTCTTCTACTTGCTTGGTAGGATATAAGGTGGTTTTTGAATCTGTAATATTCTTCTTACATAGAATACAGCCTTGCTACTTGATGCCAATTGTTCAATCGATTGATTGTTGTACGTTTCCAGACGACAAGTCTTTTGGATCGCCAAACAAATTTTGCAGTTGGGAATGGGTGATGCTATTGATGATTGGATTCTAGCAAAAATTCAATGGCTTCGAAGAGAAGACGTGGTTGTTTCAGGAGTCAAGCTTGTTCAGGAGGTGTGATTTGACGAAAAGTTTAATTTCTCCATGCAGAGTGAAGATATTTAAAGAGATCACATGATATTCTTGAAGAATTGGAAGCATAAGATCTAATGATGTTTTGTTTGTTACAATATTTTTCAGCACATTTTGATGAGATTTGTGATAGAGATCAAAGAGTGGGCTTCTAGTTTTTCTTTTCTTTTTGTTGCAAGTTGGGATATGCTTCATGACTTGAAATATGTTGCTCTTTACCCTTTTCACCAATAGTTGTAAAAATTTGAAACAAATGTTGTATTGTTGTAACTTTTTGCATTTGGGAGAGGAATAGAGTAGATAAATCACTTCAAATTTATGTTTGTGGAAATGAGTGCTAGAGTTCTATTGGGTTCATTTCTATTGTTGAGAAGACCCACCATGGATTTTAACTAGGGGATTGAACACGAGGACAATAAAGAATGGACAGTGGAACAAACCAACCCAACCACACCTAGATTGGTTGGATCTAGCCCTCGAGCTGTGGACAAATGGCAATATCTTACTTTCGGTAGGATTGAGCGCAATCCAACAACATTTGGCTACCAAGGTGATAGTCCAATAATCCAAGACAGGCGTGTGGACCTACTTATACACACCCCAAGATCCTCCTTAACTAGGAGTGAACTAGGACACCTACTAGGACACATTTGCTATCACCCGATGAGTCACTGCCAATTTCATTTAGAATCCACCATCATAGGTTTTAGGCCTCACCAAGCCATTAAACATGATAATACGCTTTGAGGCCGCCAATCCTCAAATCATGACGACTAATGTACAAGCTATGCAACCCCCCCCCCCCAACCCTCGTGCACCACATACGGGGTTGACATCGTGGTCAGGTGTAACTAATTATGGTTAGTGAAGGGCATGACATACCTCCCCTCCTCAAAGAAGTTGTCCTCAGAACCTAAAGTTAGGGAGGTTGTACCAAGGCTCTTCCCTTGTTTCTTGGAATTGTCTCCATTCGAACGGGCCTTCTATCAAATGAGATACTCGCAAACAATGAATCACTAAGTTCATGAATCAAGTATCCTTTCAAGTTCAAAATTGATCCTACTAGATGACTCTTCCAATAGTTGCAATCGATCTCCTGAATCCATATGATCCTTTTCATGTAGACTTACATGAAAAACGGGAGGTACTTGATCTCCTTTTGAGAGATTTAATCGGGTAGGCAAAGATCCAATTATTTTAAGAATCTTATACGGTCCTCTATAGTGAGCGGACAATTTGTAATTCTTGTTGGTATGCATTATTCTAGAATTGCTTGGGATTCCCAAATACACCCAGAGGAAAGTTTCAAATTAGTATATGCAGTCGTAGAGCAAATGGAAAGAATAAACTCAACCCTAGATTCTCATCGAGAGATAGAGCCATGGCACAAGGCCCCAAATTCAATAACCTTTAATTCTCAATCTAGACTACATCTAGATAACTTCACCCTTAACTCCAATCTAGATTACTTAAGATTTCTCAAAATTTCATTACGTGCAGCTTTGACTTTTGGTCCGTGCTAAATATCCAACTCCATCCGAGTTTCTCGAATAACTCTCTAGCAGTCCAACTTATTTCCAATCAGGAAATTGATAAATCGCAAGATCTAGCTATGGAGTATCTTAACTGCAATACTAGATCAACCATTAAAGCTTGAGAACGTTAGGTATGGAAAATATCAAACACAGGGGAAATTGCTTAAGCACCTCAAACACCAAAAGTAGCATGTTATTCTTGAGCATGCTCCTCGTACACTCAGCTATAGACCTATGTGTCCGCATAGCCACGCCATTCTGGTACGGTGTATGTGGAGTGGCAAACTGTCTACATGCATTGCAAAATTCTTTCACCAGAAATGTATTCACCACCTGCATCTGACTTCTTCATCTTCTTTCTTGTGTGATTCTCCACCAAAGCTTTCCAGTGTTAAAAGTATTTGAATGCTTCAAATTTATGTCTAAGAAAATAGACCCCACCCACACCTTCCGTGAAATCATTTATGAAGGCCATGAAATAGTATGAAACAGTACGTCCCCCTGTTGATCTAGTCTGCATGGGACCGCAAAAATTTGATTGCACAAGCTCGAGAATGCCCGTGGCCTTGGTAGATTTTCCCTTCGGAAATCTTTGCCTTTGTTGCTTATGTAGCGCACAAGCCTCACATGCATCTGAAGGAATGCTAGGAAGATGTATACTACCATATTTAGTGAAGTAGCGAGTTATGCATGAGATTTGTACAAAATTAGATGATGTAAGACCTGTACACCATACCATAGTTGCACAGAATCACGTTTCTGGGAGGAGACGTTCCGGAAACCGCGTTTCTCCTCCCAGAATCGCAATTTTTTTTTTTTTTTTGTAAAAATAGCTTATGGCTGAAATTTTTTTTAGGGGATCAATGGTCAAACGAGCGTTTTGCCTCTCAGAAGTGCAGTAGATGGGGCACAAACATATCTTATTTTCAATAGCTATTTGGTTGTTATTTGCTCTGGTTTTCAATAAATGCTCAGGGGGTCCGAGGGGCGGTAGCCCCCCGGTGGGGGGTTTGGGGGACAACGCCCCCCAACGGCACGGTCCGGGGGCTGTCGGTAGACCCCGGCCCCCGACGGTAAGGCCTCTTCATGACTTGGCCTTCCACTCCCTGAGCGAAAACACACTTACTGGGACCATCTGTGATCGTAACAGACATGCTAGAGGTTAGTTTTGAATTTTTATCCTTGACAGAACCTATGGATTAATGCACCTGAACTGGACCATCCTGCACCCGAAACAGTCGGCAAATTACACAGTAATTATGCTCTTAATTAGAGCTTTCATCTGATACCCATATTGCCCAAAAAAAAAACCCAAAAAAAAATAAAAAAAAAACGTTTTCGGAATTTTTTTAAAAATTTCCGAAACGCGTTTCTGAACGCGATTCTGAAACGCGTTTCAGAAACGCAGTGCAACTATGGTACAAATTGAGAGATTCTTCTAGTAGATATGGTGTCAATTAATTCTTCCAAAGTTAGAGCGATAATCTATAGGCAATGCATAGTACCCACGGTTCTCAGAACCATTGGGTCTGAGAACCGTGGGGTGAACCATACCATGATTCATGAACCGTGGTACGGTTCATCATAATTAATTAATTATGAGTAAAAATGAACTTAAAAAAAATAAAATTAATTGATTAATTATCAATAAAACGGTTCACCACGGTTCTGGCCAAATTTTTTGAGAACCGTACGGTTCTCAGAACCGTGGTGAACCGTACACGGTTCATTAATTCTATGAGGCAATGCCATCAAAATATCTCTTGAATATTGTGGACCTTGGTAGATCACAAGGGATTCAATGGTTTAGTTTCCAAGTTGACATTATCAAAGGAATGAAGAGTATATCCAACATTTTATTGCTAGATTCTTAACCCAGATATGAAGTTGGTTACACTACAAGAGTAGGGTCAGTTAAACCATAGACCTAAGCAAGTATCAGTGGGGAGATAAAGGTGATTGAGGAATCGCATTTTCCAAGAGCATCCCTGATTGTCACCAGTACTAGTCAAGGATAGAGGCTTAGAAATCACATTATCCAAGAGGATCCAGTAAGCTTGAAAGTTAGATTGGAGATACAAAATGGATCACCTGTTGCCATATATGACCTAGTATAATTCGAAGTTTTTATTTAATAAGGTAGGACATAAATAACTGTTGTGCATCAAGTTGTTAGGTAATTATTCACAGAACGGACTTAGACCAGGGCTTGCCAACATAAGGCCTGAGTGGTCCAGTGACTGCGGAGGCACGATAGGCCATGGGGTGGCTTTCAGTAGTCACTGTAGCTTTCAATTAGGTCAAGGCACAGAGTACAAGTCAAAGACTTGGCCAACAACTGATAGAGTCCTTAGAAGCCCGTTCCGACCAAAGTCGGAACGTTCCGGAACGTTCCTGGTTGGAACGATATTCATAAAAATTTAATTATTTTAATTATTTAATGAATTAAATCCTTTGTAAAGAAAACAAATTTTTTTATTTTTTTTTAAGGGCATCATTCCGGAATGGAACCTAGGGTATGCGGTTAATGGTTATCAGTACTTCACCATTTCTCAAGGGCTAAAGGCACAAATTAAGGCCCAAAGGCCCAAAGAACTGTCCAAGGCTTGAATAACCTTGAATCAACCATGTGATTAAATGCCAGAATGCCAAGTATAGAGCTTAAATTGTTGTCTATGGTCATGGGGAGCTGCATTACAGAGGCTAATCTTGGAGAAGATTTTGTAGATGAGGCTCCTAACATGTCACAGAAAAACTAATTTCTTTTGTAGTAGAATATCAATTTGAATCTCTGATTTTGAATTGAATTAAAAAAGGCTTGAATTGCGATCTTATCCGCTTGTTGACAGGAAATGCAGATTTTGCAATTACAGAACAATATATAGTATTTAACGATTTTGCAGTCTTGGCCTTTCTAGTGTTGGACATAGACATTTTGCAGTCTTGGCCTTTTTAGTGTTGGACATAGACATTTTTCCATCTCCAACCTTGTCTATCTACAGACGTCTCAAAATAAGTTTCTTCAGCAAAAATTTAGAAGCAGATTTGTAAGTTATATTTCCTTCTTAGAACCTTTCTTGAACAGAGTTTGAATTGAAATGTTTGCGTGGTAGCAGGCTCTTTGGCCTGATGGTATATTCATCATCAAGCACCCAAAGTACCAGATTTTGTCCTCATCATCAGGTCATAAAGGAGGAACGATGGCCTCTTCTTTTGAACAACAATTGGAGGCAGCTAGGCGGGCTATGGTTGTGCGTGAAATTATCCTTGGTGAATCTCAATGAACACTGTTATGATAAGCTTGGGTTTATCTGATTTGCAAAAAGTTATGAGGGTTTTGAAAGGGCATATGTACATAAATAGGATTGATTATTTGCTACCATGTATGAGAAAAGAGCTGCGGGCTGAAATTTTTGATGACATCGATAATCAAAACAGGAAGTATGCTAGAAAACAAATGAGATGACATCTGAAAAATCTTTCCATTGTTTGATAAGCAAGTGGATGAAATGTCTGACCATATTGATGTGACATTTTATATATACTGTGACAGTACTTGGAGGTCTGACATTGAATTTACTAAATCCAAATTATTGTTGATTGCCTCCAGATCATGCTCCAACACCCCTTGTCAGCCTAATTGGTCGTAAACAATATCATCGATGCGCCAAAGATATATACTTCTTTTCACAGGTATCTCCTTGACATCATCTCTCGTATGTCACAGTCTTATGTCAACTTTGGAGATTCAGAGGTACTAGAAAGAGGTGATCTAAGGCCAACAGCCTGGAAAGTGAAAAGTGAAAACAAGCCCTTCTGCTGTGTTCTCATGCTCATTAAAGCTTTATGCTATTGATCTTCATGACCATTTTTTTGTTTATAAAAGTCTCCATAAGTTTTAAAACCTAGCATCAGTTCCTTGTTTTTGGTTTGATCATTATAAAGTAACAATGGCATTTGTAGTCGGCTGTGTGTGTGAAGCAGCTTGGCTATAGTCTACTAGAGATGCTTCTCATTGCAGCATTCCCGGAACTTCATGAGCTTATAGTTGACATGCGGAGCAGCTAATTTGGATCTTCATAACTCCACTTTGTACGTACACAAGCAGCAGTTGTGGCAATGGTCTGATAATCTGGGAGACTTATATTAGCTGCTTGGTTCACTGGCTTGCTGATTCGAAAAATCAGTTATGGCTTTTGAATAGCTTGATATATTTTGGGCACACCATGTGCATTTGAATCTAAGTATCTGTTCCTGTGAGTCGTCTGATTAAAAGATTTGCTGCATATACACCTCCAAGGATCTATTTGACTCTGAATCAACAGGTCAGCAGTCATTTGACTCTTTGACAGGTTTAACAATTACAAATTTTCAAATCTTTCTTGATAACGGATCGGTATTAACTAATAATCTTTTTTCATTCTGGACTGGCAGCTACTCTGGACCATATCGCACTGCATATTGTTCATCAATGCTGGTCATTCCCCTGTGCATATTCATGGTACACATTAGGGCAGCTTTTCCAGAGAGCCTTTCTCGGAACGTTCATAAGACATTTTCTGAAGAAAACGGTAGGCCATATAAGGTCTTAAAGATTTGTAAAGCTTTCTCTTGGGTACTTTGCTGCCTAGTGGAGGATATTAGTATAACATTTTGCTCTTTTTCATGATCACCATAATATGGGTACCAGCATATTTGTACAGATTCATGACCTTCCAATTCAGTTTGGAAAAGGTCACAACAAGATCAGTCATAGGGACTTCTATTTTTATAGTTTTCAGTTGAATTCTGAGGGAACGTTATACACATACATGATTTAATTTTTATTGGTAATTTTGAGGTGTATATCAGCTTTGTGTTCACAAATTTGGAAGTCTAACCGAGACTTCTCTGTAATTGAAGCCTGAGTTATCAGGCATGCTGCTAAACTTTGGTAGTTGTGGTTTTCCAATTGCCAGAATGTATCTTTTCATACAACAATATGATAAGTATTCTTTGTCATGTCAGATTGCGGAAACAAACTTTTTGGAAATATGTGTTCTTTAACTTCAAAATATTTTAAAAACTCATGAACACTTATGATATTTTCTGTGCACATAGTGAATCAAATTGAAGTACAGCATCCTGATGTTTTCTTTCCCCATCCTACATCCGGCCTTGCACTTATGCTGTTCACTTAGTTGTGATTCTGACACGTGCATTCTCGATGTACAAATTGTAGCAAATTTGAACTGGAAAGCTAGAGCAGAGATTCGGACAAGTGAATATAATCTGGGCCCAATTATACAGAATGCTGGAAGAATTTCAACGTATAAAACTAGGAAAACATCTAGGAGTACCGATCGAAATTAGTCTTTTCAATTTAAGCGATTGAAGGTTTGAATTTTTGATCATGCCCTGTGACTTTTGACAGCATCAACATCTAAATCAAGTGTGAGATTTTGCTTGCAATCAATGTAATTAGGTACTTTGTCATTATGCTGAAAGGTTTTAATTATGCTAGTTTCCATTCATCATACGGAGAGAGTCGTATAGTTCATTTCGCTGCGGACCAACATTTTCTGTTCGAGTTCGTTTCTCGTTCGTGTTCGTCATAGATTTTTCCTCTCTCTCTCCAAACATGGTATCAGAGCTATTTTCATAGCTTGATTGGCTTCGACAGTACAAGACTCTACTAGCCGATAGAGTAATTGTTTTCTTGTTTTGTAAATATCAGATTTTCATACTTAAGTCACTGATAGTTTTTCCTATCACTTAGACTAATTCTTTGACATTGATTCTCAAGGAAAAGCCAATCCTATCATGGACAAGCTTGATGGAGCCAATTATCTTTTGTGGTAAGTTAAGATGAAAACCGTACTAATGGCAAAAGAATTGTACGACGTTGTTACAGGTGCAGAAGGGACACCCGAAGCGGACGACGCGACAATCGCCAGATGGAAGTTGAAGGATGGAAAAGCTTTCGCGCTGATCATCCTCAGCATCACGGATACCCAGATCGTCCATGTATCCGAGGCTCAGACATCGAAAGAAGTCTAGGACATCTTGAGCACACTATACGAAGTGCGAGATATAGCTTCCAAGCTACATCTCAGGAAGAAATTCTACTCCCTCAAGATGACGAATGGTGATTCTCTGCAGAATCACATTAATCAATTCAAGAACTTGCTAAGACAAATGGCCGCTGTCGGATCTGTCATAAACGATCAAGACACAGTGATGCAACTGCTTACAAGTTTGCCAAGTTCTTACGACAGTTGGGTGATGATCATTACGACTCATCCAGAATTGACTCTTTCGAGAGTCATTACTATGTTGTTGCAGGAAGACACGCGAAGGAACGAAGCCTCGAGTTCCTCAGCTGATTCTCACGCACAAGGAACAGTCGAATCCGCAGACAAAGAAGAAGCTATTTTGCAGATACTACAAACGAAATAACCACGAAATACGAGACTGTCGCATACTTCAAGCGAAGAACAACAACAAAGGGTAGTCGAATCCAGTGGCGAATGCAGCTGCAGAAGCTCCACAACCTATTCAAGAAACGGATCATGATGCCTTCATGACCAACCATCAAGGAGCATCTGGCGACAGTTCTTGGTTCTTGGATTCCGGAGCCACTCATGTTAAAAATCAATGATAAACTTCATTGTTACACTTCCTAGTTACACTTCGTAGTTACTGTTTACGATGTACTTTATTACTAGCTGTAACTAGCCGTAGGATAGTCTAGTAGTCTACTCCTAGGTTCTCCCTCTCTATTAGGGTTCAGGGTTTATATGTACATTTTATATTCAGTATGAGTTAGTTGGTGATTGCTTATGGTGAATGCTTAATGTTGCATATTTGATTCTTGACATGGTATCAGAGCTATGATAGTCCTGCGTGTCTAATCAGTGGATACAGCTTGTCACAAGCTCCGCAACGAAGTGAGAAAGTCCTTCACAGGAGATGAAAGCTTGGAGAGACAAAAAAAGCTAGAAGAAATCTTTCTTGGTGTATTTTGCAGGATTTGGAACTCACAGTTATTAGTGGAGAACGAAGACACAGTTCCGGAGGCATTGGAAAGGCTAGGGCAGCATCAGACAAATTGAAAATCTGTTGAGTGAGAAACATTTTACAATTTTTTTTTTTTTTAGTCGTTGTGAAAAGTGTCATTTGTCAGAGAGTTGTGTCAAGAAATCTCTCATTTGTTTGTTTGGGGTACTTCAAATCACACCAGACAGTGTCTAGTATTGCCATTCAGAGGTTTGAGGCTTCATGACTTTCACATTACTGAAATCTGTTTGTTTGAACGATCACTTGTTTCGAAATCTTTGCAAAGAGGAGGCGGCGTAGCCACCGCGGCGAAGTAGGGAATCTAAAATATTCCCTCTGAAATTTTTTATATTCTCTCTTTTTTCGTACCGATATCGGATCCAAGCGCGCTAGCTGAAGAGACACCTGAGCATGCGTACATCCGCGCTCCAGTCCGATATCGCATGTCCGTACCGATATCGGATCCAAGCGCACAAGCTAAAGAAAATTCCGAGCAGTTGTACATCTGCGCTCCATTTCGATATCGCATGCTCCAATATCGGATCCAAGCGCACAAGTTGAAGAGGACCATGAGCAGTCGTACTTCCGCGCTCTATTCCGATATCAGCTATATAACCAGAAAAATATACAGTTCTGTGGTGTGATAAATTACTTGATATGGACTCATCTGTTCAGTAATGGCAACTCTAAGCGAGAGTGTCCTCAATGAGTCGAGCAAATTGGAAGGAGCCCGCAATTATGCAGTTTGGAAATTCAAACTGAAGAACATTTTGATGGAAAATGAGCTATGGGAGATTGTGATAGGCGACAAGACAAGACCAGTGATAGAAGAAGATCAGCAGGCATTTGACAGGAGAAAAGACACCAATCAAGAGGTGGAAACTCAAATCCTGGATCATTCCAACAATTTCAAGAACAATCCAATGACGGTCCGAATCGAGAAAATTGGAATGAAGGCCGAGGTCAAGGACACGACTATTCCAATAAAGATAAACCTGAAAATTGTAGGTATTGCAACAAACCTGGCCACTGGGAGCGTGAATGCTTCAAGAAACAGAAGGAGATGGAACAAAGAAAAGACAAAGGACAAGCAGAAAATTATGCTGATCAACATCAATTTGATGATTATTATTATGAAGACAATTATACTGATAAACATCAATACGATGATGATCAATATGAAGATGATATAGGTGAGAGCTCAAAATTGTTCATTACAGCATTAATGACAAGTGATGAAACCAAGGATACCTAGTACATTGATAGTGGTGCATCCAAGCACATGACTTCAAGGAAAGAGTGGTTATTGAAATTCAAGCTAATCCACAATGGCGATGAAGTTGGACAAGCTGATGGCCAATTGCTACTTGTGAAAGGATTTGGAGTGGTACCAGTGAAGCTAGCCAGCGGAATGATAAAGCGGATAAGCAATGTGCAATATGTTCCTTGTTTAGCCAACAATTTACTATCAGTTGGGATGATGGCTTATCAACAACTCAAGTTTGAGTTTAATAGCGACAAATGTCTCGTCAAGGACATCAAGAATCACTACAAAGTGATTGCTACAGGAGCTAGAGTCAACGAAAATCGACTCTACAAACTGAATGCGAGATCTTTTACTCAAGCTATGGTAAGCACTGTTGATAGTCGAAGTGATCTTTGGCATCAACAATTTGGTCATATCAGTGCTCAAAGTTTACAGATTCTCAAAAGAGGTAATCTAGTTATAGGATTGCCTGATATTTTTTTTGAAGAAAAAATTTGTGAAGGTTGCATTTTGGGAAAACAACACACAGACAGGTTTCCCAAAAGTGGAGCAAGGAGAGCCAGTGGCATCTTAGATCTTGTCCACAGTGATCTATGTGGACCTATGCAGACTAGATCTCTTAGTGGCTACTATAACTTTATCACCTTCATTGATGATTATAGCAGATGCATTTGGATTTATTTCATAAGCAAGAAATCAGATGCTTTTGCTAAGTTCAGAGAATTCAAGGCATTAGTTGAAAAGCAAACAAGTTGTTGCATCAAAACTTTGAGATCTGATGGAGGTGGTGAGTATTTTTCGATAGAATTTATTGATTTCTGCAAAGATCAAGGGATCAAGAGGTAGACTACAACACCTTATTTACCACAGCAAAATGGAGTTACAGAACGAAAGAACATATCTATTGTTGAGATGGCCAGGGCGATGCTCAAAAGCAAGGGTCTGCCAAACACCTTTTGGGCAGAAGCTTGTAGCACAGCTACGCACATCCTGAATCGGTGTCCTACAGAATCCGTGGAAGGTAAGACACCTCATGAATCTGTTACCGAAAAGAAACCTAATATTTCTCATTTGAGAGTATTTGGTTGTGATGCTTATGCTCATATTCCTGATGAGAAACGAAGGAAATTGGATGCAAAAGCTATCAAATGTATTTTCCTTGGATATGATGAGAAGGCCAAGGCATACAGGATGTATGACACAAATGCACAGAAGCTTGTAATTTCTAGGGATGCTACATTTGACGAGATGGGCCGAGGTGAACAATCTGAAGTAATCAATGAACCTTTTGATGAGGGAGCAAAAGTACAGGTCAAGAAGGAAGTGGATTTTGATATAGAAAATCCATTGGACAAAGGCAAGCCTGATGCTGAAATTCCCAAGAGAGTACCTAAATGGTACTTATTAGTCATAGATGGTGCAACGAAGGGAGATACTCCCGAATCTAGTGAGCAAGGAGAGCTTAGAAGATCAAGTAGAAATCAAAAACCTCCTACAAGATTAGAGATGAATCTAGCCCTAATGGATTCTGTGCTCAAGGCTCAAGAACCAAAAAATTTTGATAAAGCAAAGGAGCACGAGGAGTGGCGTGAAGCTATGGAAACATAAATGGAAGCTATATCAAAAAATAGGACTTGAAACTTGGTTGAGCTACCTACTGGTAAGACGTCTATCACTTGCAAATGGATATACAAGATCAAATATGGAGCTGATGGGCAACTCAACAAATACAAAGCACGGTTGGTTGCGAGAGGATTTGAGCAGCAGGAAGGTATTGATTTTGATAAAACTTTCACACCCGTAGCTAAGATGGTAACTATACGTTCTGTCATTGCTATTTTTGCTTTCTATGGTTGGAAGATCCAGCAAATGGATGTTAAATCTGCTTTTCTTAATGGAGTGCTGGATGAAGAGGTGTACTTAGTACAACCTCAAGGATTTATTGAATCAGGGAGAGAGCACCTTGTTTTGTAAGCTCAACAAAGCTATTTATGGATTGAAACAAGCACCATGGGCGTGGTACTCTTGCATTGATGAATACTATAAGCGAAGGGGAATGGTAAAGAGTGATGCTGATCCTAATCTTTACATTCTAAGGCAAGATTCAGATATAGTGTTCATTGTGTTGTACCTTGACATGAGCGATCTAGGATTGATGCACTATTGTCTTGTCATTGAAGTATGGCAAAAGGAAAACGTGGTCTTTCTTACACAAAGCAGATATGCACGAGATTTGCTTTATAAGTTCAATATGCAGGATTGTAAGCCTTTAATTACACCTATGGATGTCAACATGAAACTTACTGCATATGATGAATCTGAGAAAGTGGATGCTTATTTGTATAGACAGCTGGTGGGTAGTTTGATTTATTTGACACACACACGACCTGATATTTTTTATGTTGTTGGTGTTGTTAGTTAATTTATGCAAGATCCTAGTCAAACACATTGGAAGTTTGCTAAACGTATTCTCAGAGACATTCGAGGGACATTGAATTTTGGTTTGAAGTATGATAGGATATATAGATGCTGATTGGGTAGGTAATATTGATGACAGAAGGTCTACCAGTGGTCATACATTCAGTTATGGTATAGCTGCAGTTTCATGGAGCAGCAAAAAGCAACCTACAGTAACCTTATCCTCGACAGAAGCTGAATATCGAGCACTCAGCAATGCTGCACAAGATGCGGTATGGTTACGAAGATTGCTTGTGGATTTAGGTCAACCACAGGTGGATGCGACTACTATATCTTGCGACAATCAAAGCTGCATTCACCTTGCCAAAAATCCAGTTTTACATGCTCGAACCAAGCACATCAAAATACATTATCATTTTGTTTGAGAGAAAATTCTTGATGGAGCCATTGATCTTGTTTTCTGTAAATCTGAAGATCAAGTGGCAGATATTTTTACTAAGTCATTAGGTAGATGTTAGGTAGATGTAAATTTAAAAAGTTTCATACTCTACTAGGAATAGAAGAATGTAATTTTATCATTGAGGGAGAGTGTTAGAAATCAATGATAAACTTCATTGTTACACTTCCAAGTTACTGTTTACGATGTACTTTATTACTAGCTATAACTAGTCGTAGGATAGTCTAGTAGTCTACTCCTAGTTTCTCTCTTTCTATTAGGGATCAAGATTTATATGTACATTTTACATTCAGTATGAGTTAGTGTGATAGAGTGATATTGCGTGTTCTTCTTCCGCCTCCCTACTTGGTGATTACTTATGGTGAATGTTTGATGTTGCATATCTGATTCTTGACAACTCAGCACATGACTAGCCTCATTGGCTGTTTTGAGTCCTATACACCTTACAATACTTAGAAATTTGTTCACTTTAGTGACAATAGCACACAAGCTATTAAAGGTGAAGGCACTGTAAGATTATGCTTTCCAAATTATCAGTCTAAGCTACTCTCTAAAGTCCTGTATCTACCAAAGTTATCTACAAATCTGCTCTCTATAAGCAGAATCACAGATCTAGGACACAGAGTAGAATTCGAATGTGATCAATGTAAAGTAGTTGATAGGACAGACAAGATCCTAGCACTCAAAAAGAGGCATGTATACTTGTATAAATCAATTCATTGCTTTTCTTCCTCTAGTTAGGCTCTCAGTACTTCAATTCATTCAAATAAAGATATACTTTGGCATTATAGACTTGGTCATTTAAATCATGCTGTTGTACAACAAATGTCTAGACAATTTATTGTTCTTGATCTCGACTATCCTCGCAAAAAAGTCGAATTACCTGTCTATCAAGACTGTCAAGTTGGTGAACAGACTAGGAAATCATTTAAGTCAAGCCATCAACATTAATGCCAACAGAGCAATTGATCAAAGGAAGGCTAGACTAGTAGCACGGGGATTCACCCAGATATGTCGACTACAATGAGACTTTTAGTCCAGTCATCAAACATTCGTCGATCCGAATGCTCTTGTCTTATGCTGCAACTGCCGACCTCGAAGTACATCAACTTGATGTACAAATAGCCTATCTGAACGGAGCCATACAAGAAGATATCTACATGATCCAGCCCGAAGGATACGTTCTGGAAGGCATGAAGAATCATGTCTGTAAACTTCACAAAGCACTGTACGACTTAAAACAGTCTGTCAGAGCTTGGTTTCAGAGGATCAACACATTCCTCATTGAACAAGGATTCAAACCAAGCATTGCTGATTGCAACGTTTATTCAAGGTCAGTGCAACAATCCTTCATTATCATCACCTTGTACGTTGATGATACGTCGTTGCTCTTCAGCAACGATACCAAAATGGTCAAGGATGCAAAACAGGTGCTGTTCTCAGAATTCGACATGACTGATCTGGGCGAAGCTCACTTTTGTCTTGGAATTCAAATCCACAAAGACAGAGCAAATTGACTGATTTACATCACTCAACAAAGGTATCTTCACAATGTTCTTAACAGATACAATTTGATGAATTGTAAATTAGCTCCCTCACCAATGGATCCAGGTCTGCATTTGTCGAAGGACCAATGTCCCCAGACCAAGTAGGAAGAAGAGCAGATGAGAGAATATCTGTATCAATCGATGCTTGGATCTCTCATGTACGCAATGGTCTGTACAAGACCAGATTTCTCTTTTGTTGTAAGCTCACTCAGCCAATATATGGCTAATCCTGGCGTTACCCATTGGAAGGCTCTTATTCGAGTCATGAGATATATTCGAGCTACCATGGACCAGTGCATCTGCTATGGAGATGTCAGCAACGACAATCTTCATCAGCTCAGTGGCTATTCTGATGCAAGCTGAGGAGGAGATGCAGAGAGTCGTAAGTCCACATCTGACTTTATATCATTCTTCAACGACGATCCTATTTCATGGAACAGTCGTAAGCAAACCTCTATCACACTTTCTTCTACTGAAGCAGAATATACTGCTGCTTCTCAATCTATTAAGGAAGCGTTTTGATTGAGAAATTTGCTGTCAGACATCAATCTGTTTCAGGATAGCCCTACAATTTTATTTTGTGATAATCAAAGTGCTATTTTCTTATCGGCCAACCCTAGACTTCATTCTAGAAGTAAGCACATTGAGATCAGATATCACTACATCAAGGGCAAGGTTCTCGACAGAGAGGTAAGCTTAACGTACTGTAGGACGCAGGACATGGTTGCAGACATCTTCACGAAAGCACTCAGTGTTAATGCACACAACAGATTTTGTGCATTGATCAGTCTGAAGATCAAGGCATTCATGGATCCAGATTAAGGAGGGGTGTTGGATTTATTCCCTCTAGCTCTCCTAAAATCCCATTTTAATCTGCCTCCATTCATGTTGCATATTTACTAAGATTGTCACGCAGTCTGCATATTTACGTGCAAATTTGCACAGACGAAGAAAAGGCGAAAGAATCGCGACACTGTGTTTCTACACAGTTTAAGGTGACGGACGAAAAAGAGACACTATCTTACAGAATGCCAAAAGTGCCCTAAAAGCTAAGACACCCTGTAAATCTTATCCTAAAGCCATTCGTAAGAGTGATGCACTCTTTGCATCATCACCAACGTTCACTTCAACACTAGCTGACGTCGCACCCTTTTTCATGCTCACCCCATGCAGTTGCGCTAACAGATTGGACAATGATGGCAGTCACCCACGATCTCCTACAGACAACACATCCACTCTGTACTTTCACATCTACACACTTGTAATTAATATACTGGACACCATTCGTGTACATTATGATGAAGAGAGAAGAAGAAGACGACATAAACGAAGTAGATGCCCTGAGCATTGATTCTTCATTTTTTGTCAGAATAAAGATTTAATTTTCTTTTTTTTACAGATTGAAATAAGCTTTGTAGTCCACTACTGTATTGTGCTCTACCGCATTATTGACATGTATACATGATATACTTAATCTGATACAGTTCATTGTTCTGCGTTCAAATCTATGTTAATATTGCTATGCTTATCATTCATTCTGTCTGATCTTTCTAGTTGTTCTTACTGGTAATAGACGATTAACATTTAGTCTTTTCTTTCGCGACTAATTATCAGTCGAGCACAGTCTAGCTCTCGCGAATCATTCGCGACATATAATATGTCTTGCTATTTCAAAAATCCATCTCCAGCCCAATAGGCATTTAATCAGAGGTTACAAGTGCTCTACGAAGGTTCATAAGAGAGACATAGAGGCTTCAATTAGGTCCAGAAAGCAATCATCAGCTCAAATCATGCAAGAAATGCAGTTTTGGACTCCAACAAGCAAAACTTCAACATAATGGTGCCTAAGCCTCACACAACCAAATTGGATGTATGATGGCTCAAAAAAGAGGAAATCCATCATATCTTTAAGCTTGTAATGAGAACCAACAGATTCAAACTACCATTTGATAGGTATTCATGCTAAAAAATACACTATTTTTTGACTTTTTGAGACGCCTAATAGTGTCCAATCCTAACCAAAATTCATGAAAAACTTAGGACGACTTCATTACACCTCTGAAAATGTGCATGAAGATTATTGGCTATGAATTTTATGATATAGCACAAAATTAGTCCAAAAACCTTGTTTTTTGACCATTTTTGACCAAAATTTGTGGGTCAAATCCACAAATAAGTGCAATCAGATCCAAACCCCTGTAAATCCATTACATGCAAGCACTACAAGTTCAACCAAACACTACATGGAATTCTTGAAGATAAAAAGATTGAGATTGTAGTTTTGTTCTTTCAAGGGAAAGCTTCATCATGGCGTGACCTACAATCGATACCTACCACATGGGAAGTGTTCATAAAGTCGTTTGTGGTTATGGATGACTCAGACTTCTACCAGAGATTTGTCCACTGCAAAATGGGTACTCGGAGGTTGGACTCGTACCTACAAGATTTTTTGGATTTGTGGAACAAGGTTCCTTCATTCGTTGCAATACTAGCCTACGGCAGTTTATCCTAGGTCTGCATGCAGATTATCAGAATGAGTGCAAGTGTAATGTGCTTTAAACTTTCGATCACATCGTACGGGTCGCAAAAGCGTATGTGGTGGCATCTAGAAAGCAATTACAGGCTAATCCATCTGGACCCAGCCAAAAGAAGAGAAAGAAAAGAATTCATGGAAATAAATCCAACTATTTTGATGAACTGGATCAAGCTGCATCTGAGTTTAGACAAAAGAAACATTGTCCCCGGAAAAGACTAGAAAAATGAATGTGTGTTCTCATTGTAGTAAGCCTGGACACGTTATGAAATTCTATCCAGAACGAAAGAAAGACGCAGCTCAAGTCATTGAGAGGCCATGTAAAAAAAATTTGAAGTTGGAAATTAACAAGGCTAATTGTGAGTGTGATTGTTCTTTTAGTACTGCTTCATTCCTGCCAAATGAATTATTTCATTTGAAAGACACTGTTAAAGGACATGAAGTTAGTATTCTAGTGGACAATGGTGTTGGGATTCGGTGCTATTCCCATCGCGACAGAGAGAAGCGAGCGGAGAATTCTCAATACATGCAACTATGTCTATCATACTCAGATAGATCGGAATTTGTCTTACTTGATCATAGCTTTGAAATTGTTGGATCTAAACACTTGATTCCATAGCCATGCACAAACGATCTTGTTTATAATATTTAGCCTTGCAGAAGTGACTTGGGTACGTTTATTAGAACGACAGATCGAGTAGTGCTATCAGTCACATCAGAGCAGTTTTAATCCATGAGTAACTTTATCTGCGAGCGTGAATCTATCTAACAATGAAAAGAAATAAGCATTTAGCATACACAACTTAAATTGCTGGAACATTGACAGATTAGTCGTGTACAAAATACAGTCTGAATGCAGATAGAGAGGTGTTCTTTATGAGACAATACTCTATAGTAACAGAGAGAAAGAACAAGACAATTGCGCTTTGTAGCAGATAGTGAATTCAGCCAACAGAACAACTGATAATTTTCTGGTTATATACACATGGCTAACTAATTAAAAGAATGGTTAACCTGTAGTTTACAATTAGGTTAAGGCACTATATGCTATTGGCAGTGCCATCGGACAATATTTGATTTTGTCCAGTCGTGACATGTGTACTTGTTGATTTACCGATAATTAGATTGCGGCCGATTGTTCGAGATAGGCTGAATAAGAGAATCTGCCCAGATGGTCTAGGATGACCGACCAATCGAGTATGGTCGAACAATTGATGATAGCCGAATAAGAGAAGGTGGCCAACAAAGAAGAGGTGGCCGAACTATCGGGTAACACTATCATTAATTCCTTTGTATTTCTGCAGAGTATGTGACTGTTCAAATATTTATAATCACGAATAAGATATTGTCTGACTTTAAAGATGTGTTTACAAAAGAATCACCTCATGGAATACCACCGTCCAGGTTGGTAGACCATAAGATTGAGTTAATTCCATGTAGTCACCTTATCTCTAGACAACCATATTGTTTTCTCAAAAAGAAGAGATAGACATTAAAAATGACATAACTTTTTAGTAGTATGTCCAATTTCAAAGAAGTTTGATACATTAGAAAGCACTTGATGAGCGCTTTCAATGATATGTTACATCACATACTTCCGTGCTACGGTTAAAAAGTTATGGAAGTCAAATGTATGGAGATTTTATTAATCATAATTTTTTGAGTCCACATTAAAAATGACATAACTTTTTAGTGGTAAGTCCAATTTCAACGGAGTTTAATGCTTTAGAAAGTGCGACAAGCGCTTTCCAATGATATGTTACATGATATACTTTCGAGGTATGGTTAAAAAGTTATTACAAATCAGAGGTAATAGGCGAACATAGTGTATAATAATACAAAAGTGCATTTCAACCCAAAAAGGCAGTGTCCTTGAAAGTCCAAGTTGTACCACCAAACCATGCTTTTAGCCATAGTGTAATGCAGTTGGGTCTCTTCTTTTCAATTCTTGCCCCCACTCTCTCTTTTCCCAAGAGTTTATTCCCTAGAGGGATGATTTTTCCCAAGAGAAACCTTAGTTAACCATGACTGCAACTAGAGCAGTTTTGTATTCGAACTACTGCCGGCAGACACTTCTTGTATTATAATTTTTAATTTTGAAGAATCCATCCATCCTACATGGCATTTCTTATAGGGCCCTTTTGTACTTAGGAACTCCAGTTATGATAGCCTCAAGTAGCCAACTGTCTTCAATCTACTATTAGATTATATCTGAACTGATCAATTTTATACCTAATATTTGAGTAAAAAACTTAGCTAACAAAAGTCGTAACAAAAATGACTGTTGCACGAGAATCCATTCATACCTTCCCTCCTTACCATAGTTTGAAGCTACCAGCAATATCAAGTTTCCTAACTAGAAAACACACAAGAAGTCGCCTACCCTAACAAATATAGATGAAATGGCACATGAGATCATGTACCTCCCAAGGCTTGGGTAAAACTTAGAAGAACATATAGAAGATTTTAGTGATCCGTTAAAAAAATTCCAAGATCAAGTCAGCAAGGGGGTACAATTACCAAAGGACCATAACATACCATCATGGAAACCATTTGAAAGAGAACACTTCCATTATATCACACATCATTGCCATCACTCCCATCCACATAATGAATGCATTTTCTAGCACAACATATTGCAGCACCACACACACCACTTGCACCAACCAGAAATATGGATTAAGATAGTTGAAGCACTCAATCACAATCTAGTATACTTATTTGTTACATAATAGATAAAGTTGAGTCATCAAATCAAGGTAGCACAATGACAAATAGAGGACCATGCAATGGGAACATCTATCCAATTCACTATCATTTACGTCTAGTTGCCCTACTAGCCCAAGTGAATCAATGCATCATTTAGTGGAATAATGTGGCAACCAAGGAGACCACTTGGGCACAAGCAAAATTAGGTCTTTTCATTATGTCATAGGTAGTAGTGGCAGGGTTGACACAAATCTAGTCATCTTGTCGAGACTTTGTTGTGCTTCAAGGAGAGGACTTGCCAGTAATTTTTAATTTGTAGAATATTGAATATTATATCGTTCACAATGTCCACTAGCATATACATTTTCTTTAGGCTTGTTTTGCCTTTATGGCAACATGTAGCAAAAAAGAACACTTGGGAAAAAAGTGGCCGGACATGGAAGGTGTGGAGAATCATGTCCATATTGGACCAACATGAGAGAATGCTCATTAGTCTTTAGAACATTATACACTTGGCCATGCTAGGAGAATTTGTTTGGCCATGCTAGGAGAATATGCCAAGGTGGCACCTATTATTTATGACTGTATAGGTTCATGCACTTGACTGCCATGCCTATGTGGGCCAACCACCATCCAAGGCCTCAATATAGTTGGTGTTTTGTTTGGTTGGGGAGGGGATGACGATTCCTACCATGTGTCTTGCTCTCATGTAAAAGTGCTATAGACGGCTTGAGTTGTGGAGAGATGATGACATCACCTTGGGATAAGATTGGTGCTGGCTAATAGTTGTAAAAATGTCTCCTAGATGCTTGGTCATGTCCTTAAGCCACCAATGATGCACAGTGGCGGGCCCACAATTTGATGAAATCTAGCAAGGAGTGTATCCTCAATAAGGTTGGTGTGTGGTTTGGGGAGGGGATGACGATTCCTACCATGTTTCTTGCCCTCATGTAAGCGCTATAGACGTCTTGAGTTGTGGAGAGATGATGACATCACCTTGGGATAAGATTGGTGCCGACTAATAGTTGTTAAAATGTCTCCTCGATGCTTGGTGATGTCCTTAAGCCACCAACGATGCACGGTGGGGGGCCCACAATTAGATTATATCTAGCAAGGAGTGTATTTTGCAATGAGACCGAGCACGATCCATCCTCATCCAATGGTGCACAATAATGTTTCATGGTCTATATATCACCATAGTGTGTCGTAGGCATTTTGCATAAATAGATGGGATCGGGTCCTTGTGTATCTCCTTGTTGCATGGTGTTGGGCCCTACTTAAGCACACAACAACTCATCACTCGTGAGAAGAGTAGGTGACCAAAAAGTGTGGGAAGATAAGCTCCCCACCAAAAGAATATGAAGCTTAGAAAGAAAAAGTGTGAGAGCAAGTACTTTGGTTTTTGAGAGTTGCTTATCAACTATCCACCCAAAAAGGAAGGCAAAATAACTCCTAGAGGAAAGAAGATCCATTCATTCACATCTCAACTATCCTCCCAAGAAGGAAGGCAAGATAACTCAAAAAAGGAAATAAGATCTATTCCTTTAGAGGTTCAAACTTTTTCTCTTGCATGCAATAGTTTGTTGGAACAAAGACCTCAGTTCTCAGTTCTAAAATTGTTCTTTAAGGATGTGATGCATTTGTCTATGGTGGTAGATTTTTCATACAACATCTGAACTAATCGATTCTGGTCTGTTGATGACTTGATTCGCACTACTATGTAGGAGGTGTATCGTTATCTGTATCCAGTAGGCTGCAAGGACCATGGCAACACATGCAATCCTAGTAACTGCCATCTTAGCGTTTCTTTTCATAACGGAACAGGTTTCTGTCGTGGACGCTCAACAAAATTTCGTCATCAGTAATCCCACTTGCGAAGGCCAAGTTCTACCGACATTCAATGCTCTCAAGGATGTCACTAATAATGTATTCATGCACCTCCTTTACACCACGACACCCCAAAACAGCCAAAACGCATATAGCTTGCCTACTTCCACCTCGGCAACACTTTCGGGATTGGCGCACTGCCTCATTGAGGACTGTTATGATTTGATTGTTGATCTCTGGGGCAGCATAACCAATAATTGCAGCTACAGAGATGGATCAGTTCATGCCTCAGCCACGGATCTTGCAGGAAACTCTGCCGATGATCTAAAACTTTGAATCAAACCTTGATGTCAAGTAGTCATTATAAGCATTCTTAGTAGCTAATGCATATATGCACGTCTAGTTTGCGGTGTATTCCACTTGCATTAAAGCTGCCGTAGGTTACTTTTCTCCGAGCTTGCCAAGAGTCTAATGTGCTAAAGCAACTAGCTCATTAGTTTTGAGTGATTACTTAAAGTCTATTGCACTCATTGTTGTAATGTTAAATCGGAAAGTATGAATGCAAAAATAAGTGATCAAAATATTTTCACCACTTTCACTACTAAGCAACACTGACCTCCTACTCACTACCCTCGCATGCCTAACATGTACTCTTTTGTGATAAACATCAGTCCTACTAAATACTAAGGGTGGTTTCACATGGAATGAGGGTAAGTCCAAAAGGCCCAAATCCTTTATTTTGATTGGCCCAAGAGGCCTTGACCCCGTTTCACCAGCGATGAGAGTTGCCCCAAGTGGCACTAAAAGGTTGCCAACCTAGGGTAACTCAACATAGTAGGGGAGTGAGTACCTTGGGCCTCTAGGAGTGCTACCTTTTGGACCAACTATCTAAAACATGTAGTATCTTAGATTAACAGAGCAATAGCCTACTTAAAACATATGGTACTCCAATTTGGTAAGCTAGAGATCCTAAGATTCACTCTACGATGTCTTTTCTACCGAAATGCAACTAAATACAACCAAAATGCAAAAGTGGCTACTTTGGAGAAATTAAAAAAAAATCTAATTTTTTTTTTTTTAGCCAAAACTTTGGGCCAATTGTACCATGTACATGTGTGTATTTCTTGCAAAGTGTTCAACATATGCTTCTTTCATATGCTCGAGTAGGAAAAAAAAGGAAAAGTTAGAACTAATACTTGTTATTAGCATGTCAATATCATGATTTGCTAGATGGCAAGTATGATTGATTCATAGAGAAGTGTGCAAATTACATGAGTCAAATTTCAATGATCAAATGGGCTCATGCATACCACAATTTCAAGAATGCTTTTGTGAATTGATATATTGTTGAGAGAATGGTTAGAAGCAAGAGAAGTTTTGACAAATTTTGAAGAAGATCGTGAATGATAACAGTTCATGGTTTGAATCACGGTGAAATTGATCTTAAGTTTTGGAAAAGTCATGAACAAAATATGGGAGTTCATAATGTCACATTCAAAGGTGTTTTAAAACTTCAAAAATAGCATGAATTGGTTGCCTTCACTGAAAGTTTGAAATCACTACAAATAAGACCTAGCAGGAAAAGCCAAAAACTAATTATACCATAATTTAGATCCAGTTACAAACGTATGAAACTAAATGGTAAAGCATTTGTACAGAAATGGGCTTTTAAAGGTTTTGCACCCCATAGTGAAAGCTTGGTTTTCGATGGAAGTCAATACCAACATGTTTTGTAATGACATACTTGAGGACAGGTTGAAGATGGCAAAATGGGAGAAGAACAACTATCTATGGTGGGTTAGTAATGGGGACAACAATCACAAGTACAGATATTTAACAAAACAGATAGGGCACTTTGGTTCAAAATTGTCATCAGATGGTTGGGGTGATCTTTCTTAAAAGGAGGATGAGTTGGAAAACATTTATAATAAAACTAGCTTCGGCGAGAGACCAAAAAGATCAAGGCTATGGGATCTTTTTTCAAAAAAAAAAAATTGGGACTGACTTTTATGCACAGTTTTTCATTATTAAAAAAAGTATAAAAGTGTGGCTTTTGGCTACTCTACAAACATGTTTGTATGTAGTTATTAGTTATGCCTCTTCATTCCGGGCATGCTCAATTAAGTAATTAATAATCATATTCCAAGACCTATATTTGGACATAGGAGCACTTGAACGGTGTTTGACTGCTATAATGCAAGAATAGGAGATCAATAGCTTATTAGTGGATTGCATGGGGATCTTAAGGGGATTATTCTCTCCTCTTGGAGAGAATATATACCATGGAAACTCATATCCATGAGCCATGATCCTCTCCTCTCTTGTATTCATTCACTCTGGCTTCGGGGTGCATTGGTTAGGGTATTGACTAGCCATTTCCTTTGGTTGGGTGGTTTATGCTCCACAGGTGTCCTTTTGGTTTGCATGTGACAGAATTCTTGATGATCTTGACTTGGCGATCGTTATAGTGGTATCAGAGCTTGGATCACATCAATCAGGAGGCGGGGCTTGAGTATCTTGCTTTTTGCAGCTTGTTTGGTAGATCTCTTTGTTTTTGCTTCGAAGTGGTGGAATTGACCTCCAAGTAGGTGGCTTCTTAGATCCTTGATGGACTTTCAGCCTAAAGATCATGATTATGGATTTTCTCCATAGATTTTGATAAAAATCAATGGATTTTGTTAATGGTTCTTTTTTGTGATTTTTCACCTACAATTCAAGTTTGTTACATGGAATTGAACATAGCTATTGATCTCTTTCGTTTTCTAGATTGTCCTTGCTAGTTTACAGTCATTATTGATTGGATCTAATGATTGCATGTTGGTTGAATAGTCAAAAGGATGATTAGGTAGTGATTTTGGACTAAAAATTGGGGTTTCTGGACTACAAATGGGCTATAGAATCCATAATTGATTGAAATCAGAACTGGTAGTACTTGCATGTAATGGATTTACAGGGATTTGGATCTAGTTGCACTTATTTGTGGATTTGACCCACAAATTTTTGTCAAAATTGCTTTAAAAACAACGTTTTTTTTTAATGGTCTTTGGACTAATTTTTTGGTATTTCATAAACTTCATAACGAATAATTTTCATGCATGTTTTTAGAGGTGTAATGAAGTTGTCCTAAGGTTTTCATGAATTTTGGTTAGGATTGGACACCATTAGGGGTCTCAAAATATCAAAAAATAGTGTATTTTTGAGCATGAATACCTATCAAATGGTGGTCTGAATCTGTTGGTTCTCATTACAAGCTTAAACATATGATGGATTTCATCTTTTCTGAGCCATCATACATCCAATTTGGTTGTGTGAGGCTTAGGCATCATTATGGTGACACATGCTTGTTGAACAAGATCAAAAATGCATTTCTTGCATGATTTGAGCTTATGGTTGCTTTCTGGACCTGATAGAAGCTTTTATGCCTCTCTTATGAAACTTAGTAGAGCGCTTGTGACCTCTAAGTGGATGCTTATTGGGTTGGAGATGGATTTTTGAACATATCACCTTGGAAAAGTGCGGCCTCCTACTTGGTTTATGGTCATTTACTGCTCACACGTGTGAAGCCTAGGTGGCAAGGTGACATGGCAAGTGCCTTGTAGACACACTCTCCCTCCGTACTGTGCCTTACATCGACCAATTTGGTGTCGTGTAGAGAAAGTTATGGCTATCGGAATATTGACAAGTTTTGAACTAAAATTTGAAATTTTTTCAAATTGTTCGGATGCATGCATGCCTGTAACTCAATGTAATGCCTTTCTGTTGATGAAAATATATACGTAGCATGCTTGGATGCATGTTGCAAGCGTAATTATCATGTTGATAAGAAGCTTTCTTTCATGAAGCTATTTTTGGGAATTCTAGATAAAAGAAGTTGATTACCTAGTGGCTAGGCTATTTACAAAATTTATTTCTCATTTTTTTTTCCGAAAAAGTCAATGCATGTAAAGTTTAATGCATGCAGGATGTTTTGAAATGATTTCGATATGTGACAGTGCATATGAATATGACAAATCGATCTTTATAATTGATTTTCAAAGTTGGTCCATTTCAAACGAATTTTAAATATCCTAGTTTTTTTTTTCGTAAATTTTAGAATTGGTCCTAAAAAGAAGTTCTTGTTTTGAATCAATCTGATATTGATTACACGAAATTAGATTAATAAAGTAAAAGACCTTGCTGAGTAATATTGACCAGTTATGAAGGTTCAGAAAATTTCACTTGTTAGTTGAAGATTTCGGATGTGTCGACTAATCAAACTAATTTGTCATTTCAGGAAATTAATAAGGCAGACGATACTACAACTGTAGTTGTCGATGGTCAAGTGCCTATGCCTACCTATCTATAGATTTTCCAGTTGTTAAGCCAAGCGCTTAATGAAATAAAGAACATGAATACTTTAAGGAATCAACAGATGGAAGTTGTGTTGAATCAAGTGAAAACCTATTTGCATCGAATTTGGTCTTTTAGCCTGAACCATTTTCGAGGGAGAAAAAAGAGAAAAAAACTCGAGGTTGTATATGACTGGTTAACCAAGTGGACCGGTTATTTTAATCTACATGAAATTCTTGAAGAAAAAAAGGTTGAGAGTGTAGTTATGTTCTTCCGAGGGAAAACTTCATCGTGGTGGTGTGACCTACAACCAAAACCTACCACATGGGAAGAGTTCATGGAAGTGTTCAGAAAGTCATTTGTGGTTATGGACGACTCAGACTCCTACCAACGATTTTTCAACTGCAAAATGTGTACTCTCAGAGTTTGGACTCATACCTACAAGATTATATGGATTTGTGAAACAAGGTTCGCTCATTCGTTGCAATATTGGCACTGTGGTGGTTCATCCTGGGTTTGCCTGTAGATTATTAAAATGAGTGCAAGTGTAATGTGCTTCAAACTTTCGATCACGTCGTACAGGTCGCGAAAGCGTATGATTCCACAGCGGTGGCATCTAGAAAGCAATTACAGGCTAATCCATCTGGACCCAGCCAAAAGAAGGGAAAGAAAAGAGTTCGTGGAAATAAATCCAAGTATTTTGACGAACTGGATCAAGCCGCATCTGAGTTTAGACAAAATTAGAAAGAGATATTTTTGTGGATGATAAGACTATGTTTGATGGTGGCTTCTTAGGCATGCTTTATGATTTTTTTTGTCCACAAGATGTGTTCTAGATTGTATGCATCATTTAATCATTCACCTTAATACACACTATCTATTCTTTTGGCTTGCTTCAGTGTCATCTTGCATTCATTTCAATATTATCTAGTTTTTACATAGAGTTCGAGCATTAAGTAGCAAACCGTACTTGAGAAATTTATCGTTAGAGTGAAATGTGTTATATTCATGTCTTGGTGTAAAAAACACGACATTAGCACTTAACAAGCTACGGGAATTTTGATTTATTGATTGTATTTAGGATGTCAAGTCAACACAATTCTAGATTGATTTGGTGAAATCAAAGACAATTATCTAAGTAGAAGAGTAGCAAGATCTCCATGCATGTATTTCCTCCTATATTTAAAGCATAGAGTCACTTATAGAGCGCAATGTATGAAGCTCATTTAGGATCTCTTAGTTTTTTTATGATGTTTCAACAATTCCACAAATCCCAAGCAACTGTTTTGGAAAAGCCCCAAAAAGACATTAATTCTTTACTCCCAGATCCTAGGTAGAACTTTGGGCAAATCATAATATGTGTGTGATTCTTGCAAAAAGCGTTCAATACATGCTTCCTTGATATGTTTGAGTAGGAAAAAGGAAAAAAGGCCTTGCCCCCATTTTACCAGCGATGAGAGTTGCCCCAAGTGGCACTAAAAGGTTGCCAACCTAGGGTAACTCAACATAGTAGGGGAGTGAGTACCTTGGGCCTCTAGGAGTATTATGGGGTAAGTGGTGGGCCCTTGCTCTCCACTCCAATAAAAACATAGATTCCTTATCTAATTTGAATTTAGACTATAAATGCTTTGCCCACCAAATGAAAGGGCCTTTCACATGGAATGAAGTGGAAGTACCCGGACTTTCAAATTCGGGGGTGCAAAATTTTGAAATGGCTCTAAACTCTTCCATTTGATGTTTAAGGCAGCAATGTTATATGTCAGCCTTTTAATATTATGGAAGGTCAGATATTCTGCCTGGTAAGGATTCCTAGGTCAAGCCTATGACTCCTTACCATGAGGACTCAAGCCTAGGACTCTTTACCTAGCCAAATTGTCCTCTATGTGGCAACTTCCATTGCACAATCGAGATTAATGTTTTATTTTATTTATTTATTTTTTTCGCATGACCATTATGGAATAGAATCATTATTTGAAAAATGGAATCAACATCCAAAAAAAGAATCCACATACGTTTTGTGCCATGCCATGTAGCTGAAGTGGGTCGTAGGTGTGCTATACATTCTACTTTTTAAGCAGTCAAAAAATGGGCAGTAAAAATCTCATCTACCCATCACATGTTTGGAAGGTCAATAATTGGTCTTGGGAGCACTTAAAAGGGTGGCCATTTGAAAATGGATGCATTAAGGGTGTCTCTCATTTAAGCACAAAGAGAGAGTAAAGGGTGGTCACTTTGTTACCCTTTATGCACTATCCAAATAACAAGCATCCATCTAGTAACTAACCTTTGCACAAGTATAGTGCTTAAAGGATGGCCATTTGCTACCTTTTGGACCAACTATCTAAAACATGTAGTATCTTAGATTAACAAAGCAATAGCCTACTTAAAACATATGGTACCGCAATTTGGTAAGCTAGAGATCCTAAGATTCACTCTACGATGTCTTTTCTACCGAAATGCAACTAAATACAACCAAAATGCAAAAGTGGCTACTTTGGAGAAATTCAAGAAAAATCTAAATTTTTTTTTAGCCAAATCTTTGGGCCAATTGTACCATATACATGTGTGTATTTCTTGCAAAGTGTTCAACATATGCTTCTTTCATATGCTCGAGTAGGAAAAAAAAGGACAAGTCAGAACTAATACTTGTTATTAGCATGTCAATATCACGATTTGCTAGATGACAAGTATGATTGATTCATAGAGAAGTGTGCAAATTACATGAGTCAAATTTCAATGATCACATGGGCTCATGCATACCACAATTTCAAGAATGCTTCTGTGAATTGATATATTGTTGAGAGAATGGTTAGAAGCAAGAGAAGTTTTGACAAATTTTGAAGAAGATTGTGAATGATAACAGTTAATGGTTTGAATCATGGTGAAATTGATCTTAAGTTTTAAAAAAGTTCATGAACAAAATATGGGAGTTCATAATGTCACGTTCAAAGGTGTTTTAAAACTTCAAAAATAGCATGAATTGGTTGCCTTCACTGGAAGTTTGAAATCACTACAGATAAGACCTAGCAGGAAAAGCCAAAAACTAATTATACCATAATTTAGATCTAGTTACAAAAATATGAAATTAAATGGTAAAGCATTTGTACAGAAATGGGCTTTTAAAGGTTTTGCACCCCATAGTGAAAGCTTGGTTTTCGATGGAAGTCCATACCAACATGTTTTGTAATCACATACTTGAGGAGAGGTTGAAGATGGCAAAATGGGAGAAGAACAACTATCTATGTTGGCTTAGTAATGGCGACAACAATCACAAGTACAGATATTTAACAAAACATATAGGGCACTTTGGTTCAAAATTGTTTGTCATCTGATGGTTGGAGTGATCTTTCTTAAAAGGAGGATGAGTTGGAAAACATTTATAATAAAACTAGCTTCGGCGAGAGACAAAGATCAAGGCTATGGGACCTTTTTTCAAAAAAACAAATTTGGGATTGACTTTTATGCACGGTTTTTCGATTTAAAAAAAAGTATAAAAGTGTGGCTTTTGGCTACTCTACAAACATGTTTGTATGTGGTTATTAGTTATGCCTCGTCATTCTGGGCATGCTCGATAAAGTAATTAATAATCATATTCCAAGACCTATATTTGTACATAGGAGCACGTGAACAGTGTTTGACTGCTATAATTCAAGAATAGGAGATCAATAGCTTATTATTGGATTGCATGGGGATCTTAAGGGGATTATTCTCTCCTCTTGGAGAGAATATATACCATGAAAACTCATATCCTCGAGCCAGGATCCTCTCCTCTCTTGTATTCATTCACTCTGGCTAGGGGGTGCATTGGTTAGGGTATTGACTAGCCATTTCCTTTGGTTGGGTGGTTTATGCTCCGTAGGTGTCCTTTTGGTTTGAATGTGATAGGATTCTTGATGATCTTCACTTGGCGATCATTATAGTGGTATCAGGGCTTGGATCACATCAATCAGGAGGTGGGGCTTGAGGATCTTGCTTTTTGCAGCTTGTTTGGTAGATCTCTTTGCTTTTGCTTCCAAGTGGTGGAATTGACCTCCAAGTAGGTGGCTTCTTAGATCCTCGATGAACTTTCAGCCTAAAGATTATGATTATGGATTTTCTCCATAGATTTTGATAAAAATCAATGGATTTTTTTAATGGTTTTTTGTGATTTTTCACCTACAATTCAAGTTTGTTACATGGAATTGATCATAGCTATTGATCTCCTTCGTTTTCTAGATTGTACTCGCTATTTTACAATCATTATTGATTGGATCTAATGATTTCATGTTGGTTGAATAGTCAAAAGGATGATTAGATAGTGATTTTAGACTAAAAATTGGGGTTTTTGGACTACAAATGGGCTATAGAATCCATAATTGACTGAAATCAGAACTTGTAGTACTTGCATGTAATGGATTTATAGGGATTTGGATCTGATTGCACTTATTTGTGGATTTGACCCACAAATTTTGGTCAAAATTGGCTTAAAAACAATGTTTTTTATTTTTATTTTATATGGTTTTTGGACTAATTTTGTTGTATTTCATAAAATTCATAACCAGTAATTTTCATGCATATTTTTAGAGATGTAATGAAGTTGTCCTAAGGTTTTCATGAATTTTGGTTAGGATTGGTCACCATTAGGGGTCTCAAAATGTCAGAAAATAGTGTATTTTTGAGCATGAATACCTATCAAATGGTGGTATGAATTTGTTGGTTCTCATTACAAGCTTAAACATATAATGGATTTCCTCGTTTTTGAGACATCATACATCCAATTTGGTTGTGTGAGGTTAGGCACCATTATGGTGACGCATGCTTGTTGAAGGAGTTCAAAAATGCATTTCTTGCATGATTTGAGCTTATGGTTGCTTTCTGGACCTGATAGAAGCTCTATGCCTCTCTTATGAACTTTCGTAGCGCACTTGTAACCTCTGATTGGATGCTTATTGGGTTGGAGATGGAATTTTGAACATATCACCTTGGAAAAGTGCGGCCTCCTACTTGGTTTTGGTCATTTACTGCTCGCACGTGTGAAGCCTAGGTGGCAGGCTGACATGTCAAGTCCTTGTAGCCCCATCTCCCTCCGTACTGTGCCTTACAACGACCAATTTGGTGTCTTGTAGAGAAAGTTATGGGTATCGGAAAATTGACAGGTTTTGAACTAAAATTCGAAAATTTTCTAAATTGTTCGGATGCATGCATGCCTGTAACTCAATGTAATGCTTTTCTATTGATGAAAATCTATAGATAGACCCGTATGCATGCTTGGATGCATGTTGCAAGCGTAATTAGTAGGTTGATAAGAAAATTTCTTGCCTGAAGCTATTTTTGGGAACTCTAGATCATAAAGCTGATTTCCTAGTGGCTAGGCTATTTACGAATTTTTTTTTTCTTCGTTTTTTTGAAATAAAAGTCAATGCATGCAGGATGTTTCTAAATGATTTCGATATGTGACAGTGCCTATGAATCTGACAAATCGATCTTTATAATTGATTTTCGTAATTGGTCCATTTCAAACGGATTTCGAAAACCCTAGTTTTTTAATAAAATTTAGAATTGGTCCTAAGAAGCTGTTGTTGTTTTAAATCAATATGATATTTATTAAACAAAATTAGCTTAATAAAGTGAAAGAGCTTGTTGAGTAATATCGGCCAGTTATGAAGGTCCAGAAAATTTCACTTGTTAGTTGAAGATTTCAGATGTGTCGACTAGTTCAACAAATTTTGCATTTCACAAAATCAATAAGGCAGATGATAATGCAGTTGTAGCTCTCGATGATCAGGTGCGTATGCCTACCTATCTACAGATTTTCCAGTCGTTAAGCCAAGTGCTTAGTGAAATAAACAACATGAATACTTAAGGGATCAACAGATGGAAGTCCTATTGAATCAAGTGAAAACCTATCTGCATTGAATTTGGTCTTTCAGCCTGAACCATTTTTGGGAGAGAAGAAAGAGAAAAAACTCGAGTTAGTATATTCCTGGTTAACCAAGTGGACCGTTATTTTAATCTACATCGAATTTTTGAAGATAAAAAGATTGAGATTGTAGTTTTGTTCTTTCGAGGGAAAGCTTCATCGTGGTGTGACCTACAACCGATACCTACCACATGGGAAGTGTTCACAAAGTTGTTTGTGGTTATGGATGACTCAGACTTCTACCAAAGATTTGTCCGATGCAAAATGGGTACTCGGAGTTTGGACTCGTACCTACAAGATTTTTTGGATTTGTGGAACAAGGTTTCTTCATTCGTTGCAGTACTAGCACTGCGGCAGTTTATCCTAGGTCTGCATGCAGATTATCAAAATGAGTGCAAGTGTAATGTGCTTTAAACTTTCGATCACGTCGTACGGGTCGTGAAAGCGTATGTGGTGGCATCTAGAAAGCAATTATAGGCTAATCCATCTAGACCCAACCAAAAGAAGGGAAAGAAAAGAATTCGTGGAAATAAATCTATGAAAGTACTGTACTTTAGGACCATAAATGGATCTACAAAAGATCCACAAGAGTGATTGGATGCTTGCTTAACAATCTATCGAAAAACTAGACACAAAAAAGTTGATCTAGATTGGCAATTTGACAAACAACAAGCATTAACAATCAAAAGCATTGATAAACATTGAAATCCGAGCCCACACGTGTGTACTACAGGCTGTAGTACGGCCTTCAACCTGAGAAACAATTAGAAATTGATTTGGTTTCATTTGGATCACAAAAACTCAATGTACATAGTGAACTAGCTTGAGATTGCCAATGAGCTCCAAAAATTTTCTGTCTTCTCACTATGGAGAGAGGGAATACATAGCAAATTCGACTTCCTTCTTAAAGTTAGGTGGATTTCCAGCATGTAATAAGGAAGTTAACTCACTCTCCTTGACCTAAAATAAAACCCTAGTCTATTTCCTAGAGTTATGCTTGGTAGGTAGCTAGTTGGTCAAATTTTCACCTTAAACTTAGGTGTAGGTCCTATAAAGTAGGGATGACCACCAAATAGACATTACCAACTCTCTTGACTTGACCTAACCTACATTAGGATGGGTTTCCCATGTGGCATCATGGCCTCACATGTGTGGGACCCACTTGTGTACACAATTTACACTATTCTACATGGTTTTTTATCAAGCTAGATTTGCCAATTTTTGGCAATTCTTCACAAAATCCAACTATTTAGAGGAACTGGATCAAGCTGCATCTGAGTTTAGACAAAAGAAACATTTGTCTCGAGAAAAGACTAGAAAAACGAATGTGTGTTTTCATTGTAATAGGCCTGGAAATGTTATGAAATTCTGTCTAGAACGAAAGAAAGACGTAGCTCAAGTCATTGAGAGGCCATGTAAAGAAAATCTGAAGTTGGAAATTAACAAGGTTAATTGTGAGTGTGATTGTTCTTTTAGTACTGCTTCATTCTTGCCAAATGAATTATTTCATTTGAAAGACACTGTTAAAGGACATGAAGTTAGTATTTTAGTGGACAATGGTGTTGGGATTCGGTGCTAATCGTATCGCGACAGAGAGAAGCAAGCGGGGAATTCTCAATACATGCAACTATGTCTATCATACTCAGATAGATCAGAATTTGTCTTACTTGATCATAGATCTAAACACTTGATTCCATAGCCATGCACAAGCGATCTTGTTTATAATATTTAGCTTTGCGGAAGTGACTTGGGTACGTTTGTTAGAACGACAGATCGAGTAGTGCTATGAGTCACATGAGAGCAGTTTTAGTCCATGAGTAAGTTTATCTGCAAGCGTGAATCTATCTAACAATGAAAAGAAATAAGCATTTAGCATACACAACTTAAATTGCTGGAACATTGATAGATTAGTGGTGTACAAAATACAAACTGAATACAGATAGAGAGGTGTTCTTTATGAGACAATACTCTATAGTAACAGAGAGAAAGAACAAGACAATTGCGCTTTCTAGCAGATAGTGAATTCAGCTAACGGAACAATTGATAAGTTGCTGGTTATATACACATGGCTAACTAATTAAAAGATTGGTTAACCTGTAGTTTGCAATTAGGTTAAGGCACTATATGCTATTGGTAGTGCCATCGGACAATATTTGATTTTGTCCGGTCGTGACATGTATACTAGTTGATTTACCAATAGTTAGATTGCAAGCCGATTGTTCGAGATAGGCTGAATAAGAGAATCTGCCCAGATGGTCTATGATGACCGACCAATCAAGTATGGTCGAACAATCGATGATAGTCGAATAAGAGAAGGTGGCCAACAAAGAAGATGTGGCCGAACTATCGGGTAACACTATCATTTATTCCTTTGTATTTCTGCAGTGTATGTGATTGTTCAAATATTTTACAATTGCGAATAAGATATTGTCTGAATTTAAAGATGTGTTTCCAAAAGAATCACCTCATGGAATACCATTGTCTAGGTTGGTAGACCATAAGATTGAGTTAATTCCATGTAGTCACCTTATCTCTAGACAACCATATCGTTTTCTCAGAAAGAAGAGATACAAATTAAAAATGACATACCTTTTTAGTGGTATGTCCAATTTCAAAGAAGTTTGATACATTGGAAAGCACTTGATAAGCGCTTTCAATGATATGTTACATCACATACTTCCGTGCTACGGTTAAAAAGTTATGGCAAGTCAAATCTATGGAGATTTTATTAATCATAATTTTTTGAGTCCACATTAAACATGACATAACTTTTTAGTGGTAAGTCCAATTTCAGCGGAGTTTAATGCTTTAGAAAGCGCAACAAGTGCTTTCCAATGGTATGTTACATGATATACTTCTAAGGTAAGGTTAAAAAGTTATTACAAATCAAATGTATTAGTTGAACATAGTGTATAATAATACAAAAGTGCATTTCAACCCAAAAAAGGTAGTGTCCCTGAAAGTCCATGTTGTACCACCAAGCCATGCTTTTAGCCATAGTGTAATGTAGTTGGGTCTCTTCTTTTCAATTCTTGCCCCCACTCTCTCTTTTCCCAAGAGTTCATTCTCCTGAGGGATGATTTTTTCCAAGAGAAACCTTAGTTAACCATGACTGCAACTAGAGCAGTTTTGTATTTGAACTACTACAGGCAGGCACTTCTTGTATTGTAATTTTTAATTTTGAAGAATTCATCCATCCTACATGGCATTTCTTATAGGGCCCTTTTGTACTTAGGAACTCCAGTTATGATAGTCTCAAGTAACCAACTGTCTTCAATCTACTATTAGATTATATTTGTACTGATCAATTTTATACCTGATATTTGAGTCAAAAACTTAGCTAACAAAAGTCGTAACAAAAATGACTGTTGCACGAGAATCCATTCATACCTTCCCTCCTTACCATAGTTTGAAGCTACGAGGAATATTAAGTTTCCTAACTAGAAAACACACAAGACGTCGCCTACCCATATCTAACAAAGATTGTATCCTCAATAAGGTTGATGACGGCTCCTACCATGTGTCTTGCCCTTATGTAAAAGCGCTCTAGACGTCTTGATTTGTTGAGAGATGATGATGTCACCTTGGGATAAGATTGGTGCTTTGTAAAAATGTCTCCTCTATGCTTGGTGATGTCCTTAAGCCACCAACGATGCACGACGACGATGTGGCGGGCCCACAATTAGATGATATCTAGCAATAAGTGTATCCTCAAGAAGGTTAATGCGTGGTTTGGGGAGGGGATGATGATTCCTACCATGTATCTTGCCCTCATGCAAAAGCGTTATAGACATCTTGAGTTGCGTAGAGATGATGACATCACCTTGGTGCTGACTAATAGTTGTTAAAATGTCTCCTCGATGCTTGGTGATGTCCTCAAGCCACCAATGATGCATGGTGGGGGGCCCACAATTAGATGATATCTAGCAAGGAGTGTATTTTGCAATGAGACCGAGCACGATCCCATCCTCATCCAATGGTGCACAATAATCTTTCACGGTCTATATATCACCATAGTGTGTCGTAGGCATTCTGCATAAATAGATGGGATCGGGTCCTTGTGTATCTCCTTGTTGCATGGTGCTGGGCCCTACTTAAGCACACAACAACTCATCACGGGTGAGAAGAGTACGTGACCGAAAAGTGCGGGAAGATAAGCTCCCCACCAAAAGAATATAAAGCTTAGAAACAAAAAGTGTGAGAGCAAGTACTTTGGTTTTTGAGAGTTGGTTATCAACTATCCACCCAAAAAGGAAGGCAAAATAACTCCTAGAGAAAAAAAGATCTATTCATTCACATCTCAACTATCCTCCCAAGAAGGAAGGCAAGATAACTCAAAAAAGGAAAGGCGATCTATTCCTTTAGAGGTTCAAACTTTTTTCTCTTGCATGCAATAGTTTGTTAGAACAAAGACCTCAGTTCTCAGTTCTACAATTGTTCTTTAAAGATGTGATGCATTTGTCTATGGTGGTAGATTTTTCATACAACATCTGAACTAATCGATTTTGGTTTGTTGATGACTTGATCCGCACTACTGTGTAGGAGGTGTATCGGTATCCGTATCCAGTAGGCTGAAGGACCATGGCAACACATGCAATCCTAGTAACTGCCATCTTAGCATTTCTTTTTATAACGGAGCAGGTTTATGTCGTGGACGCTCAACAAAACTTCGTCATCAGTAATCCCACTTGTGAAGGCCAAGTTCTACCGACCTTTAATGCTCTCAAGGATGTCACTAATAATGTATTCATGCACCTCCTTTACACCACGACACCCCAAAATAGCCAAAACGCATATAGCTTGCCTACTTCCACCTCGGCAACACTTTCGGGATTGGCGCACTTTTTTTGTTGAGGACTGTTATGATTTGATTGTTGATCTCTGGGGCAGCATAACCAATAATTGCGGCTACAGAGATGGATCAGTTTATGCAGCCACGGACCTTGCAGGAAACTCCGCCGATGATCTAAAACTTTGGATCAAACCTTGATGTGCAGCAGTCATTATAAGCATTCTAAGTAGCTACTGCATATATGCACGTCTAGACTCCGGTGTATTCCACTTCCATTAAAGCTGCTGTAGGTTACTTTTCTCGAGCTTGCCAAGAGTATAATGTGCTAAAGCATATAGCTCATTAGTTTTGAGTGCTTACTTAGAGTCTATTGCACTCATTGTTGTAATGTTAAAAAGGCAAGGATGAATGCAAAAATGTGTGATCAAAATATTTTCACCACTTTCACTACTAAGCAACACTGACCTCCTACTCACTACTCTCTCATGCCTAACATATACACTTTTGTGATAAACATCACTCCTACTAAGTACTAATGGTGGTTTCACATGGAATGAGGGTAAGTCCAAAAGGCCCAAATCCTTTTTTTTGATTGGCCCAAGAGGCCTTGCCCCCATTTCACGAGCGGTGAGAGTTACCCCAAGTGGCACTAAAAGGTTGCCAACCTAGGGTAATTCAACATAGTAGGGGAGTGAGTACCATGGGCCTCTAGGAGTTTTATGGGGTAAGTGGCGGGCCCTTGCTCTCCACTCCAATAAAAACATAGATTCCTTATCTAATTTGAATTTAGACTATAAATGCTTTGCCCTCCAAATGAAAGGGCCTTTCACATGGAATGAAGTGGAAGTACCCTGGACTTTCAAATTGTGGGGTGCAAAATTTTGAAATGGCCCTGGACTCTTCCATGTGATGTTTAAGGCAACAATGTTATAGGTCAGCCTTTTAATATTATGGAAGATTAGATATTCTGCCTGGTAAGGAGTCCTAGGCCAAGCCTATGACTCCTTACCATGAGGACTTAAGCCTAGGACTCTTTACCTAGCCAAAATGTCCTCTACGTGGCAACTCCCATTGCACAATCAAGATTGAGGTTTTTTTTTTTTTCACATGACTATTATGGAATAGAATCATTATTTGAAAAATGGAATCAACATCCAAAAAAAGAATCCACATACTTTTTGTGCCATGCCATGTAGCTGACGTGGGTCGTAGGTGTGCTATACATTCTACTTTTTAGGCAGTCAAAAAATGGGCAGTAAAAATCTCATCTACCCATCACATGTTTGGAAGGACAATAATTGGTCTTGGGAGCACTTAAAAGGGTGCCATTTGAAAATGGATGCATTAAGGGTGTCTCTCATTTAAGCACAAAGAGAGAGTAAAGGGTGGTCACTTTGTTTCCCTTTATGCACTATCCAAATAACAAGCATCCATCTAGTAACTAACCTTTGCACAAGTATAGTGCTTAAAGGATGGCCATTTGCTACCTTTTGGACCAACTATCTGAAACATGTAGTATCTTAGATTAACAAAGCAATAGCCTACTTAAAACATATGGTACCGCAATTTGGTAAGCTACAGATCCTAAGATTCACTCTACGATGTCTTTTTTACCAAAATGCAACTAAATACAACCAAAATGCAAAAGTGGCTACTTTGGAGAAATTAAAAAAAAATCTAATTTTTTTTTTAGCCAAAACTTTGGGCCAATTGTACCATGTACATGTGTATTTCTTGCAAAGTGTTCAACATATGCTTCTTTCATATGCTCGAGTAGGAAAAAAAAGGACAAGTCAGAACTAATACTTGTTATTAGCATGTCAATATCACGATTTGCTAGATGACAAGTATGATTGATTCATAGAGAAGTGTGCAAATTACATGAGTCAAATTTCAATGATCAAATGGGCTCATGCATACCACAATTTCAAGAATGCTTTTGTGAATTGATATATTGTTGAGAGAATGGTTAGAAGCAAGATAAGTTTTGACAAATTTTGAAGAAGATTGTGAATGATAACAGTTCATGGTTTGAATCATGGTAAATTGATCTTAAGTTTTAAAAAAATTCATGAACAAAATATGGGAGTTCATAATGTCACGTTCAAAGGTGTTTTAAAACTTCAAAAATAGCATGAATTGGTTGCCTTCACTGAAAGTTTGAAATCACTATAGATAAGGCCTAGCAGGAAAAGCCAAAAACTAATTATACCATAATTTAGATCCAGTTACAAACGTATGAAACTAAATGGTAAAGCATTTGTACAGAAATGGGCTTTTAAAGGTTTTGCACCCCATAGTGAAAGCTTGGTTTTCGATGGAAGTCAATACCAACATGTTTTGTAATGACATACTTGAGGACAGGTTGAAGATGGCAAAATGGGAGAAGAACAACTATCTATGGTGGGTTAGTAATGGGGACAACAATCACAAGTACTGATATTTAACAAAACAGATAGGGCACTTTGGTTCAAGATTGTTTGTCATCTGATGAAATTTTTTTGCTATGGGACCTTTTTTCAAAAAAAAAAAATTGGGATTGACTTTTATGCACAGTTTTTCGTTATTAAAAAAAGTATAAAAGTGTCGCTTTTGGGTACTCTACAAACATGTTTGTATGTGGTTATTAGTTATGCCTCATCATTCCGGGCATGCTCGATTAAGTAATTAATAATCATATTCCAAGACCTATATTTGGACATAGGAGCACTTGAACGGTGTTTGACTGCTATAATTCAAGAATAGGAGATCAATAGCTTATTATTGGATTGCATGGGGATCTTAAGGGGATTATTCTCCCCTCTTGGAGAGAATGTATACCATGGCAACTCATATCCTCGAGCCAGGATCCTCTCCTCTCTTGTATTCATTCACTCTGGCTTGGGGGTGCATGCATTGGTTAGGGTATTGACTAACCATTTCCTTTGGTTGGGTGGTTTATGCTCCATAGGTGTCCTTTTGGTTTGCATGTGACAGGATTCTTGATGATCTTCACTTGGCTCTTACATCGACCAATTTGGTGTCGTGTAGAGAAAGTTATGGCTATCGGAATATTGACAAGTTTTGAACTAAAATTTGAAATTTTTTCAAATTGTTCGGATGCATGCATGCCTGTAACTCATTGTAATGCCTTTCTGTTGATGAAAATATATAGATAGACCTGTATGCATGCTTGGATGCATGTTGCAAGCGTAATTAGCATGTTGATAAGAAGCTTTCTTGCATGAAGCTATTTTTGGGAATTCTAGATAAAAAAAGTTGATTGCCAAGTGGCTAGGCTATTTACAAAATTTATTTTTCATTTTTTTCGAAAAAGTCAATGCATGCAGGATGTTTTGAAATGATTTTGATATGTGACAGTGCATATGAATATGACAAATCAATCTTTATAATCAATTTTCAAAGTTGGTCCATTTCGAACGGATTTCAAAAATCCTAGTTTTTTTTTCATAAATTTTAGAATTGGTCCTAAAAAGAAGTTGTTTTGAATCAATCTGATATTGATTAAACAAAATTAGATTAATAAAGTAAAAGACCTTGCTGAGTAATATTGACCAGTTACGAAGGTCCAGAAAATTTCACTCGTTAGTTGAAGATTTCGGATGTGTCAACTAGTCAAGCTAATTTGTCATTTCTGGAAATCAATAAGGCAGACGATACTACAGCTGTAGCTGTCGATGGTCAGGTGCCTATGCCTACCTATCTATAGATTTTCCAGTTGTTAATCCAAGTGCTTAATGAAATAAAGAACATGAATACTTTAAGGGATCAACAGATGGAAGTGTGTTGAATAAGTTGTGTTGAATCAAGTGAAAACCTATTTGCATCGAATTTGGTCTTTTAGCCTGAACCATTTTCGGGGGAGAAAAAAGAGAAAAAGCTCGAGGTTGTATATGACTGGTTAACCAAGTAGACCGATTATTTTAATCTACATGGTATTCTTGAAAAAAAAAGGTTGAGAGTGTAGTTATGTTCTTCCGAGGGAAAACTTCATCGTGGTGGCATGACCTACAACCAAAACCTACCACATGGGAAGAGTTCATGGAAGTGTTCAGAAAGTCGTTTGTGGTTATGGACGACTTAGACTCCTACCAAAGATTTTTTAACTGCAAAATGGGTACTCTCAGAGTTTGGACTCATACCTACAAGATTTTATGGATTTGTGAAACAAGGTTCCCTCATTCGTTGCAATATTGGCACTGTGGTGGTTTATCCTGGGTCTGCCTGTAGATTATCAGAATGAGTGCAAGTGTAATGTGCTTCAAACTTTCGATCACATTGTACAGGTCGCGAAAGCGTATGATTCCACAGTGCTGGCATCTGGAAAGCAATTACAGGCTAATCCATCTGGACCCAGCCAAAAGAAGGGAAAGAAAAGAGTCCGTGGAAATAAATCCAAGTATTTTGATGAACTGGATCAAGTTGCATCTGAGTTTAGACAAAATTAGAAAGAGGTATTTTTGTGGATGATAAGACTATGTTTGATGGTGGCTTCTTAGGCATGCTTTATGATTTTTTTTGTCCACAAGATGTATTCTAGATTGTATGCATCATTTAATCATTCACCTTAATACACACTATCTATTCTTTTGGCTTGTTTCACTGTCATCTTGCATTCATTTCAATATTATCTAGTTTTTACATAGAGTTCGAGCATTAAGTAGCAAACCGTACTTGAAAAATTTATCGTTAGAGTGAAACTTAAAATGTGTTATATTCATGTCTTGGTGTAAAAAACATGACATTAGCACTTAACAAGCTACGAGAATTTTGATTTGTTGATTGTATTTAGGATGTCATGTCAACACAATTCTAGATTGATTTGGTGAAATCAAAGACAATTATCTAAGTAGAAGAGTAGCAAGATCTCCATGCATGTATTTCTTCCTATATTTAAAGCATATGGTCACTTATAGAGCGCAATGTATGAAGCTCATTTAGGATCTCTTGGCTTTTTTATGATGTTTCAACAATTCCACAAATCCCAAGCGACTGCTTTGGAAAAATCCCAAAAAGACATTAATTCTTTACTCCTAGATCCTAGGTAGAACTTTGGGCCAATCATAATATGTGTGTGATTCTTGCAAAAAGTGTTCAATACATGCTTCCTTGATATGTTTGAGTAGGAAAAAGAAAAAAATGACAAATCAAAATTGCAGGCACATGATTTGCTACTTGTTATTGACATGGCATGAGAAGTATGATTGATTTATAGTAAAATGTGTAAATTACATATTTAATCAAAGACTAGTCAACTAGAAAACATTTTTATAGTAACGTTGAATTATCTTCTTGTAAGTAGGGCAAGTGTAAATCATGCTTCTTTGCTTCAAAAATAGAATTTTAGATTTGATTTCGTTATCATGACATTGTAACAATTGGAAACCCAAGTAAAGAGTCAAATCTCAATGAATTGGGCTCATGCACACCATGTTGGTATGTTGTTGAGACAATGGAGGAAAGAGTCTTTTTTAGAAGCAAGAGAAGTTTGATAGATTTTGAAAAACATAATGAGTGGATCACATCAATCAGGAGTAGGGGCTCGAGGATCTTGCTTTTTGCACCTTGTTTGGTAGAACTTGTAGTGCTTGCATGTAATGGATTTACAGGGGTTTGGATCTGATTGCACTTATTTGTGGATTTGGCCCACAAATTTTGGTCAAAAATGGTCAAAAAACAAGGTTTTTGGACTAATTTTGTGGTATTTCATAAAATTCATAGCCAATAATCTTCATGCACATTTTCAGAGGTGTAATGATGCCGTTCTAAGTTTTCCATGAATTTTGGTTAGGATTGGACACCATTAGGGGTCTCAAAAAGTGATATACTTCTGATATGTTACATGATATACTTCCGAGGTATGGTTAAAAGTATTAGTTGAACATAGTTTATAATAATACAAAAGTGCATTTCAACCCAAAAAAGGTAGTGTCCTTGAAAGTCCATGTTGTACCACCAAACCATGCTTTTAGCCATAGTGTAATGTAGTTGGGTCTCTTCTTTTCAATTCTTGCCCCCACTCTCTCTTTTCCCAAGAGTTCATTCTCCTGAGGAATGATTTTTCCCAAGAGAAACCTTAGTTAACCATAACTGCAACTAGAGCAGTTTTGTATTCGAACTACTACATGCAGGCACTTCTTGTATTATAATTTTTAATTTTGAAGAATTCATCCATCCTACATGGCATTTCTTATAGGGCCCTTTTGTACTTAGGAACTCAAGTTATGATAGTCTCAAGTAGCCAACTGTCTTCAATCTACTATTAGATTATATCTGTACTGATCAATTTTATACCTGATATTTGAGTAAAAAACTTAGCTTACAAAAGTCGTAACAAAAATGACTGTTGCACGAGAATCCATTCATACCTTCCCTCCTTACCATAGTTTGAAGCTACTAGGAATATCAAGTTTCCTAACTAGAAAACACACAAGACGTCGCCTACCCTAACAAATATAGATGAAATGGCTCATGAGAATCATGTACCTCCCAAGGCTTGGGCATAACTTAGAAGAACATATAGACGGTTTTAGTGATCCGTTAAAAAAATTCCAAGATCAAGTCAGCAAGGGGGTACAATTACCAAAGGAGCATAACATACCATCATGGAAACCATTAGAAAGAGAACACTTCCATTATATCACACATCATTGCCATCACTCCCATCCACATAATGAATGCATTTTCTAGCACAACATATTGCAGCACCACACACACCACTTGCACCAACCAGAAATATGGATCAAGATAGTTGAAGCACTCAATCACAATCTAGTATACTTATTTGTTACATAATAGATAAAGTTGAATCATCAAATCAAGGTAGCACAATGACAAATAGAGGACCATGCAATGGGAACATCTATGCAATTCAGTATATCATTTACGTCTAGTTGCCCTATTAGCCCAAGTGAATCAATGCATCATTTAGTGGAATAATGTGGCAACCAAGGAGACCACTTGGGCACAAGCAAAATTAGGTCTTTTCATTATGTCATAGGTAGTAGTGGCAGGGTTGACACAAATCTAGTCATCTTGTCGAGACTTTGTTGTGATTCAAGGAGAGGACTTGCCAGTAATTTTTTATTTGTAGAGTATTGAATATTATATCATTCACAATGTCCACTAGCATATACATGTTACTTAGGCTTGTTTTGTCTTTATGGCCACATGTAGCAAAAAAGAACACTTGGGCAAAAAGTGGCCTAACATGGAAGGTGTGCAGAATCATGTCCATATTGGACCAACATGAGAGAATGCTCATTAGTCTTTAGCACATTATACTCTTGGCCATGCCAGGAGAATATGTGTGGCCATGCCAGGAGAATATTCCAAGGTGGCACCTATTATTTACGACTATACATGTTCATGCACTTGACTGCCATGCCTGTGTCGGCAACCACCATCCAAGGCCTCAATAAAGTTGGGTGTCTTGTTTGGGGAGGGGATGGCGATTCCTACCATGTGTCTTGCTCTCATGTAAAAGCGCTATAGATGTCTTGAGTTGTGGAGATATGATGACATCACCTTGGGATAAGATTGGTGCCAGCTAATAGTTGTAAAAATGTCTCCTAGATGCTTGGTGATGTTCTTAAGCCACCAATGATGCACAGTGGCCGGCCCACAATTTGTTGAAATCTAGCAAGGAGTGTATCCTCAATAAGGTTGGTATGTGGTTTGGGGAGGGGATGACGATTCCTACCATGTTTCTTGCCCTCATGTAAGCGCTATAGACGTCTTGAGTTGTGGAGAGATGATGACATCACCTCGGGATAGTATTGGTGCCGACTATAGTTGTAAAAATGTCTCCTTGATGCTTGGTGATGTCCTTAAGCCACCAACGATGCATGGTCGGTAGGCCCACAATTAGATGATATCTAACAAAGAGTGTATCCTCAATAAGGTTGATGACGGTTCCTACCATGTGTCTTTCCCTTATGTAAAAGCGCTATAGACGTCTTGATTTGTTGAGAGATGATGATGTCACCTTGGGATAAGATTGGTGCTTTGTAAAAATGTCTCCTCTATGCTTGGTGATGTCCTTAAGCCACCAACGATGCACGACGGTGGGGTGGCGGGCCCACAATTTGATGATATCTAGCAAGGAGTGTATCCTCAATAAGGTTGGTGCGTGGTTTGGGGAGGGGATGATGATTCCTACCATGTATCTTGCCCTCATGCAAAAGTGTTATAGACGTCTTGAGTTGCGTAGAGATGATGACATCACCTTGGGATAAGATTGGTGCCGGCTAATAGTTGTAAAAATGTCTCCTCGATGCTTGGTGATGTCCTTAAGCCACCAACGATGCACAATGAGGGGCCCACAATTAGATGATATCTAGCAAGGAGTGTATTTTGCAATGAGACCGAGCACGATCCCATCCTCATCCAATGGTGCACAATAATCTTTCATGGTCTATATATCACCATAGTGTGTCGTAGGCATTCTGCATTAATAGATGGGATCGGGTTCTTGTGTAGCTCCTTGTTGCATGGTGCTGGGCCCTACTTAAGCACACAACAACTCATCACGCGTGAGAAGAGTACGTGACCGAAAAGTGTGGGAAGATAAGCTCCCCACCAAAAGAATATAAAGCTTAGAAACAAAAAGTGTAAGAGCAAGTACTTTGGTTTTTGAGAGTTGGTTATCAACTATCCTCCCAAAAAGGAAGGCAAAATAACTCCTAGAGGAAAAGAAGATCCATTCATTCACATCCTCCCAAGAAGGAAGGCAAGATAACTCAAAAAAGGAAAGAAGATCTAATCCCTTAAGAGGTGCAAACTTTTTTCTCTTGCATGCAATAGTTTGTTAGAACAAAGACCTCAGTTCTCAGTTCTAAAATTGTTCTTTAAAGATGTGATGCATTTGTCTATGGTACTAGATCTTTCATACAACATCTGAACTAATCGATTTTGGCTTGTTGATGACCTGATCCGCACTACTGTGTAGGAGGTGTATCGGTATCCGTATCCAGTAGGCTGCAAAGACCATGGCAACACATGCAATCCTAGTAACTGCTATCATAGCATTTCTTTTCATAACGGAGCAGGTTTCTGTCGTGGACGCTCAACAAAACTTTGTCATCAGTAATCCCACTTGCGAAGGCCAAGTTCTACCGACCTTCAATGCTCTCAAAGATGTCACTAATAATGTATTCATGCACCTCCTTTACACCACGACACCCCAAAACAGCCAAAACGCATATAGCTTGCCTACTTCCACCTCGACAACACTTTCAGGATTGGCCCACTGCCTCGTTGAGGACTGTTATGATTTGATTGTTGATCTCTGGGGCAGCATAACCAATAATTGCGGCTACAGAGATGGATCAGTTTATGCCTCAGCCACGGACCTTGCAGGAAACTCTGCCGGTGATCTAAAACTTTGGATCAAACCTTAATGTGCAGCAGTCATTATAAGCATTCTAAGTAGCTAATGCATATATGCACGTCTAGACTCCGGTGTATTCCACTTCCATCAAAGCTGTTGAAGTTTACTTTTCTCTGAGCTTGCCAAGGGTATAATGTCTAAAGCAACTAGCTCATTAGTTCTGAGTGCTTACTTAGAGTCTATTGCACTCATTGTTGTAATGTTAAATCGGGAAGTATGAATGCAAAAATGTGTGATCAAAATATTTTCACCACTTTCACTACTAAGCAACACTGACCTCCTACTCACTACTCTCTCATGCCTAACATATACTCTTTTGTGATAAACATCACTCCTACTAAGTACTAAGGGTGGTCTCACATGGAATGAGGGTAAGTCCAAAAGGCCCAAATCCTTTATTTTGATTGGCGCAAGAAGCCTTGTCCCCATTTCACAAGCGGTGAGAGTTGCCCCAAGTGGCACTAAAAGGTTGCCAACCTAGGGTAACTCAACATAGTAGGGGAGTGAGTACCTTGGGCCTCTAGGAGTATTATGGGGTAAGTGGTGGGCCCTTGCTCTCCACTCCAATAAAAACATAGATTCCTTATCTAATTTGAATTTAGACTATGAATGCTTTGCCCTCCAAATGAAAGGGCCTTTCACATGGAATGAAGTGGAAGTACCCGAGCTTTCAAATTGGGGGTGCTAAATTTTGAAATGGCCCTAGACTCTTCCATGTGATGTTTAAGGCAGCAATGTTATAGGTCAGCCTTTTAATATTATGGAAGGTCAGATATTTTGCCTGGTAAGGAGTCCTAGGTCAAGCCTATGACTCCTTACCATGAGGACTCAAGCCTAGGACTCTTTACCTAGCCAAAATGTCCTCTACGTGGCAACTTCCATTGCACAATCGAGATTGAGGTTTTTTTTTTTTTTTTCAAATGACCATTATGGAATAGAATCATTATTTGAATAATGGAATCAACATCCAAAAAAAGAATCCACATACTTTTTGTGCCATGCCATGTAGCTGACGTGGGTCATAGGTGTGCTATACATTCTACTTTTAAGCAATCAAGAAATGGGCAGTAAAAATCTCATCTACCAATCACATGTTTGGAAGGACAATAATTGGCCTTGGGAGCACTTAAAAGGGTGGCCATTTGAAAATGAATGCATTAAGGGTGTCTCTTATTTAAGCACAAAGAGAGAGTAAAGGTGGTCACTTTGTTGCCCTTTATGCACTATCCAAATAATGAGCATCCATCTAGTAACTAACCTTTGCACAAGTATAGTGCGTAAAGTATGGCCATTTGCTACCTTTTGGACCAACTATCTGAAACATGTAGTATCTTAGATTTACAAAGCAATAGCCTACTTAAAACATATGGTACCACAATTTGGTAAGCTAGAGATCCTAAGATTCACTCTACGATGTCTTTTCTACCGAAATGCAACTAAATACAACCAAAGTGCTAAAGTGGCTATTTTGGAGAAATTCAAATAAAATCTAATTTTTTTTTTTAGCCAAAACTTTGGGCCAATTGTACCATGTACATGTGTGTATCTCTTGCAAAGTATTCAACATATGCTTCTTTCATATGCTCGATAGGAAAAAAAAGGACAAGTCAGAACTAATACTTGTTATTAGCATGTCAATATCACGATTTGCTAGATGACAAGTATGATTGCTTCATAGAGAAGTGTGCAAATTACATGAGTCACATTTCAATGATCAAATGGGCTCATGCATTCCACAATTTCAAGAATGCTTTCGTGAATTGATATATTGTTGAGAGATTGGTTAGAAGCAAGAGACGTTTTGACAAATTTTGAAGAAGATTGTGAATGATAACAGTTCATGGTTTGAATCACGATGAAATTGATCTTAAGTTTTGGAAAAGTTCATGAAGAAATTATGGGAGTTCCTAATGTCACGTTCAAAGGTGTTTTAAAACTTCAAAAATAACATGAATTGGTTGCCTTCATCAAAAGTTTGAAATGACTACAGATAAGACCTAGCAGGAAAAGAGAAAAACTAATTATACCATTATTTAGATCCAGTTACAAATATATGAAATTAAATGGTAAAGCATTTGTACAGAAATGGGCTTTTAAAGGTTTTGCACCCCATAGTGAAAGCTTGGTTTTCGATGGAAGTCAATACCAACATGCTTTGTAATCACATACTTGAGAATAGGTTGAAGGTGGCAAAATGGGAGAAGAACAACTATCTATGGTGGCTCAGTAATGGGGACAACAATCACAAGTACAGATATTTAACAAAACAGAGAGGGCACCTTGGTTCAAAATTGTTTGTCATCTGATGGTTGTAGTGATCTTTCTTAAAAGGAGGATGAGTTGGAAAACATTTATAATAAAGCTAGCTTCGGCGAGAGACCAAAACGATCAAGGCTATGGGACCTTTTTTCAAAAAAAAAAAATTGGGATTGACTTTTATGCAAAGTTTTTTGTTATTAAAAAAAGTATAAAAGTGTCACTTTTGGCTACTCTACAAACATGTTTGTATGTGGTTATTAGTTATGCCTCGTCATTCCGAGCATGGTCGATTAAGTAATTAATAATCATATTCCAAGTCCTATATTTGGACATAGGACCACTTGCACGGTGTTTGACTACTATACTGCAAGAATAGGAGATCAATAGCTTATTATTGGATTGCATGAGGATCCTAAAGGGATTATTCTCTCCTCTTGGAGGGAATATATACCATGGAAACTCATATCCATGAGCCAGGATGCTCACCTCTCTTGTATTCATTCACTCTGGCTTGGGGGTGAATTGGTTAGGGTATTGACTAGCCATTTCCTTTGGTTGGGTGGTTTATGCTCCACAGGTGTCCTTTTGGTTTGCATATGACAAGATTCTTGAAGATCTTCACTTGGTGATCATTATAGTGGTATCAGAGCTTGAATCACATCAATCAGGAGGTGGGGCTTGAGGATCTTGCTTTTTGCAGCTTGTTTGGTAGATCTCTTTGCTTTTGCTTCCAAGTGGTCGAATTGACCTCCAAGTAGGTGGCTTCTTAGATCCTTGATGGACTCTCAGCCTAAATATCATGATTATGGATTTTCTCCATAGATTTTGATGCAGATCAATGGAATTTTTATGGTTTTTAATGATTTTTCACCTAGAATTTAAGTTTGTTGCATGGAATTGATCATAGCTATTGATCTCCTACATTTTCTAGATTGTACTTGCTATTTTACAGTCATTATTGATTGGAGCTAATGATTGCATGTTGGTTTAATAGTCAAAAGGATGTATGATTCAGAAAAGTCAATTCTAGTCCGCGTTGCTTTACATGGCTCATTGATTCATCCTTATTGTCCAACATTGAGTTTAGTACATCCAAATTGCTTGAGTTCCACCACTTATTGATGATATTTGATTTCTATCACATGAGATAGCTCAAATTTGCTACCTATCACTCAAGATAGTTGAATTTTGGCCTTTATCACACGAGATTGCCCATTGAGTGATGCAACTAGAAGAATCTTGACTTCAAGTCATTGAGATAGCTCGAATTTGGCACTATCACTCGAGATAGCTCAAATTCGATGCCTAACGTGTGATTTTGGTGCTTGTCACTTGACATGGCTCATCTAGTGATCTCTCAAGTCTAGTATATTAAGATTTGTTGACTTCGATCCCTTGTCAATGGAGTTGACACCTATCGCATGAGATAACTCAAATTTCATGTCCACCATCAAAGATAGGTCAATTTCGGCCTTTCTCACTTGAGATGTCCCATTGGGTATTGAATTAGGGGAATCTCAACTTTAGGACATTCAAATAGCTCAAATTTGATGTCCCTCACTCAAGATGATTTGACTTTGAGGCATACGCTGTGATTTTTCTCTTTAGAAGTCGACATAGTTAGGGATCAAAATTGGCCAGCCTCAACCTTAGGACGTACATAATTGATTATTTTTTATCCCTTATCAATGGAAGTGACCCCTACCACGTGATGTAGCTCAAAACTGTTGTCTATCACTTGAGATACCCCTTATCACTCGAAGTTGTCCATTGAGTGATAAAGTTAGCGGAATCGTGAGTTTAGGACATTTAGGTAACTTGAATTTGATGCCTATATGTGAGACAACTCGATGCTCTCTCTACCCATGCCCCCTCCCCCATGTTTCCCTCTCCCATGTGCTTGTAAGAAATCGACAAATACAAATATTCTAGCCATTGAAATTCACATTTTGTTGTTTTGCTTTTAAAATTGTGAGCTTTTTTAATGGTTAAAATTCACTAGTTTTAGTTATAAGTTCAAGTTTTAAGATATTAGTTTAATCGATTTACAAAACTCAAGTTTTTTACAATCTCTCTCTCTCTCTCTCTCTCTCTCTCTCTCTCTCTCTCTCTCTCCTCTCTCTCTCGTCTCTCTCTCTCTCTCCTCATGAGGACGGGAGGTGTTGCATCAGTGCACCAGTTGCAAGTGGGTAGGAGGCGGCTACTGCGCCAGGTGGCGAGAATCGGGCGTGATATGCTCTGGTACCACTGATGAGAAGAAGAAGAATAATTCACGAAATAGTCGCGAAGAAACCGCGATTCCCTCTTTCAATTCGGATGGAGTTCAGATGCGATCGCTGGACCTGCCAGCTGAATCACCCATACAATCCTCCAGAATGTAGTCAGGCACCACTGATCTACGTTTATAAAATGATGGAACATTCAATATAGTTTTCAACTAGGGTGCGAAATTCAAATGAACAAGAAAATTCAGACATACGAAATAACAATAGAAGCATTTGCATTCAAGATCAGACACAACAACAAGATTGACATGTGCGCAAGGGCTACAATATTGTCTATTGATTTTTCTCCTCTGATTCTTCAAGCACTACATGCATATCCACGCAGTGCATTGGCATGAGAGAGATACACTTCTCTCACGGATGTATGTCTCGCTTACTAGCAGACTTTTGGATCTCTATGGATCCTGATCACAGAGCTCATCTCACACGAAGGCAGACTTACTGTCTGTATTTCATCTTGATTGCTTACTAGCATTAGACTACTTTCATTACTTACACTGTGTGTGTATTCTGTTGATCTATATGTCAAGTTTCATCTAGTAAGTGTGGTCGCTCTTTGTAAATCTGAGATTAGGGTGATTAAGCATCTACAACTAATCAGAGAATTACAAGAGTGGCAGATTAGCATGACCTAAAATGTATTTGCTGACGTCATACCATCAGATCAGATATCTGTACTTTTGGGTACTTGCATGATTTCGCTGGTACTCTTTGGAGCGTGGAGGGCAGGAGAAGGTTTCATTTTGGTCGTTTGCCTTCTCTCGTATTGGACTGCAAAAGATTCTCATTCATGAATTTTTCATGTTCATGAACCGTTTGTGATCGTCACCTTTCACTTTCGTGTTCGCGAACCGTTCGTCTTCGTTTTCTTTGACTTTTGTGTTCGCGAAACTCTTCGTGTTTCATGTCTCCAGATCTTCGAGTTCGCGAATGTCTTTGTCGGGCTGAGGGTTGAAAGCTAGCAAGGATTTGTAATTAGAAATGTTTTGTTTCTTCACTAGGTAACTGAAAATTTCATTAGTTCCAATGGCTATCAATATCTATCTATCTATTATATATATAAAAATTGTGAAAATATTGTAAAATTAAAATAATATTAAACTTAGAGATTCAAGTTTTGGGGTTTGTCCAAACTTGAGGTAGACTAGTCTAGTAACTTTCCAATTAGAGTCAAGTTAGTTTTTTGTCTTCATAGTGATGTGTAGGTCTAGAACCTATCAAGAAGCTTTTGAGGCTACTCTTGTAGGTCAAAGGATTCTCAAAAAGAGAGATTCTCAAGTCTTATCCATCTCTCTTTTTGTCATCTAGTAGAGAGGTAGAGGCAATGTGGCATCTAGATTGTTTTCTCTCCCACGAGTTCTAGAAGGCCTCTTGTATTATAATAAGGTGGCTTTGTACCACAAGAATACACTTCTTCAAGTAAAGCTTCCATTTGATCCATTTGAGGTGTAATGATGGTTAGATTGTGATGAATGCTCTTGCCTTCATGCTAACTAACTTGCCAATGTTTTCCCATCTCATTGTTTTTGGAATAGAAGCTAGTTTAATGTGCAATCATTCATTCTCTTGATTCTTTGTACTTGCAGCTGGTTCACACGTGTGAAAAGTTCTCATGGTATCAGAGCTTGATAGGAGAATACACATCTAATCATTGCTTTGTCAAATGGAATGACTTCTCATCATTGTCGGTGAAATTTTGCCTCTTACTAGCACTCGATTTTGAGCTAACTAGATCCACTCATCATCACTTATTAATGTATCTTTTTCTCTGATTTTAGAGTTGTACGGCCTACTGTAGCAGCACGTGTGAGGCCTCTAATCAAGATAGAGTGGGGGCTATGTTACTTCTCATCTTTTCATCCATGTTGCATATGAATGGAAAGCTAATCAAGTGTAGATTGTGATGCAAGTGACCTCAAGAGGATTGGTGGACCCTAAGGAGAGTTCTTTGCACTCAAAGTAAGGCATATTGAAGAAGAAAAACAGAGTTTTACATGCTTGAAGGCTTGTACTATCAAAGATCATTTATTGTAGGAGTCAAAACATCAAATGTTGACTATTTTTCAATTTTCTCCAATCTAAGAAGCATTGTTTGGATCTATGATCCTATGAATGGATGAAACTTTATAAATGATAAATCTGAATTTTTTAAGCTATTTCACACGTGTGAACTCAGATTTACTTCATCCACTTTTGCTTTGAAAAATTAAGTGCAAATTTTGACTAGCACCTAGAAATTGTTATTTTTGGCCTTCTTTGAGTTCTCAATCATTTTTACTTGATTCCAAGTGATCAATAGTTTACATTTGATTAGTTTTGAACACTCTGAAAACATTCATTTAGTAATCCAAAATCAATTCTCTAGGCATGACTTCAATGGGATC
>CM055095.1:69222469-69344109 GCA_029204225.1 Diphasiastrum complanatum | reverse complement strand
CCAGCTATGTCCCCGGCGCCAGCAGCGCCACTGCTGCTCCCGGCGCCAACGGCGCCGGCGCCGCTCCCGGCGCCACTGTGACCAGAATCCAGCCGGCGCCAAGTTCCTATGGCTGAAAATCTTTGATCGGTTCTAGCGAAGTCCAGAGAGCTCAGATCGATGTGCAATCACCTCACACGATCTAGGCATGATTAAAGGAAGCCTGAGGATCAATAAAATCTAGAGAGAGAAAATGACTTTCTAGAAAGATAAAATCCTAGAGAGAGAAAAACGTGCTTTACCAGCTTGGGTAGAGTGCTTGGTATGAGGGGGGGGTGCCGAATCACACCAATACTATAGGGGAGTGCGGGTTGCGACTCAGGACGAGCTCCAACCAAGTCTCAGCCTCCCTTGCTGGAATGTTGTCATGGCTCTCGCCTTGGCATGCTAGCGCCCCGGAGACTAGGGTCGGTCACACACTTGAAATGTAACCTTCTCAGATTTATCAATAAAGTGGGATTTTTCTCAAACTGACTCTGATTACCTTCTGGGTTTCAGTGTTCGGTAAAAGCGCCAGTTGTAAGGCCGCTTTCAAAATTTTTAACTTGGCACATAGCTGAGGGTCGTATCCCGGGACGCCAGCGGTATGCCGTCGGGGACCATTCGGTCCGTGGCGCCAGCGGTATGCTGTCGGGATCATTTGGTCCAAGAACTGGTTGTTTCCATATCTGTCGCGGCTTGTGGTTCTGAGTGTTCCTTGCATGAACGTGAATGGGTTAAGCTCTTGGGGAACGGGCTCTAACCTGTCGGCTGAGTTGGATGGCTTGCTTTGGTGGATGTTACCTGTTTATGGCTGTCCAGTCTGGCGTGGCGCCAGGTTGGCTTCCAGCGCTCGTGACGAAGCTTTCAGTTGGTTAAGTCTGATGTAAGTCAGACCGCTTGCTTGGAATGGATGTTACTCGTTGGTAACGAAGCTTCGAGTTGGTTAAGTTTGATGTATGTCGGGCGGCTTGCTTGGAGGGAAGTCACCCACGTCGGGACCCCCGATCTGGCATGGCGCCAGGTTGGATCTCAATGTTGGTTTTCGGAACTTTAAGTTGGTTAAGTCCTGATCGTTGTTGGCGAGTTGGCTGCTTGTATGTCAAGTGGGTTTGGATGGCAAGAGTTGAAGGCTGGGAAGCTAAGTCGTGGTTCCCGGCTCCCTTTGGGATGCCCTGCGCTACATGTGGTATCAGAGCCGACTGGCCGGTCAGCTATGCGGATCTCACGGAAATGGCCACGGTTTGGGGTTCATCAAGACAACTGTTGTGCAAGGTGCTGCCCACAGTGTAAGCACGGGTGCGTCCACGGTCGGGGTGGTCGGCAGAACGGGGGACTTGATGAGTCAAAGTGCTGCCCTTGAGGTGTAAGCACGGTCAGTTCTCGCGGTTCGGGCCTGGCGCTGTCTGCACGTAGGACGGATGAGGCAAAGTGCTGCCTAGGGAGGTGAAAGCACGGTCTGTACCTTGTGGGGTGCGGGGCGACATATTCGAACTGTACGGGTTAACCATTGATACAGAGATGCTGCTCGAATTCGGGTGTAAAGCACGGGTGGTTAGCTGCCGGTGCGGGATAGCTGCCGATCGTTTAGCTATAAGGGCTATCGACCAAAAAGTGGTGGGGCGTGACTGAGGCAATGTGCTGCTTAATGGTGAAAGCACGGATAGTTGGAGGGGTGTCCTATGTGGGCTGATTCTGTGATCGATTTGTATGGGCGCGGCCAGGCAAAGGTCCGTTGGCAGGACCATCTCAAAGGGGGACCTTGCCTTTGTTACTTGTTAGTAAACCTGCCTGAGTGTCTTACTTGTACGTATTCGTGGTGAGTCTTAGTACTCGTGCTTTGCCTGGTTTGCATGATTGCTTGTGATACAAGGAGCTGATGGCTCGAGAAGGAACCTTTTCTTTTGAAGGCTGATACCATTAAACAAAGAGGACTACAGAATCTGTGGGGCGGATTTGAAGTTCAAGTACTCACACGTGAACGACAACGAAACGACTCAATGTTTGCAAAGGATGGATGGCTAGCCTGTTTCTTGGGTTAGTTTCATTTGCGACAACGCCCACCAGACGCAAGCAGGAAGTCAAAAGTTGGAAAGGGCCATTTCAGGGGAGATCTTCTATGGAGCAGTTGGTCTTCATTTTGGGACGGCCACCTTCGGAACTGAAACTCACTGAGCATGGGCGATATCCAGAATCTGTGCGGCGGATTTGCAGTTCAAGTACTCGCACGTGAACGACAACGAAATGACTCAATGTTTGCAAAGGATGGATGACTAGCCTGTTTCTTGGGTTAGTTTCATTTGCGACAACGCCCACCAGACGCAAGCAGGAAGTCAAAAGTTGGAAAGGGCAATTTCAGGGGAGATCTTCTATAGCAGTTGGTCTTCATTTTGGGACGGCCACCTTCGGAACTGAAACTCACTGAGCATGGGTGATATCCAGTATCAGTTGGGTTTTTCCTCAAAGGGGAAAAGACTAGGATCCTCTTCAGAGATTGGCAACAAGTTGGATCGAGCCATAATCCTAGCCGATGGGAAGCAAAGTGTTGGAAAGGCTTTTTGTCCGAAGAACTCTACTCTAAAGTCCGATCAGCTGATTTATTAAGTGGAGGGGAACTATCACACACACCTCTCTCTTGGGGCAAATTTTGAATTAAAGTTGATCAAAATGGGGGCAAATTCAAGGTGACCTAGCCATACTCACACGAGGAGAATGGCGAACTTTGGACCTAATAAGTTGACAAGTTTTTGTTGTGGAAAGGAAAGTTTGTTATAGGCTTTCTCTGGACCAGCAATGATGAGGAAACATATGAGTACGCTGGCTTGTGTTACGTGTAAGGCAGCTGATCAATGAAGGAACTGTGAAAGTTGAGTCTTGCATGAGAGACTTGGTATTTCGAACGGACGCTAAGGGACAGTTCGCGTTGAGATCGGATTAGTGCAAACTCTGGGTGCATGTTTCTGATTCAAAGAGAGTTACTTGAAGCCAAGCTCGATGTACACTTCTTGTTTTGACTGTGAGACAACTAACCAGTGATGGAATTGTGAAAGTCAAGTTTTGCGCGACGGACATGGTGCTTCAAACAAACGCGAAGAGATAGTTCGGATGCGGATCAAACTGGTGCGACCCTTTGGCTTTCCACGAGGTCAATGGTTACATTTGGGCTGATTCAAAGAGCTACTTCAAGCTAAGTGAGAGGTGCATTGCGGAGTACTCAATCTTTGCTACCTTAAAGAGCCAAGATGGAAAAGTATCAAGATCAGGCTTGGACAAGGAGAGAAATCAAGGTGCAGAAGCAACAAGGCACGGAGTGGACCATAAAGTGGGCAATCAAACGATAAATCCTTCGGCTCAGGGAGCCTCGATACCTGTGCGGAACTGAACAAACCTGGAGCTCAGGGAGCTCAACACAAAGTGCATCAAGGACAAATCAGGAGCTCAAAGGAGTTCCAAAGTCGAAAGTCAGAAGCGACAGGGGCGAACATTTTCAAAGAAAGGCCTGTGTCACCAGTTAATAAGGTTCTCGGGTTTTACGAAAGCGATATCAAATCTACGCTTTTCCCAGACAAAGATATATTTTCAAGTTATGTAATTTTTCAGTACAAAGAGCTGAGCCTCCGACTTGTGGTGTGCCAGCTTCAATGTTAATAAAAAGTGGCCAGTAAATTGAGTACTGTGCCTAGTAGCTTAAATGTATAGTCATTTTAATTGGGAGACACCTTTACTTTAATCTGACATCTGATGAGGACATCAGATTTTATAAAGGTGGGGTGGATGTTGTAAAGCTACCTTTACAAGCTTTACTTGCGGCGCCATCGGCGCCAGCTATGTCCCCGGCGCCAGCAGCGCCACTGCTGCTCCCGGCGCCAACGGCGCCGGCGCCGCTCCCGGCGCCACTGTGACCAGAATCCAGCCGGCGCCAAGTTCCTATGGCTGGAAATCTTTGATCGGTTCTAGCGAAGTCCAGAGAGCTCAGATCGATGTGCAATCACCTCACACGATCTAGGCATGATTAAAGGAAGCCTGAGGATCAATAAAATCTAGAGAGAGAAAATGACTTTCTAGAAAGAGAAAATCCTAGAGAGAGAAAAACGTGCTTTACCAGCTTGGGTAGAGTGTTTGGTATGAGGGGGGGTGCCGAATCACACCAATACTATAGGGGAGTGCGGGTTGCGACTCAGGGCGAGCTCCAACCAAGTCTCAGCCTCCCTTGCTGGAATGTTGTCATGGCTCTCGCCTTGGCATGCTAGCGCCCCGGAGACTAGGGTCGGTCACACACTTGAAATGTAACCTTCTCAGATTTATCAATAAAGTGGGATTTTCCTCAAACTGACTCTGATTACCTTCTGGGTTTCAGTGTTCGGTAAAAGCGCCAGTTGTAAGGCCGCTTTCAAAATTTTTAACTTGGCACATAGCTGAGGGTCGTATCCCGGGACGCCAGCGGTATGCCGTCGGGACCATTCGGTCCGTGGCGCCAGCGGTATGCTGTCGGGATCATTTGGTCCAAGAACTGGTTGTTTCCATATCTGTCGCGGCTTGTGGTTCTGAGTGTTCCTTGCATGAACATGAATGGGTTAAGCTCTTGGGGAACGGGCTCTAACCTGTCGGCTGAGTTGGATGGCTTGCTTTGGTGGATGTTACCTGTTTATGGCTGTCCAGTCTGGCGTGGCGCCAGGTTGGCTTCCAGCGCTCGTGACGAAGCTTTCAGTTGGTTAAGTCTGATGTAAGTCAGACCGCTTGCTTGGAATGGATGTTACTCGTTGGTAACGAAGCTTCGAGTTGGTTAAGTTTGATGTATGTCGGGCGACTTGCTTGGAGGGAAGTCACCCACGTCGGGACCCCCGATCTGGCATGGCGCCAGGTTGGATCTCAATGTTGGTTTTCGGAACTTTAAGTTGGTTAAGTCTGATCGTTGTTGGCGAGTTGGCTGCTTGTATGTCAAGTGGGTTTGGATGGCAAGAGTTGAAGGCTGGGAAGCTAAGTCGTGGTTCCCGGCTCCCTTTGGGATGCCTGCGCTACAATGCCACCCCTCTTTAGGAATTTGGATCATCCATTTGAGAGCTTAATTAGGCTTCTTAAGGTTCTAGTGAGACATTTGTGTCCTCTAAAATGCTTTTGGTTCAGTATAGGTGGATTCACCCTTCTTGTGAAGTTGAGATCAAGGAGAAGACTAGTTTTGATCAAATCTATAGTAAATTGAGCTAGGTTTGGATCTAGTTTGGATCTTGAAGATTGATCAAACTCAAGATCATCTTATATCTTGTTGAGAAATCAAAGAGTGATTCATCTCAAGTCCCAAAGAGAGTGGGATAGCTAGTTGTGATCATATCTTATACAATCTGTCTCGTTTCATTGAATCTATCTCCCTATCATTGAAGATGGCATCCATAAGTGCCTATCTTTTGGATTCTAGTGATAGATTGAACTCTTCAAATTATTCAATTTGGAAGTTAAGAATGTAATCTATCCTTATCATGGAAGATTGTGAATGGAGAGGAAGATAAGCCAATCCATCCACCAGAAGCAACTAAATACAAGAGAAGGTGCAAGATTGCACTCCATTGTATTAAAATGAATGTTTCAAATGATTTGCTCAAGGAAGTAGGAGCATGTATGTCAGCCCAAGAGGCTTGGGAGACTCTTCAAAAGATCTATGAGTCCAAGAATACCTCAAGATTACTTTCCCTCAAGAGCCAAGTTCTTCAATGCTTCCAAGGGAAGAATGAGAGTGGACATCAATTTGTTTTGAGAGTGAAAGATTTGAACAAAGAGATTGCTTACGTTGGTGAACCTATTATATTCACAAACAGATATGTTGGAGGGTTTGCGGATCCCAAGACAACCCTAACCCTAGTTAATAAGTGAGAGGGATTTGGCACCCTGCGTGTGTAAGTCCAACTCGATGATCACATAGTTATTTGATTAATTAGAAAGTTAATAAAAGGACTTTAGGCCTTTTTGTGGGACTTTTTATATCATAGGGCCTAAATGTCAAGTTAGTGAATAAAGTTGGGTTTCCCACAATTTGGATGGTCCCACTCTTTTTTAAATTTGAATAGTTAGGGAGGCAGAAATGGACCAATAGGATTCAAAGGCCAGGGACCAACTCAAGTTTGCTACACATGTACATATCTTCATTTCAATAAAGCATATTGGTTCTCTTGTGAAATGGATTTATGGATGTCCTTGCTCTCTATCACTTTTCCTCCATCCCTCATGCTTTTATTGTGTTTTGCTAATTGTTGGATCTGATTGTTATTGGGATTGCATGTTTTTATACTTTTTATGAGAGAGAAAAGGTGAGAGAGAAAGAGTAAGCTATCTTCATTGTGGATCTAGTGTTAACGCTTAGGGTTAGTGGATGGTAGAGTTAGATGTGAATCTCTCATTCATGCTAAAATCTGAACTATGCTATCGCTCTCATGGGAACAAATCTACTCGTGACAACTAACTTCATCTCCTCAATGCTAGATTGATTAGATCTTGGGTTGAGGATAGGCAAGAAAAGAAACCCACTACAATTTTGGCGCCGTTGCTAGGGAGCTACTCCAATTTTTCAATTTGCAGCATATTTGTTGGATGGTTAGCTTGCATTAGGCATCTTGTCGTGGCATGAATAGTGTTAAATCTGCATTTAGGATTAGTTTGGGAGTGATTTTGCTTGATTTGAGTGGATTTTCTTGTTTGAGATCTAATCTGATTGTGAAACAGAGAAAGCTATTCAGATCACCAATCTTAAGATTCATTTAGATCTGAGATATCAGAAAAAACAACAAAAATCAGTCAAATCTGTCAAATTTTAGTCAAAAGGAGACAAAAATCGTCATCAAACTAATAACTTTTTGTCCTCTTTTATAAAATATTCGCCGAGTTGCAGGCACCTTAAGTTTTGATCACAAAACCTTCAGTTTGAAGGGCGAACAATTCTTCTTGGCAGATTTTCAAAAACATCAAAAAAATCATCAAAAAATACCAAAACATCACCAAAACCCTAAAAATACAGAAAAGAACCTTCGTCTGATTCACTGTGCATAGGTGTGATTCAGATCTATCTACTGCCAGGTCGGCGAAGAATTATATCAGAAAAAGAAAGTTTCTCAGAAGATCAGTTGTCATATTGTCATATTTTTGTCAAAAAAAGTCTCTTTTTTGCAAAATTACCAGTATTACTCTTGATTCTTCGCCAAAACCTTCATCGAGTTTTCATGTTATTCTATGTATAGTAATTTACTATTTTTGAGTTCGACGAACATTTATCCTATCCATATCATAGAAAAATTTTATTTTTACCCTCGCCAAACTACAGAAACTGTGTTTTTGTGTGCCAAAAACCTTCGCCAGTTCTACCCTAGTTTTATTTGTGTCAGATTCTGAGTCTGAGAGTTCGGCAAAGGTTATTTCCATAGAATTTGTTAGAAAAACCTGATTAGAGAGTTTTTATCTCAAAAATAGCACTGTTGAACCTTCGCCTAGGGAACCTTCACCAGTTTTATTTTTAGGTTATGATTTTCTAGATCAAGTCCCTATCAAATTTTGGGTCAAATATGATATAGTTTGATTTTGATTCTGAGAATTTTTAGTATTGATTGGTTGATTTTCAAAAAAAAATTCACGATATAGAAATCCGATTCTTGTCAAGTGGAAGAGATCTAGCAGATTTGATTTGAGATAGTTTTGATTGAAAATCTAGATCCAATCTCATTGTCTGCTTGATTTAATCTGTAAAGATGGCTGCTTCTGAAGGTGCTCTTCAGGAAGTCAATCCAATCATTGTTAGAAGAGCACCCCGTTTGGATCTACCCAAATACAATGGATTAACAGATCCAGTTAGATTTCTTCAGATCTTTTCTAAATCTTGTGAAGTCTATGGCGAAGTTTTTTCCCAGGATAAACTTAAGCTTTTTCCTATGGCCTTAACAGGCGCAACACAAGATTGGTACTATAATCAAGATGAAACTGAGCATACAGATTGGGAGACTGCTAAACGAGCCCTTATTACACGTTTCAAACCTCAGAAGTTTATGGAAGACCATTTTCTACTTTTAAGTAAAATTAAAATGAGAAAGTAGAAAATGGTTCGAGATTACATTGAACGGGTAAAACGCCTCAGATCTGAGTGCGAACCTGAGCTGATTAACAAAAATGCCATGATTATGTGGTTTTGTCATGTTTACCTAAAAGGATCATATGTGAGCTGAAACTCCGTGATGAGTACGCACTTTTGCAAAATGCTATAGATGATGCAATTCGGGAGGAGGATGAAGATTCAGACAATGAGCCGAATATCAGTATGTTGTCTTATACAGCAGGGTCGACCACTATGACATCCACCACTATTACATCACCAAATGTCGACGCAATTGCAGAAATGATACTCAATGAGTTCGAGAAACTTGGGAAGAACCAGCAGAAATAGATGGAAAAGTTGTAGTCGCAATTTGATGAAAAGATCAAAGCATTGAAAGATTTTCATGGACAAGCAAACAAGGAACCCAAGAAGTTTGAAAAGACTTATATTACCAGGGAAAATGTCTGGTGTTCTATTTGTATAGGAAATCACATAGTGAATGAGTGTCCTCAATTGAAAAAACAAATGGAAATCAGTATATGCCATTTGTGTAATTCGCCTGATTATGAGACTGATTTTTGCAACTTCAATTCTCGGATAATTCAGCAACGATATGCCCAATTGGAATATCGAGAACCACATTATGGAGGAAATTCGGCAGCTAGACCTCGTCAATCTGCTCTTGGATACCCGAAACGATTAACCTTACCTGCCCCACCAAAGCACCCTGCTCCTCCTACCAATTTGATGAAACCAGAACCTTACAGAAGTGCCGAGCAATGGAACTATGATAATGATCAAGAAGGTGGATCTTCAGAACAACATGCTATTTATGTTGTCGTGCAACAACAAGCATCTAGAAACTAGACCAGAGCACTTGGATGCTTTGCATGTGGAGAAAATCACAGAGTTGCAGAATTTTTAAATAAAGAAAAATTTGTACCGTTCTGTCGTGACTGTGGTTATGGACATTGCTATAAGGAATGTCCAGCAAAAACAAATCCACCACCAGCTACAGCTCCTATAAATTTGATAACAATCAAGCAAAGACCAGTAGCTCAGAATAAACCAATTGTACCCTTGATGGTGGTCACCAGAGCACAGAAGCAGAAAGAACCAGATCCAGTACTTGTTGATTCTATACCATTAACTGATATACCAACATCATCTGGAGTCTATCCAAATCTTCATGCAGAAAAAAGAAGATATCAGGATATGAGGCAATGGATTAAACATCTGCAAGAAGAAGAGAAGCTTGAAGCTTCTAGAGCAACAACCGAAGTTCGTTCTTCACCATTGCAGCCATCGAAAAATTCACAAACAAAATGTTCAGTTGCATCATCATGAAGAACTCTTCAAGATGACTAAACCGGAAGCACCGCAAATAGAACTGCTCATGAATATTTTGTCTAGTAAGATCAATATTTCGTTGGGAGAGTTTCTGAAGTTGGTGCCAAAAGCAAAAGAAGTATTAGCGCAAAAGTTAACTCAAGCTGAACCAAAAGTTCATCAGGAGCCACTTTTTTGTGCTGGATTTAAAGAATCTAATGAAGTACTCCATGTCGGAGCAGCTTGGGAAAGTGAACAAAAAATATCACCTTGCCAATACAGCATAGACAATTTCCTAATGAAGCAACTGTGATAGATGGCGGTTCGGAAGTTAACTTGATTTCTACAAAGCTATGTGCTAAATGGGGCCTTACAAAGATAAAGTCTGCGACTTCTACTATTAAGCTAGCTGATCAAACGATAGTTCGTCCATGAGGAATGGTTGAAGATATACCTGTCAGAATTGTCGGAGTACAGTTCATCATTACTTTGGTAGTAATGGACTTACCAGAAGTACCATATGTCTATCGAGTCCTATTGAGACGCCCATGGTTACGAGTTGCGCAAGTAATTCATAACTAGGATACCAGAAAACTCACTTTTGAAAATCGTGAACGTGCAGTCAAGGTTGATCCTACAACTTGGACTATCAGACCAGTGGTTCAATAAGAGGATGATGATTCATCAACAACGGATCATACTTGTGATCGACCAGTAAAAAAATTGGGAGTTCATTACGATTCTGGATCTTGAACCTTGTCGGACGCCATAGGGACATTTGGATCGAAAGCCAATGTGGGTATAAACAATCATCTCATCTAGTAGAAACGGACGACACCTTGGTCAAATCGTTTGCAAAAATAGCCAACTGCCTAATGGTTGGATCTGGTGAATGCCCTATACTCATATCGATAGGCCTGTAGGGCTCTGTTGAGATCTACTACAATTTTCCAGCTGTATTTCTAGTGGATTATGGGCCAATTTGGAGTATGGATATTGATTTGATCCATTGACACACCCAAATCTTTCCATTTATTTCTTCGTGGCATCGGAACGTAGTATGGATCCACCCAGAGTTGGCGAGACCTTTTCAAAATGGCCAAAAAAAATTGTGATTTCGGGTCCAAAAAAATGAAAATTTAGCCTCCTGGATACATTCTCATTTTTCCATAAAAAAAATCATGAATTTAGTCTATTTGACCTCATTAGAACCTAAAAAGAGTGTTATGAAGTCGATTTGTTTTTTTAAAATTCACAAACAAAAATATATTCTGGAGGCTAAATTTTTATTTTTTTTCATCGAAAATATCGAATTTTGGCCGTTTCACTTCATTAGAAGGCCAAAAAAAACATTCAGGAGCAAAAAAAAAATTCATAATCACGGTAAGGCGTGATCAAGGGCTCTTTGACTTGGTCAAAGGGCCCCTGGTCGCGCCTTACCTGACAAAATTTTACAGCAAAATGAATCCCAATCAATCCTAAAAGTGATGGAGGATGCACAAATCAAAGATCTAGATCCAAACTATGACCTAGAATCAAGACTAGTTACCAAAACTAGCTAATTTGGCAATTAACTCCACAATGGCCACATAGATTTGATCAAATACATAAAAGTAAAGTGCAGCAAGCTTCTCAAACTTGTAATCAACTTTAGTACCTTTCAAAGCATGTAATTAGTGCATAAAATCACTCACATCCAATAGCTATAACTCGCCACCCAAAGACAATGTTGATAGAAATGGAAAAAACTCGATTTTTCTTCATATTTGGATAGAGATCCCATCATACATTTATACATTTCAAACGTGGATCTGAAAATTTTAGGGCATCTCTATACTTATCATAACCTAACCCTAAGATCTAACCTATAGGTCATTGGATCACCCTAATCTGGGGTCAAGATCTCAAGATCCAAAAACAATGTAAAACATGTTATTTTTAGCTTCTAAAATTTCCCAGTAGCAACACAACAACAACAACAGCACAATCAATCATTGTCCAAGACCAAGCTATTTTGCAGATACTGTAAAAGAACCAACCACGACATCAAAGATTGTCGTGTCCTCAAGCACAATGAAGCAAGGAAGAAAATGCGGTAGCAGCAAGAAGACAACTCTGACACAGTCAGAGGTTCGCAAGATGATGATAAAGTGCTGATGGTAGAAGATCCACCAAATAGAGATGCCCATCAATGGTATCTCGATTTAGGTGCTTCTCCTTTTCTTTGCACTCACAGCTCCAGAATCAAAGTACATCTTGTTTGGTGACTCCAGTTCACATCAAGTCAAAGGCCAAGGCTCTATTTCTCTAATGGCATCACTAGGCAACTTAATGGTATACTTTATGTACCCAAGTTAACAAAGAACCTATTGTCTATTAGCAAGATCATAGATCAGGGCTATAGAGCTTTGTTCACTACCAGTTGATGTACTATTTTAGATGAGAATTTAAAAGAAATCCTCTCTGCTCACAGATAACGTAATTTGTATATAATGAGTCACAATTTTGCCTTTCTATAAGCGGTTCAGATGCTAATTTATGGCATCAAAAATAAGGTCATCTAAACATGCGTTCAATCTTGTATCTCCATCATAACAAAATGGCCAAGGACATGAATATAAACCCTGGTACTACAGCTAATCTGACTGTTTGTGAAAATTGCTTACTAGGAAAACAACCTAGAACTAGATTTCCAAGAGGACAAGCCAAAAGGGCGAAGTCCATTTTGTCACTGATACACAGTGACTTATGTGGTCCTATGAGCCTACCTTCCTTGGGTCAAGCTCTATATTATATTACATTCATTGATGACTACTCCCGGATTTACCAGAGTTATGTTCATAAAGAGCAAGTCGGAAGCATGAAAGACTATTTATCTTCATGTGGCGTGCACTACTAAGAGATACACTCCACAACAGAACGGAGTAGCTGAATGGAAGAACCGCACACTATTGGAAGCTACATGATCCATGACAGTCAACGTGCATTTGCCTCAAACCTTTTGGGAAGAAGTGATTTCTACGACCTGCTACCTGCAAAATTACTCTAGCACTAAGGCAGTTGATTCCAAGACACCATTTGAAGCCTACCACGGCTTAAACTAAGTTTGAAACACCTACGTGTTTTCGGATGTCTCTGCCATGCACAAGTACTGTCTGATCTAAGGAAGAAGCTAGACCTAGTAAGCTGCAAAACTCAACATCACAAAAAGCATATCGTGTATATGATGTTGATACAGGTTAGATCTCAGTCAGTCATGATGTTGTCTTTCTTGAAAACAAATTTCATGATTTCAAGCAGAAGCAGCTAATGCAAGAGCATGCCATAGCAGCTCTACCCTCCATTGATAGGCAACGACCTACGACTGTTCAAACAATGGAGTTTATCCCAACGGCTCCACTTACTGTCGATGGGCCGAGACCCACGATTTCTCTACCACAAGATACTGCGATCCCAATCATTCACCAAGGAGAATCGTCTACTCATGCACCTACAGTTCGAAGGTCTGTAAGACAACGACAGCAGCCTGATTGTTTCATCCCTCAAGCGTTCATCAGTCATGATAAACCTGCCACTGTTGCAGAAGCATTGTCAATGTCCAATGCAAACAAATGGAAAGTTGTCATGGATGTTGAGTATTAGTCTCTAATGAAGAACAAGACCTAGAGTCTTGTCAATCCGACTACAGGTGTAGAACCAATTGATTCCAAATGGATCTTCAAACTAAAGCTTAAACCAGATGGATCAATATCCAAATGGAAAGCTAGATTGGTGCTTAAAGAATTTGAACAAGTATATGGGATAGACTACACTGAGACCTTTAGCCCGGTGGTAAAGCATCAATCTATTCGTACCTTATTGGCTATAGCTGCTATAGAAGATCTGGACATTCACCAGATGGACGTCCAGACGACATTCCTACATGGATATATACAAGAAGACATATTCATTTATCAACCAGAAGATTACATCCTTCAAGGCAAGGATCATTTGGTATGCAAATTGCATAAGGCATTATATGGTCTTAAGCAAGCTCCCAGGGCCTGGTATGAAAGAATCAATCACTTCTTGTTGCAGTACAATTTCACTTCTTTCGACGCAGACTCTAATGTATATCTCAAGCATAAAGAGTCAAGCTATGCTAGAATAGTACTATACGTTGATGATTTCTTAATTATCAGCAATTCAAATCAGTTATTACAAGAAACCAAATCTCTGCTTTCATCAGAGTTTGAGATGACTGATTTAGGCCCAGTCCATTACCTTCTCGGTATGGAGATCAGCAGAGATCGCGCGAGCAGAAGGATCACCATAAGCCAACAATATACATTGTAGACTCTCAAGCTCATTCTGTGCTATTTAAACTTATTGCACCCTAATGTTTTTGTTAGCCCGTCCACTTCCAAAGGCATGAACTCAGCCACGATTTTACCTTTGGCCCCCATATCGCAGATTTGGATGAAACTTTGAAGGAATGTGTTTTTGTTATATCCATAAGGGATGTACACATGTGTCCATTTGATGGCCACTACATGCATCACTAATACATTACCGTAGTGGCATCATTCACTTTTACATTACTTTCACTAGTCGCATGTTTTTTGATATTATTATTAGTGGGCACACAATTTTTATTATATTTGACGCGCCCTTGAACACTATTTAACATGGTTCCTAATTTGGGCTAATATTTGAATTTTTATATTTCCCTCCAAGTTGATTGAAGGGAGTAGTGTTTGCTTTGGTATAAATAGCCACTAAGGCTATTCATTTGTTACTTATGAGTTTGCAATCTTGAGCTCGTTGTAGGTGAGTTCCTTTTTTGTATTGGAGATCTATTTGAGCTATCGGCAGCCTATGATTTCAATTTTTTAAAAGTAAACTTACTGTAAATTTCTCACGAAGTCAATTTTTGGAGAAAGATGCCAGCTCCATTCCTTTACTTTGCCATCTTTCCCGAACACTAACCCAAAGTTTGAATCAATCAAAATCCTAATGAAAAAGGATAAATGCCTCATTAAGCTTTGTATAAAAATTTGAGCCTTCTTAAAAGTTTTTTTTTTTTACTTCTCCTTATAGAATCAAAGGCTTTTGGCCCACGAGTTTTAAGAAAGCCTAAAAAAAAATTAATAGGTTTTGTGTTAGGTTGGATAAAAGTTTTCCACAAGCACTGGAGGCATGTGATCTTATGAAAAAAAAAAATTGGAATGGATTAGAAGTTGAGACTAGACATTATGCATATTTTGCCGCTTTTATGAGCACTTTTTGTTGTCTTTTGCTAAATCTGTAGATTTGTTCATAACTGTGCAAAAAGTACAAAAAGGACCAAGAGTGGATCCTAATTTGATCCTCAAGAGGGATTGGTTGTCAGATTACTTGATATATCAATCTACTTGAGATTAAGATCAATCTAGATCAATTCTAAACACAAAATCCTAACGAGAACAATCATTAATTGAAGGTAGGTGTACTTTCTGATTTCACACGTGTGAAACACTGTCTGAGTACGGACTCCAACCTGAAAATCAAGTACACATTATTCGACTACTTCAGCCTATTCCACACATGTGATCTATCCTCTACACATGTGATATGACACCTAACCAAAGAATGTGGCTCATGCAATCAATAGATTGATGTCATGTGTCATATGTCTAGAAAACTAGTTTTTGGCCATTTTAGCCACTAGAACTTGAATTAAATCATATGTACAACCTATATGATTATGGTACATGACAAGTACACTATTTTCACACGTGGGAACAGGCTCCACACATGTGTGTTTATCTATATACAAGATTTTTGGCCTTTACCAAGCTTATTTTTGCATTTTTCACACTCCTCAAAAATCTAGCTTGGCAAATCTAGCTTGATGGAAAACATGATGATCTTGAGCTTGACTCCATGGGCTAAATTGGTCTTTCTGGTTCAAAAGGTGCGAAGATCAGCCAATGAGCTTGATGTTGACCTGAAATCACCATATCCATGATAGTGCTTCTTTAACTTGACATCTTTGATGAGATTGAGAGCTTTGCACCATCCTAGCACCTCCAAAATTGATTCCTTCCAATTTTTATGTAGTTGCTTGACCTTGAGGCTTGCTCCTTCTTCATGTGCATGCTCCTTCATGAGAAAATAAAGATTTCTTCTTGATTTATTAGGATTACAAAGATCTAACATCATGTTACCACGATCTAGAGAATTAGACTCGTCCAAATTGGCAAGACTATGCATGCTATAATAACAAAGTGTTTGCATCATAAATTCATGCTTGTTTACCATGCTAATCTCAGATCCAATGAGGCTAAATACTTCATTACGGAGATAAGTGTCTTTAAAAGATGATTCACTTACTCTCATAAAGAGTTTACAATTTGTCTCAATACAAATTTTCAAACTATGAGTGAACAAATCACTTTTGCTCTTGCATGACTCAAGAGCATACATTTGATGAAATAATCATTTGCTTTCTAATTGATTTAAAATCGATTTCAGCCTTTTAAGAACATCATCTATGTTCTCAAGAGAGACTTCATACTCAACTAGTATGGCTTTACTCCAATTTTGAGATGCAATGATCTCACTAAAGCAAATTGATTTATCAAATCTTGAGTTTCTTTTTGGAATCACAACTTGAGAAGGTCTCTCCTCCTCAATCCTTGGCACACTTGAACCTTGAGATGACTCCTTAAGAGCCTCTTCATGATGCTCCTTCTTGATGGAAATCCGAGACCTCTCATAATAATCACAACATCCATGACCATATAATATGCACTTCGTATGATTATCAAGATTACTTATGCTAGAAACATAAGTCCAAAAATCACCACAACTTGGCATGATTTTTCTAATATTAAAATCAAAAGATATTTCCATCTCAATAAGGCTAACTACTTACTTATGAATATAAGTGTCCACTTTGGATGCTTCACTTATTTTCATAAGAAGTTTAGAACTTGTCTTTAAGATTGAAAACTTGCAATTTTCATCTTTATGAATGAACACATCATTCATGATCTTATTGAAACTAAAAGAATTTACATTATGAAGACATTTCCATTTCCTTGACTTCATAACTAATGTAAGCTTATAAGGAAAACATGTTTTGCTATACTTAGGGTTTAGGGTTTAGGGAAGGCATCACACTCAACTAGTATTGTCTTAATCCACCTTTGAGATACAAAAATCTCTTCAAAGCAAAATGGTTCTTCATAAGTTGACATGAGAGCATAAATGAAACTATTTTCATTTTGTGATTGCTCCTTATTCTTGATTGATTTCTCTTGGATAATAACAATAAGTTTGAACTTGTCCAAAGTTACAAGCAAAATACTTTCCAAGGACATAAAATAAATCCAAGTTACTTTCATGAAAGTGACATCTATCTTTGCACCTTGAACCAAACAATGCACTTTCAAAAAATTTCAAAGGATTTGACATGTGTTGTGATGAACTCTTGAAGACAAATCTTGCAAGTCATTGTGAGACTCCAAGCCTCATTCACCTTTCCACAAAGGAAACACTTTTCCTTGGACTTGTCCTTTTTGTATTTGCATTTTGAACTTGAAGCTCCATCTTTCACCTCGACCCCCTTGCTTTGGTTCTCCTTGGATGGACTGGTCTTCTTTTTGTAACATCTTAAGAAAAAATATCCTCCCTTGCCACAAAGGTTGCACTCAGGATCCTTTCTTTCCTTCAATAGGATGCCACCTATTGATGTCATGTGAATAAAAACCTGTGATATGATTCTACAAATGTAATTTGTGACTTTTAAGAGACTAGATTTGAACATCTTCAACAATCTAGAAGGATCTACAAAAGATCTAGCTCACAAAAAGAATCAATCTTCACAGTAATGACTAGTCACTTGGAAACTTTGCTTTGATCACTAAGACAGAAGCACACAATCTTTGAATCAAATCACTAAAGAAATCAGATCCAATCTCCTATTGGACTCATCAAATACCAATGACTCTTTCTTTTGAAAGTTGAAATGGATATGAAAAAGGTTTGACACCTAGATTTTTCATTTCACTTGACTAGTTCTCTCAACACTTGAGATTCTTGAACAAAAGATGGGTTTTGTTTCAAACACATGAAAATCAAACTTAATCACTTCTTTTGGACTCACTCTTGACCCAAATAATCTCACTCTTGAGATTTAGAATGAATTTGATTTGATTTGAAAACAAACTTTACCACCAATTTTTCACAAAGCTTAAAAATTTAGACAACTAGAGATTCACAAAAATCTCAACCATGCATGAATATTCAAATATGGACTCCTCATTCTAGACATCCAATGGGATCACAAATTGACCCTCACACTCTCACAAAGAAAGTGGAATAGAACTAATTTTAGTTTCATACATACTATGTAAATTTTTGCTCAACAAATTGAATTCAATCACTCCTATTGGATTCCACCAATTACTCTATCTTTTAAGACTTGGAATAAAATTCAAAATCAAAAGTTGTGATTTTTTTCACTAAGATATTGTGCTTCAAATAGCTAATACCACTTAGAAAAATTTGATCACCTAGGAGAAGACAAATTCTTCACCAATAACAACACATAATGAGCTTCTAGATCTTGCCCTCTACAAAGGAAGGAACTCTTAGAAAATTAGATCTCTCTCTACACATTTGTCATAGACACCTTAATGAATCTTTTCAAACCTTACAATCACTCAAACAAATTAAGTAGTTTGAACAATGTGACTTGGATCTCAATCTCTTTTCTAGAACTCTCAATTGAAGCCAATCTATGTCAAATACTACAAAAGATTTGCATAGATGCTCTATATGCACTAGAAACTCTCAAAGATTTAACTTGGAAAACAGATCCAAAGATGTTTTCTAGCAAATTGATGCTTCTAAACTTGACCCTATCACTCTTGAACAAATCTAGAGTGATAGTACAATGGATTTTATCCTCTCACCTTGCATATCACTCCTTAATGTATGAATTTTGGCAAAATCTCTCTCAACCTCAACATGCACTCAAAAAATCAGAGAAAATCATTTAATGCTCCTAATTCAAACTTCAATTTTAATTTTTTGGCTGATCTAATCCAAGAACTAATCAAGGGATTAGATTCTCTATAGAAAATGCTTGATTTTGCACTAAAAATTTCTCAAATTGGGTGTGTGAGTCAAATTGTACAAATTTTTGAATTTCCTCAGCCAAAACCGGAGCTGTACGGCCTCACACGTGTGAAAAGGGTTCCTACAACCCACAACACCAAAAATTTTAAAAATAGCTATCAAATCCAACTCACTACACAAAATTTGACTAGTTTTCAAAAAACTGCTAATTTTGGCTTTGATTTGGATTAACCCTATCAATTTCAACAAAAACTCTTGAACTTGGCTTTGATACCATGTGCAAAAAGTACAAAAAGGACCAAGAGTGGATCCTAATCTGATCTTCAAGAGGGATTGGTTGTCAGATTACTTGATCTATCAATCTACTTCAAATTAAGATCAATCTAGATCAATTCTAGACACAATTTCCTAACAAGAACAATCATTAATTGAAGGTAGGTGTACTTTTTGGTTTCACACGTGTGAAACATTGTCTTAGTACGGAATCCAATTTGAAAATCAAGTACACATTGATAGAACCTCAAAACAATCAAAACAAATGTAGACAAATGGAGAGAATCACTCAAAATTGCTTCCAAAACCAAGATTGATGTCTCACAATGATTATGGCCAAATGTGGCCCTATATATACAATAAGTGGGAGCTCGTGGTACTGATCATATCACTGATCTCACATGTGTGAAGGTGCTTTGTCATATGATGATTCATCATGCAAAACTGACACTTGAACAAAACCTTCTATTTTGAGCACTTTTGGTCCATTTTCCTTCTATATGGAGATTTACTTGGAAATCTTCTAGAAGTCAAAATTTGCCTACTTCAGCCTATTCCACACATGTGAGCTGTCCTCTACACATGTGATATGACACCTAACCAAAGGATGTGACTCATGCAATCAATAGATTGATGCCATGTGTCATATGTCTAAAAAACTAATTTTTGGCCTTTTTAGCCACTAGAACTTGATTTAAATCATATGTACAACCTATATGATAATGGTACATGACAAATACACTATTTTCACACGTGGGAACAGGCTCCACATGTGTGTTTATCTATATACAAGATTTTTGGCCTCTACCAAGCTTATTTTTGCATTTTTCACAATAACATGGTATCCGAACATAGAAGTTGACAACCAACCCCTCTTTTAATACTAAGTTAAATGACAATACGTATAAATTACATAATTAAGAAGGATGCAAATATACCAACATAGCAATGCGGTAAAAATATAATTTGTGGAAACATGAATGATCTTCACAAGGGTCTAATAATAACAAGGATTGTTGCTAGACTGACCTACTTGAGGTGACGAAGCTAAACTAAACTGAGAGCTAGACAAGTGAATAATCAGCCAATTTTTTTTTAAGCCTATGTAGTTATTAGGCCGCCCTACTGTTTGCTAGTTAGGGCTAGAGGTTCAATAATGATCATAACACTTGATGAAATGCCAAGTCATGCCAAATAGGGATCTAAGCAACAAGAACATAAGGTAGAAAAATAAAATAATAATCAAGGGCCCTAAGCCCATATTAAAGGAGAGCTATCTGAAAATGCTATATGGGCTAAAGAATTATTTTCAGCCTTTCCTCAGGCATAATATATTTTGATCATTAGTGCTAGTGCTTGGTGTAATATATTCAACCTAAAATTTCACTTTTGTATTAGGTGATGTTCGACACAAAGAGGAGGTTGCACGTGCCTTCAAAGGAGTCAACTGTGTTTTCCACTTGGCAATGTGCTACAAAGCTGCATCAAATGTGGTGTTGAGAGACTTATATATACAAGCTCATATGATGTGGTTTTTGGAGGCCAAGAGATATTAAATGGCAATGAATCCCTAGCATATGTCCCCTTGATGGATCATGTCAGTTCTTATGGACGTAGCAAAGCTCTAGCTGAACAACTTGTTTTGAAGAACAATGGGCAGCCTTTAAGGTACAATCAGCATTGGGACAGATTTTTTGTAGGTCAAGTCTCCTCTAGTAAAATGGCGTAGATGCAATTTTAAAAAGATTCATTTTGGCTTTTTGATAGAATTTTTTTGGGTGCTGTTACCTCTATATCATCTGGTAGCAACATCTCTTGAATTTTGGCTCCATGCCAAAAGTAGCAACTTTGCAGGAAATATCCATTACAGCAGGAAAAATGTAGAAAAGTGCCAAAGTGCTTCACACAACTTGCCTGTGCTGCATTTGGATATGGCTGAATGTGTATAAAATCCCCAAACACTTTTGTTTCCAGCTAGTGAGCTTTTCTTCACAAACTGGCTAGTATTTCTGTCTAGTATTGGTTTGGGCAACAAAGTCTCAGAAATTTGGTGCACAAAAATGTTCAAGGTCATGACCTTTTGAAAATACATCTTTTCAGCAGCGGTTTTAGTTCATTAACTTTGAAATCGTCATGATGCTTCAGATTAAAAAAACGGGGATTTCACCAGTACTTGAAAAACTTTCCTTGTTCTTTTCTCTTTCTTGTGTCAAGGAACTTTTTTGGTTACGGAAATTCTCAGCTTAGGTTTTCTTGAAGGTGCAAGCCTTAGAAACCCGTTCCGACCCTTTTGGGTCGGAACAGACTGTGCATTCCGTACAGTACGTTCCGGAACATACTGGATCAGAACGTTTTTTTTTTCTTAAAATTAAAAAAACATGACACTTGCTGGCCGCGATCTATCTGACAGGAGGGTTGTGTGGTACAGCTTGGATCCCAGCGACTGCAGGCCTTTTTTTAAATCTTTCTCCTAAGCAGTGACTGTGTCTAACAGGCTTTTGAGTAACCAATTTGCTCTCTTTTTGTGGATTCCAGACTGTAAAATAGGGTTTGAAATTAGATTGGCTATGTGTGGAAAGGCCATGGCTTTAACAGCCGGGTATAGCGTTTCAAGTATAGTTAAGCAAAAATCTCCTGAGTTTATAATATTGTCTGCGGCAGTAGCATATGGATTGGTTAAATTCATTGAAAGGCTAACCTTTCGAAGTTTTTGCTACTTATGCATAACTGTGATAGCTAAAGTGGTAACCAATGTGAAGTCTGTGAATTCTGTCAAAGTACGGAACTTTGGACCTTACTTGAGCCTATTAATGACTGACAAGAGGGATTGATTGATTGATTAACTATTGAATGCAAACTAGACACCAATAATTGAGATCTAGATTGACAATTCTACATACATCAAGCAAGAGCAATCACAAATCATTAATCAAAGTGAAGATCTAGCCCCCACAGGTGTGGTACACCTTCAGCACGGCCTGTAGACAGAAAATATTGTTTAGAACACTTAGATTTCATTTGGATCCAAAAGGAAACAAAGTACATAGTGTAGAAGGTCGAGATTGCCAATGAGCTCTCAAAAATTTTCTAAGGCATTACTATGGAGAGTTGATGATACATAGAAAGGCTCTTCCCCACCTCGAGTTAGGTGAAAATCCAGCATGTATTAAGGAAGCTGATCGACTCTTTTTGCCCTAATTTGCCATTCTAGCCTAACCATTAAGTTTTGCCATATTGGTGGCTAGATTGATCAACCTACTCCATAAATTAAGGGATTTGGTCCTATAATGTAGGAATAATCACCAAACAAACTTGACCATCCCTATGAACATGATCTAACCTACTCTAGTGTAGATTCACACGTGGCACCATGGCCTCGCATGGGTGGGACCGCTAGATTTGGCAATTTTTCACAAATTCTTAAGGAATTCTTGTTGTCTGGGGTTTAGTACAAACCGGAAATTGGTTGTAACTTTTTTACACCGGCATAGTTGCCATTCCAGAATCACTATATGTGAGGTCACGATGGTGAGACATTTGAATACCTACCAGCTGAAGATGCTCCACTACAATTTGCTAAACCAATATATGCTGAAACCTGGGTCGGAACAGACCCTTTGTTAAAAAATGACTGATAGTATGTACTATGATGATAGGAAGCTGCCTAAACAACTTTATTTGGCACTTCACCATTGACAGGTTCCCCGGTCAACTTTATTTGGCACTTCACCATTGACAGGTTCCCCGGTCAACTTTTTTGAATTTCTCCGGCCGTTAATTCAAGAGCTTGGCTACAGCTTTTCCAGTTTGGAGCTGAGCTCATAAAACAATTTCTTGTAATGTTAGAGATCTAGAAATGCTTGCAGTTGTGTTCCTTTGGAGTTCGTATCAATGGCAGGATGCTTTCCCATCAGAGCTACAGCAATCATAGAAATTTTCTCTTAATAAAGACACTTGGGCCCCTAATGAAGGAAATGCCAGGCTTGCGTACAATGATTCATAAGAGCATTACAGCTTTCCCCAATTGTGAACACTGAACCGATCTTCTCTTTGAGTTTGCACTTGTCTCTGTTTGGTTACATCTGACTCCCAGGTTCCTGCTTCATAGATCAGCACCTAAGGAGCCTAGAGAAATGAAGCATTAAGCCAAGGAGACACATAGCTCCTAATAGGTGGTTTCACATAATTTTGTAGTTCCTTATTAAAATATTTCCAGCTATCAAAGGTAATTAGTGTGTGCTCACACTGCCATAGTTGTTGATGGCCATCCATCGCAAATCAATCTAGTATCACAATATTGCAGTATAAATTGTTTTGAAATGGCATGCATGTAAGAAGGAACAAGTTCATCACAAATTTACCTTTCTTCTGTTTTCTAGCAGCCATGAGACCAGACTTCACGCTTTATCTTCATGCTGTAACTGGGCTACATAGAAATGATAGGGTTGCTGCTGATATAACAGATAGATCCTCCAAGGATCAGATTTCGTGCATGTGACAGCATGATAAGCCCAGCCTACTTATACGTCAAATGACTGAATCCAAGGTCTTGACAACATGCACCAGAGAGTCTTCTAATGAGTGGAACTGCTAGTGCTTACAGAAGCACTGTGCAAAAGCTTATTAGAGGATTAACGAGATGTAATGAGGACATACAAGAAAAAAAACATCAATACAATGTAATAAGAGAAATAAACGCTAATAAGATGTAGATCCGAGCTTCAAAGAAATCTCATGTTCTGCATTTATGTGGTGACTTCTTTCTGAATGTGATATTTTTGTCATTGTAGGCAATAAGAAGACATCTTTGTTAAAGTACACAAACTGTTCAGTGATTCTTACTTTCAGATGTCAGGGTTTGCTAGACATGACCTACCTATGAAGGTTGACTGTACAATATGATTTTTCACTGCACTTTAGTAAACGTTCCACATGATTGTTTGCATTATGAATTTCTCTCTCTGTTGCAGATCGGGGTCGGACATTACTTCTCGCCTTTGAAGGCACGGAAGGAACTTGGATATGTTCCTCTTGTTGATCAAAAGGAGGCCTTCAAGAAGACAATCACATACTTTAAGACAAGGCATGCAAAAGATTTGAAAAGTCCATCACTTCTCTGGTTGATTCTCATCCTTCCAATATATTTTGGACTATTTCCGAGTGTGCTTGTTCCTCCCCCATTTCTTGGATTTCTTGAGCCGGTTCGGTTCCCTTGGATTTTCCTTCTTCGCTCTGTTCAGAATATGCAGATTTTGGTAATTATTGTCTGTCTTGGTCACTTGTTGGAGGCTTGTTTTGCATGGTTGCTAGCCAGACAGTTGGATCCTATAAACAAAAAAGGTTGGTTCTTGCAAACACTATTTTGGGGATTTCCATCATTCATGCTGATATTGAAAAGGCGGAAACGGAAGGAATGACCACCGACTAGACTAGTGATGAGAATATCATGATAGAGAATGAAGTTATTGTATTGAGCCAAATTAATAACACAACATATTACCCATTGGAGCTTAATCTTCTATATTTCCAAAGTCTTACATGTGATCTTGAAAAATATGTAATTTTGTTTGCCAGCAAGTTTCTCAATTTTTTTATCACAAACTTGCTGAACACTTGCACATAAAAGAGAGATTCATTTTGTAATAGGAGTTCAAAGATATGTGCTTAATGCATTCAAGAATCAAATTATCTATCTCTAGTCATGGAAAGAATGCTATCTGGATCATTTGGATTTAAGATCGCACTAAAAAATACATACATACATACACGCGCGATTCACGAGTCGCTGTGAGAAAAAACAGTGATTTGCTGCGAATTGCTGAGGGATTTTTTTTTTCTGTCAGCAATTTGCGAATCGTGAAACCAAGTGAATCGAGATTCGCTGCAACTATTTTCACAAATTTACAAAAACATTGATTATTTGGCTGCCTTGAAAGTTTTGTAAGTCACAAACACCCACAAGAAACAATATTTTTTGTCATCCAACATTGCACTAATTCTACCTTTAAAATATTGACAAAGATGATGTCCTCAAAATAATGCTTTAGGTGCTTTGAAATACATTGTATTTCAAACTTGTCTATGTGAAACTATACTACAGTCCAAAAGCAGTGGCCATTGTACACTTATTGTCAACAAACGTGCAACTTTTTTTTTGATCTTCGTGTAGGTTCCACGACATCGATGACCTTTCACAAGAATCACTCCAATTCCTTCACATAGGATGGCAAACATTAAAAAATTGGTGATTGACCTTACATGAAACCAATGAACAAAAAATCATCCATAATCCTAAATAAATGATATCTTACCAATCTCGGTAGTCATCCAGGTCCCAATCCTGCTTCTCTAATTAAAAAGATCCTAACCTAGTTGGCACGTGCGACATTCCCCATCATGGCCAAATTACATTTTTCAAGTGAAAATTACAAACTAGCTTGTGCAATTTCCAACATGAGCCACTGCACCATTTGATAAATGTCATATTAGATAGTGATCACGAGCTTCTACTAGACATTGTAATTGATGTGAAACGCACCTTTATTTTTCACCAATATTTGTTAAATCTTTAGAGTCGCTTAGTGATTTATAGTGTACACATTTTTTTTATTTGTTTGTCAAACAGGTATTAAAATTCAATGCACGATTCATTGACATTCACTCCCACATAATAACTCTAATATTTGCAATTACCTACTTGGTGACACTATCTAGTCTGAAACATGCATTATTTACCATCAATAATTGTTAGTGAATACAACCAACTTAACTCAAGTTCTCATTAAATTATTAAAAAAGACTTGGTCAACGTTCATATTGAGTTGCCATACTCATAATAAGCATCATATAATGTCAGAAAGGGCCAAAGGAAAAGACAACAATGTGTATTATTAAATTGTTGATTTTTCCTAAACTTTTAATGCAATATGTAAGGTCAATCTATGAGAAAATTGAATAGATAAGTGTTAAAAATTTCAAAAATTGTTTTAAGGTCGTATGATAATCTCAACACTATTTAGGCTCTTCATATAAAAATTCAAAACATGTCATTTGATTATACAGACAAACGTAAAGTTGTAAATTGGACAACATTTTTCCATTTTTTAATGTACATGGATGACATTGACATGATCAATAATAGTTTAAAAGGAGTAAACATTAGCTATATGTTCCTAACAAGTTTTGTGAATGAATGAAAATGACAATAAACGTGTTGAAATCAAAAGTTATGACTATAGACTCCCAAAATTAGTATGCCATTTGGCTTTCAGATAAAACGAATTGAAATTGAATAACTTGAATTCAATTGTTTTACATGTAAAAACAATAGCAATCTCTTTAAGATCTAATTTAAAATTGCAAATTGTATTTTTTTCTCTATTCAATTTTTTTTTTAAAAAAATACAAATTTTATTAATAGTATATCGGAGATCTTATGTATTCTATGCAAGTTCAAAAGCTAAGATATTTTTAAAGACTATTCTTTTATCAATATTTTTTTTAACTGTCAAATTACTTGAAAGTAATTGTGTAGTCTATATATATTAAAATTTTAGTGGGGCAGCGCTAACGCTGCCCCGCTAACGTGTGACGGGCAACGTCACCGCAGCCCCACACCCCTTCAAGGTTAAGATTCACATTTCTTTATCAATAAAAAATGCAAGCATAATAACCAAATTAGCTATACCAACTTTTGCATTCATTTTATTCCACCCCTCTTATCAGTTTCAGTCATTTTTCACTCCTTTTGCTATTAACTTACCAAACTCCAATATCCTATGAAATGAACAATACATTAGGCAATGGACGCATAATCCAATACAAGCAAAGCATTGGAGATGTAAATTACATAACTAATTGATAAAAATATATTAAAATTTAAGTACCCAATAAAAAGAAAAGAAAAAAGAAAATCGCATGAGTAAAACCCATGACATGAGAATCCAAAGTCACTCTTTTCTAGTATAGATAACTCAAATGCCCAAGTTTAAACTGACTGAGTATTATTTAAAATTAACTTACAAAAGCCAAATTTAATTCTATAGCTTCTACAAAATTAGTTCTAGTTTTAGATAACCAATGTCTCTGAAATTAATTAAGTTTAATTCTCTAATAAACTCGTGACTTTTACATGAAGGATGTCAATCAAAATTGACTTCTAACAAAAAATATTACAAAAGAAAACAGGTTAGCTATGATTTGATAAACGACTAGTTTTTTTTCACTTGAGTTAAATGTGTTGTATAGATAGAAGGACATTAATTGCTAGTCTAGGAAAGTCGTATTTTATGACATTCTTCTAATAAATCATAAAAATGCTACATCCAAGCAAATTAACAATTTAACTTATAAATGACGATATACTAAAAAGCGGCAATGCCCTTTGTACATAGAAGAGGCTTGCACTTTAAAATTCTCTCACAAGTAAATAAGATTTCCATTGATTACACGCAGTTACACATATGTAGAAAACACCACATACTCAATATAAGCTATAAACGACAAGATACTAGGAACCAACAATGCTCTATATACATAGAAGAGACTTACAACTTACGCTTTAAAATTTCCTAACAAGTGTATATGATTTTTCTTCATGGGTGAGATCTCTTCAATTGATTACACATACAATATTCTTTTGAGAATTTGCAAATATGAACATGGTCAAAAACTTTGATCATTCACGTTATATTCGACATCATGAAGTACTTCAACAGTTAAGATTAGCCTTAACCATACATCACTATGAAACAAAAATTGCAACCACTAAAATTGGCCAATGGTTTCTAATAAGTTTTGATGATTTTTGCACCCAAAAATACATCTAAAATTTTCAGCACTTGAGCTCACCAATGGACTTTGAAAATATCTTCAGTTGATCGCACCTGATGATAATGAGAGTTTCCAACTCATTCAGAATACAAATGGACTGTGGCTGCCTGTCAAGATTCTCACACTCAGACAAAACTCTCCGGTTGTATGAGTATAGGAATCTTGAGAAGCTGCCAGAGTGCATTCATGCTCTTGAAAGACTAAAAACACTCATCTTGATCATGAATGAAAAGCTAAAAAATAGTTTCCAAAATCCATTGGTGAGCTCAAGGGACTAAAAACTCTATTGTATTTTCAAATGCATAAACCATTGTAGTTAAAAACAGCTGTCAATAAAATAGCATTAATCTCTTTAACATGTTTGAAAACACCCTCTACAATTATTGAAAAACAATAGCTCTTTGTATGTTTTGTTTTAGTCAACATCTTTAATAAAAACCTAAAATATATACCCTAAACTACAATGTAAGATATGCAAATTGCTTTCCATAATACAATCTCTATGAAGTGCAAAAGATTTAAAAGTGTTGAAATTCATAATCCTATATTTTAACTCAATCAATCAATATAAAGCATCTAAGTTTCTTAAGTTGTCATACTTAAGACTAAAGTCAACATATACTTTGCAAGACTTAACATTAGCTCATATAGTTAGTAGATGTCAATAGTTAACGTTAAAAACAATTGATGGGTGTCCAAATAAATGACAACCCATAACTTAGAAAGATGTGTATCATTACATACATGCAAAAACTAAACAGAAAGTAAAATAATTTTGAACAAAAATATTGAAAAATGAACAATAACACATGTTAATAGTTGTATTGTAAATAGTTGTACACATAGTTGTTTTATATGCTACCAAGCTAAAGTCCAAATGAGCATATGTAGTACCACAAAATTAATATCACAAATAATAGCAAATAACATGTGAACAAGGTTCAAATGGGGGTGTCCATGAAAATATGCATTTTCACCAAGAAAAGATCTCCAACAAATACACTTGCACGTCTACTTCAACTTACATAAACTTACTTCAATACATTCTTTATCGCCCTTAGACTAATCACATTCCCAATAAGTTCAAACCAAATTAAACAATAATAGGTATCAAAAATCCTTTAAAACCCTAAGAGACAATATATATTGTATAATAGCTTCAAAATCATGCATGTCTACAATAGTGACATAACAAAGGAAGCACGCAACCTTCAACTTACGGAAAAGAATCAACACAAACCAATTGGTAACAACTTCAAAAGATCCCAATTGATGTCTACACATTTGATAAAATATATACAGCCTTATGTCTAGGACCATACATGGCGAAACAAGGGCGTCGTGCATTTATCAAGCAAATTGAATCTGCTTAAAAAGACTCATTGTCAAATTCATCAGGCATAGCACAAACCACAAGCTATGACATCCCTAATCACTTGGTCAACGCCCAAGAGTAAGTAAGAGTAGGTCATGCGCACTAGCATACATCCATATTAGCTTTCATACGACCAATGTCTTGAATTACTATCAGATCTTTGAAGTTGAAGAGCAAATTCAATCACAATGAAGGCTACGACCACATAGCAAAACCAATCAAAGGGAGTCACTACATGGAAAAATTAAGATTTACATTTCAGCTCTTCAACCCACTCAAAACCTAACTAATAGCACATCAATGTTGAAGATGATGAATCGATCAGATACACATGTTAAGGTCAACTTTAATTGTGTGAAAGAAATTGATAGCTTAGGCCCTTGCAATGAAGCACTTTAGTGCTAATGTCATTAACCTCTTGCTTTTAATGACTCGATAGCTTAAGCCCTTGCAGTAAAGCATCTAAAGTCTTAATCTCTTGCTTTTAAAGAGTCATGCATAGGCAGTATTTCATATATCCAAAATACTTGAAATGAAAAGGCCATAAACTGAGTTTTTAGGTCTCAGCACTTACCTTTGTTAACAAGGAAAAACTTCTTGTAGAGCTAATGAAGATCGAATTGTGCTCCGGTTCCTTCTGAGTCCATGGTTTGTAGATCTATTGTGTCCAACAGCATGGAAATTTATCATCATGAGCACAAATAATCTGCACAAGAAGTCGTCAAAATGTTGAGCTCCATCAAGGGTAGCCCAAGCTGTTGCTTGGGGAACAAATAATATTTCACAAAGTGGTGAACAGAAACTGTAATAGTGCACACTGCTTCCACACCTACCATCACTAGCAAGCACACAATGGATAAACCTATTTGCATAACATAAATAGAACAGATAATGGAGAAGTATGCATAACATTGACCCCAAATTTAGACTAACAATAGCATAACGAGGAGAAAGTGCTCTTTTGTAAACGGACTATTCTCTTGGGAAGTAACTAAATCATGATGCCAACTGCACTGCATTGGGTGAATGAGAAAAAGTTGGCACACATGTTTAAGACACTATTTATGCAGTATAACAAAACAACCATAGATACCCATTCAGTACATTCTTATAGCGTGCCTTCAGCGCTCTACCTTCTGCAGTGTATGGAACAAAAAAGTTGGGATGGATTCGGCTCAATGAAACCAGAAAACACAAGTTTTCAACAAATTTATACAGAACTACTACTTACTTCAGTCGAGCTAATCTACTAGTGCTTGTCGCAAGTGTCTCCATCCATGTGAGCAAAAATATCACTGCAACAATCGTCTGATAGTGCTCATTTTTTGGCACTTTTACACGGCCAACAGTGGAGTTGCCTGGCTTCAAATCAACCAATAAACAGGCCCGATCATTACCATAGCTCCAAACGTCGCTCCCAAACACTTGAGAACAAATTTCTGGATCATTCAATGCAAACCCACCACCACTGCGAGTGCAGCACCCTACCTAGACACTGGTACACAGCTTTAAACCGCTGTTCGATGATCTATAGCACATGCTTCAGTCCATCGGCTTCTCTAGCCCACCACAGAAACTTGCAAGCTCTACAAAAATCAACCACTCCGAAAGGAAATGCCAAGGCTTGGATCATTACATGGTCCACTATAGTTGAAGCACGAGCTACCTGCCATTATATTGCAAGAAGGGCATATTTTGGGCTGGCATAGGAACATCATCGCCATCGCCAAGCATAAAGATAAGAAGAAATCTGCAGCTACAATTATGATGAGAATCTTAGCACAGGAATTGTAGTACGTCATAGTATTGTCTTATTATGATTATTGTGTTCCAAATTCCAGAGAAATATCTATTCAATCAATTGACGTCATAACCCATGTGCCAAATGCGTGTTCTATATACTACAATTACAAATTTAGAGATAAGCACGGAACCAAAAGAAAACATAAATAATTCCTTCTTTTCAGCACGTGCTACAAGGACGGAAAGATGGAAATCTTCCACTACGTTGGATAGGTGCATGAACTTATTTGAAGAAAATATTTGAATCAAAAGCTGAGCAAAAGATGGAAACAAAATCCAATGTGCCGTCCAGAATGACTTTCTAGAAATCTTATTGCAATGGGTTTTGTGTTAGGTTGTAGAAAACAAATTTGCAAGCAATGAGTCCAAGGCAATTTTTATAAGAGTGTTTATACCTGAGGGGTGGCTGAGGTCCTTTCTCCCATTGAAATGAAAGTCCTTAGCAACCTAAGGTCTAGCTATGCCATTTGGGAGGAGCCATGACGCTCCAAGGCACGGAGTCACACGTGTTGGGTGTTTGGCCCTGGCCAGTGACTGGGCGCCATGTGGCTCCGGTGCTCGGACGGGCAGGGACCTTCAAAAATTTGGGGCACAGTCGATTTTTGTGGGCACGGGCTGGGCAAGGTCCCACGCACGCCGGGGCCAGCACTGCTCGCAGTGGCGCCACATGCAACTCCCAAGTGCGCGCCGGGCAGAGGGAGCCATGCCCGGGCACTTGCGCATGTGAGACTATGAGACTAGACATGTTTGCCTATATATCTCCCCCCCATGAATCCTATAGAAATGCTTATGGGATAACTTTTTGGTTGCCCAGACACGTGCGGCTCGGGTAGCCAATTTAAAACAAAAAAAAAACGATGTAGTTGAGGATGCACCGCGGCCGAGGGGGAGGAGGGTCCCAAGAACACACCCTTCCTCCATATAATGTCATTTTACCAAGTGTTTACGTCGTCTTTTTCCAAACGTGATAACTTGTACATTTTTGTGTTTGGCATTTATAGAGACCCTTACATGGAAAAATAGTACACCTAAAATTATTGTTGAAAAATAGATGGAGTCGCGAGTATCATACGAACCTGTAAGGTGCCAGTGATTATCTTTGGAAAGTTGGACACGTGCATAAGATGTGTAAGGCCTTCATACTTTAAAAAAAAAAAAAGTTGAGGCAAAAAAAACATAGAATATCTAGTATAGGGGAAGGCCCCGAGGCCTTCTCTGAGTAATAAATGCCTTGGATAAAGCTTCCAAACCATTTTACCATTTTGAAGAGTTGTCCAAATTTTGGTTCCTACTACATTCAAGTAAGGTTTGTCAAAAATGGCAAAAAACAAAAGTGAGGAAGTGAAGTAAGGCCATAGTAAAACCCGATTCATATTCAAAGACCTTCAAACATGCCCAAATCAATCTTGAATCTAATTTTGTATATACATTTGTTTTTTTTTTTCAAGTTAAATCTCAAATCATATTTCATGGCAAAGGACTCGAATTCAAAAAAAAAAAAAAAACAATCAAGCAATCAAATTGAGATTTGAATCAATGACTATGATCAGAAAAAGTCAGATGTGTAAACTTTGAATTGGCATTAATCTTATCAATATTTTCACACATTAACGCCATGTTGTGAGCTTTATATACTCATAAACCCCCAACGAAAACCATCATGATGCCTAGCTTTTCTAGCGAGATTAAATATTGAAATATGTCAATGTATTCTCCAATCTTTCTTTTGCGAGAGAAACTATGCAAATAGTGAGAAACTCTCTTGTGATACAGGTACTTGTAACCTTGGCCAAGAATCAACAAGAATTGTTATGGCCACCTTCACTCTACAAGAAAAAGTTAATTTTAAATGTCTCATAATAATTGCAACCAACTTGAGTAGGGACTATTCATAATCTTGATCGGATGAACCATTAACTATGATGAAGCATGAAATCAATTCTACTTGTTTCTTGAACCAAAATAAAAAAACAAAGTTGGTGGATACATCATCTTTTCAAGCTAGAATATTTTGCTTGTAGAGCATGTATGTGGGTTTGCAAAAAATGGACTTCACAACTCTATTAAAGTTAAAGACTCCAAAAACATACAATTTGAAAATTGCATGACTACAAAACCATCACTTAACATTGATGGAAAGAATGGAAAGGTTGAGAGAAATCTTTGCTTCATGGCTTTAAAAAGGGACAATCTCAAAGACTTTCAATTTGTGTCAAACGACTATAAATAGACTCTTGAGAGAAATTGTACAATCTTTGAAGGAAGAATTGCAAGCTACAAGAATAGGTGACTGAACTTAAAAACAGTTTTTTTTTCTCGAGAAATTTGACCGTAGATTCAAAGTACAAATAGAAGAACCAATTACCTACAAATGAAAAAAATTCTTAGCCTCCTTAAAAATAAGCAAGGGGAAGATGACGAAATCACCATTCCCAAATTTCTTATTATTTTCTGTCCGTAACCCTTCGTTTGGTCAAAATAGGCTTAAGGAGGTGAAAATAGGGGCATTTCTGGTTTTTGAACTGTTTCTTTGGGTTGAAGCAACTTCACCTTTCAAGAAATTCACGACCCTAGATCTCTTTCAACCTAAAGATTTTTAAATAAGTTGAAGCATGTTTTGCGCTTCAAATCCTTTCAATCTAAATTGAAGAAGTTGCCTATAAAGCCGATAGTTGATCGCAATCTAACGGTGGAGATCAATAGATGGTGCCCTTTTTATGGCTCTTGATCCATGAGATCTACAATCTAACGATTGCTGTCTGTTTTGCATGCCGACGCAATCCTTGAGGCCGCTATCCACTCATTGACACTAACCACAAAATTGGGTCGATAGTATCTAACTTTTCATTACCCCTCCTTGTTTAAAAACTTTTTGTTTCGGCACCACATTCCGGCATCCTAAAATTTTGGATCTTTTTTAATAAGTCTAGGTTTCTCATGGTCTTATTTCGATGATCTAGATCAACCCTACTTTAATCCAATGGATGGAAACGATGGCTTCAATACAAGCTACCATGTGGATCCTTCCACTATGCTTCACATGTGACCTAATAAGATAACCATTGGCTACATATGTGACAAAACTAATGGCCATTACCATTTTTCTCTTCTCTTCTCCCTACTCTCATGCTAATTTTTTCCTGGCAGCGCCCATCCACACCACTTTGGATTACATTCAGCAATTGATCCAGTAAGAACTTCTCGTGCTTGGATCATTACATTTGTTTTATCATTAATAGCAATTGTTGGTTATGCTTACACAATGATGGATTGTTGCGGCCAACTGCAGCTTAGTCTACATACATTATATTTTGCTATATGTGTTAGAGCAACACTGATATACAAGCACAAGTATTGTTAATTTCACTTCGCATATAGCTCTCACAGCCAACGACAGTCCACCATCGCTCTTACAGCCGCATGACTCACACAAAAAAAATATACAAAAGAATGTTGATGTAGTGTGTAGCCACCTCTCTATGAGGAATGACTCGCCCACAGTAGCTTAAGTTATCACCACAATGCTCTACTTCCATTATGGAAATCATTGATCATGCATACAATATGGCTCACGTTTTTTGACTACCAATGCATATAGTGATCAACTCTCCACATCTGATACAACGATTCAATCGCTCTTGCATTGATACTTGGCTATCACATTGTAGCAAGTATTTCCTATCCACCTTCAACCCTAGACCCTAGCACATGCAAAGCGTCAATAGATGAAGAGGATTCTAACATGTCACGTGGAGATTTGTTCTCATGAGAGCGATAGAATAATTTAGATTCATACACACGCTTATGATTCAATATCTAACACTATGATCATATTAACCCTAATCCACCACAAAAGCAAGCTTACTTTTCTCTCTCTCTCTCTCTCTCTCTCTCTCTCTCTCTCTCTCTCTCTCTCTCTCTCTCTCTCTCTCTCTCTCTCTCTCTCTCTCTCTCTCTCTCTCTCTCTCTCTCTCTCTCTCTCTCTCTCTCTCTCTCTCTCTCTCTCTCTCTCTCTCTCTCTCTCTCTCATAAAAGTATAACAAGATTCAATCCCAACAATTAGCAAATCCAATCAACATAAAAATCCAAAGAAAACATGAGAGATGAAGCAAGAAAGAAGAGCAAGGACATCCAATTTGCAAATCAACAGAGGTTTTACTTGCTTGATTAGAAATTGTGAAGGATTCAAGATCATTCAAGATCCAATCCATGTCCCTGATCTTTGGTTAAAAAAGGAGCAAACCAACAATCCTGCCAATGTAGAAAAATCAGCATCTACATACAGAATGAGATGCAAACTCTAAGAGATATTGATCAAACATGAACCAAAACATAAAATATAGTTGTTGTCTGTACAACTATAGTACCCTACTGTATTTCACACATGTGGAAGCAAAAATAGTAATAAATGATCATTCTACACATAAGATTGTAAGATATCATCAAGAGAGTGCACCAATGAGTAGTAGGCCCAAAGAGAACCATGTATAATGATGAAATGAGAGAGAGAAGAGAGAAGATCCCTTTCTCCATGAGTTATAACAATATATAACAGGTCCAAACCCTATTTGGCCACTTGGCTTTCCCTCCAAAATGTAAACCCTACTATTTATGGGTCTAGATTCAATGTACCCAAAGTTCAAATTTGAATCTCTCTCAAACTCAACTACCAACTTTCCCACACTTTCAAAAAATGTTTATTGAATGTATTTTAAACTAATATAACTTCAACAAGTTTATTTCTAAGTCTAAAATGAGTTTTGGCCTCATATTGACAATTTACCAAAATATGACTAAACTAGACTAAACTAGTTGAAATCTCTCACACTCCCTCTTCAGCTAGTTTTGGCATAGTTTTAACCATACTACTTTGATCCATCATAAGAATGATCTCCATCCTAAGTATAGATCTCCTTTCTAATGTTCTAAAGTAGTTTCCATAGTTGATATAGAGAATAGTGTCCAAATTGGATGCTTCCCTATTTCTTACATCAATTTTACACATCAAGATATAATCAAAACATGAAGAACCAAATAGAATGTGAATGAAATGATTCCTCCATGCTTCAAACTTTGATCTCTCTGGAAAATTACAGCAACCAAACCATAAATGTGAGTGATGACCATTTGCTTGTTTGTCTCCTTCGACTTTGTCCTTTCTTGATATGTCTCCACCATAAAACTCCATGAATGAGCCTCCATCTCCATATTGCCACAAGAAACCATCAAAACTTGGAAATCCATGAGTAGGTGAGTACATCAATGATGCAAATCCAGCACCACATGACTCCATAAACCAAGTAGGTTGCATTAGTCCATCTTCAAGATCTACTTGACACAAGAAAATGACCATGAACTCACCAAAAATTGACAATCTCCAAGTATTGGCATCAAGTAGCTCAACATTGAGAACTTGATCATGGATGAGTGATATAATGAACCTCCAATAGCTTCATTTCCATTAGCAAAACCAGCCAAGAATGCTACTACAACTCCAACAATAAGATATTGCAAGACAATGTAGCTAGTTTATCCATATCTTGACAATTTACACACATTCACATGAATTAGCTCAAACATGAGATAATACAAGTAAAGTAAACTTGAATAACACTTTCTTGCTGCTCCTTTGACCTTACTTGAGCTTAAATACTCCTGCAAAAACAGATTCAAAACATCTTTGCCAAATAATCTTCCTTTGATGCTCTTGACTAGCTCCAAATTGCCACCTTTCCTTTTGTGTTGTCGAAGCCCTTTGAGACCAACCTCTTGATATATCATCTTGTAGCCTCCAATGAGACCTTCCTAATGCACCAAAAATCTTCTAATTCTAGTAAACCAAGTGTGAAATTGGAATTGATCAAGTATATAAACTTATATTGACAAAAGATCAATTCTACACATGATGCTAATTTTTGAGTAGAGATCAATCTGGCATGCTCTAGCATTGGTATCTCCTCCAAATCCTTGCTAAACATGGCTGATCCTTTCATAACCTGAAACACAATAGCTCTGATACCATGTGAAGGATTTCAGATCATTCAAGATCCAATCCATGTCCCTAATCTTTGGTTTCAAAAAGGAGCAAACCAGCAATCCTACCAATGTAGAAAAATCAGCATCTACATATAAAATGAGATGCAAAATCTAAGAGATACTGATCAGACATGAACCAAAACATAAAATATAGTTGATGTCCGGACAATTACAATACTTTCACACGTGTGGAACCGAAAATAGCAATAAATGATCATTCTACACATAAGATTGCAAGATATCATCAAGAGAGTGCACCAATGAGTAGTAGGACCCAAAGAGAACCATGTATAATGATGAAATGAGAGAGAGAAGAGAGAAGATCCCTTTCTCCATGAGTTACAACAATATATAACAGGTCCAAACCTTGTTAGGCCACTTGGCTTTCCCTCCAAAATGTAAACCCTACTATTTTTATGTTTAGATTCAATGTACCCAAAGTTCAAATTTGAATCTCTCTCAAACTCGATTACCAACTTTCCCACATTTTCAAAAAATGTTTATTGAATGTATTTTAAACTAATATGACTTCAAAAAGTTTATCTCTAAGTTTTAAATGAGTTTTGCCCTCATATTGACAATTTACCAAAATATGACTAAACTAGATTAAACTAGTTGAAATCTCTCACAGAAATGAACTACAAAGTATCACTATATATAGTGGATTTTAGGGCCTTGGCCTCAATTCCCAGTCTCTACACCCCATATTATCTGATTTCAAAAATTGGAGGGAACCCCCTTTTATTCACTAACTTGACTATTAGGCCCTGCAACATTTCATTCTCCCATTTTGGCCTAAAGTCTCTTTTATGAACATCTAAAATCTCAAATAACTATGCGATTATCAGTTTGGACTTACACAAGCAAAGTGCCAAATCTCTCTCACTTATTAACTAGGATTAGGGTTGTCTCGATATCCGCAAACCCTCCAACAATATCCTCCACCAAAATTGGTGGTGCATACTAGGGTTAGAAGAGAACTAACTCAATGTGCAGACAGAGAATGCCAGATTGAGTCTAGTGCAAGTGCAAACCGTCAGGTACATGAGACTTCCGATCAGATTTTGATATGGTATTTTCTCCATCTGTTGTCTCTCTTCTTCTGTGCTCGAACAGTCTTGCTTCGACAATCTGGCTACAGCTATCATCAGTGTGGCTTCTCTTTTGATTTGTAGCCCTAGACATTTTGTCGCTTCTCCCAAGTTTGTGATTTCATAACTTGCAAATATCTGACTATTTGTTTCGTTGATTAATATCAAACAATTTTGTATCATTAAAGAGTTGTCTACAAAAATTGTCAGAATCACAAATTTATCTTCTTACTTTTTATATATACATTACAGTCAAGTGTTGTAGCAGTAAATCCTAGGGACTTCAAAAGATTGTTGAGCTTTTTGTACCAAGATCGCAATGTCTGCTTGAGACCATAGATACATCGGTGTAGCCGACAAGCGTACTCCCAATTGTTTGATAAGAATGAAAGGGGATTTCATAGTCGTGAAGCTTTCGCGAAGGAACCACGATCCTCTTGCGCTTCGGATGGAGTTCAGATGCGATCGCAGGACACTACCAACTGAATCACTCCTACAATCCTCCAGAATGTAGTCAGGCGTTGTTGATCTACGTTTATAAAATTAATGCAGCATTCAACATAGTTTCAATCAAGGTGCAGAATTCAAATGAACAAACTCAGACATACGAATAACAGCAGATGCATTTGCATTCGAAATCAGACACAACAAGAAGAATCATCTATATTGATCTTTCTCTGATTTCTTCAAGCACTGCATGCAAATCCACGCAGTGCATTGGCGTGAGAGAGATACACTTTTCTCACGGATGTATGTCTCGCTTACTAGCGGACTTTGGATCTCTATGGATCCTGATCACAGAACTCGTCTCGCACGCAGACGGACTTGTTGTCTATATTTCGTCTTGATTGCTTACTAACATCAGACTACTACATTACACTGTATGTGTATTTTGTTAATCTATATGTCAAGTATCATCAAGTATAGTCGCTCTATGTAAATCTGAGATTAGAGTGATTAAGCATCTACAACTAATTAGGGAATTACAAGAGTGGCAGATTAGCCACGACCTAAAATGCATTGTTGACGTCATGCCATCAGATCGAATATCTGTACTTCTGGGTACTTGCATGATCTCGTTGGTACTCTTTGGAGCGTGGAGGGCAGGAGAAGGTTTTGTTTCCATCGTTGGTTTCGTTTTGGTCGTTTGCCTTCTCTCGTACTGGACCACAAAAGATTCTTGTTCATGAATCTTTTGTGTTCGCGAACTGTTCGTCTTGGTCTGTTTTGACTTTTGTGTTTGCGAACCGTTCATCTTCGTTTCTTTTCACTTTCGTGTTCACGAAACTTTTCGTGTTCGTGTCTCCTGACTTTCGTGTTCGCGAACATCTTCGTCAGGCTGAGGGTTGAAAGCTAGCAAGGCTTGGTAGTTAAAAAAATTTTGTTTCTTCAGCTCCCTCTCAAAGCATGATAGCTTTATGATCCTGAGACTGCCCCTTGGTCTCTCAAAGAGTCCTTTGTCCAGGGCTTTAGTGAAGATGTCAGCAACCATGTCTTTCGTTCCGATGAAGATGGTCTGTAGCATCTTCTTTTTAATTAGATCCCTGATCAAGTGGTACTTGATCACAATGTGCTTCGTTCTGGAATGGAACACGAGATCTTTCGTCGGGTGTATTGTAGAAGTGTTGTCCATCTACAAGACCAGGGGCTCGTTCCTTGTTTCGTCCAATTCGTCCAGGAACTGCCTTAGCCAGATTATTTCGTTGGCCATCTTTGCTGCTGCCACGTACTCTGCTTCGCAGGATGAGTGGGCTACAATGGTCTGCTTCTTGCTGACCCATAGAACTGCTACACCTAATGAGATGGTCCATCCTCCTTAGACGATTTTACAATTGTCCTTGAGGGATGCCCAGCTTGCATCGTTGTAGGAAAGTATCCTGAAACCTGCATCACGACAATAACACAAGCCATAATCTCTCGTTAATTGAAGATATTGCAAAATTTGTTTTGCAATCTTCCAATGTGTCGAGCCTGAATTCGTGTAGAATTGGGTCATCATGAATACTGCATAAGCAATATCAAGGTGTGTGTTGTTAACAAGGTACATCAGTGATCCTATCAGCTTCCTGTAAGGTGTGAGCTGCATTTGTTCTCTCTCTTCCTCAGTCTTTGGACTGTCATCATTCGTCAGCACCGTCCCTACGACCATTGGAGTATTCGCTCCTTTGCAGTTCAGCATCCCAAAGTCCTCTAGGATTTTTTGGGTGCATCTGGACTGGTGAAGGTATAACTTACCTCCCTCGTAGTGCCTTTCAATTTGTAAGCCTAGGTAACACCTGGCTTCTCCCAGAACCACGATCTCGAAATGTTTCAAGATGTCTGCCTTTACTTCAACAATTAGCTGCTCACTCCTGCAAAGTATCAGAGTGTCGTCCACATATACAACCACTATGATGATCTGCCCATCTGTAACTCTGACATATACATTAGAATCAGCCAACAGAGGCTTGAATCCTAATGATTTTAGGGCTTGATCTTTCTTCTTGTACCATTGTCAGGCTGATTGTTTCAGACCGTAGATGCTTCTATGCATTCTGTATGCATAGTCAGGAAGTGAATGTGAGACATATCCTGGGGGTTGATCCATATAGACCTCTTCGTTTAATTCGCCATGCAAGAAGGTTGTCTTCTCATCCACAATGTGGATCCTGAGGTCACAAGCTACAGCATATGCAAATAACAGACATAGGGACGAATGTTTGACGATAGGAGAGAAGGTTTCAGAGTAGTCAATACCATATCTCTGAGAAAAATCTTTTGCTACCAGTCTTGCCTTGTATTTCGTAACATTTCCATCTGGTCCGTATTTGATCTTGAAGACCCATTTGCATTTGACGGTCTTGTGCTTATGTGGTAATGGCTCCAACATCCATACCTGGTTCTTCCTCATGGACTCCATTTTTTTGTTCATGGCTTGGATCCATCTGTCCTTTTCTGGACCTTCAATCGCCTCCTCAAAAGTCTGTGGTTCACCACTGAATCCGTAAAACTCTTCTGATGTAAAAGCTAAGCTACCTGGCACATATCTTGATGGCGCTCTTCGTGGCCTTGTCGATTTTCTGGGAGATCCCCCTGGAACAGCTATGCCTTTGCCCTTGTTTGCTTTGCTTGGTCCGGAACCATTTTGGTTTACAAAAACTGTGACAATAGGTTGCCTCTCGAATCTTTCTTTGTCAGATTCGTCGTTTGAATGGGAGACGACTCGAAAATTTTCATTTTCGTGTTCGTCCTCTCCCTCTATCATTGGCAGCAGATCATAGTATTGTCTCTCCATAACTTCGTAGCTGACAGAATCGTCATTGGCCATTGTCCTACTCTCATCGAATCTGACATCTCTCACTGTTTTCACAATGTTTGTGTTTGGCATGTAGTCTCTGTAGTATGACGAGTTGTTGTCATAACCTACCAGAAATCCCTGCTCAACTTTCTCATCAAGCTTCTTTCGAAGCTTGTCAGGAATATGTGCATAAGTTGCACAGCCAAAGATTCTGACGTGAGATAGGTTGGGCTTTCTACCCCACCATAGCTCATGTGGTGTCATGTGAGGAACACCAGACTTGCTTGTTCCATTCTTTATGTATGCGGCTATAGCTACTGCTTCAGCCCACAGTGCCCTTGGAGCTTTTGAGTAGGCCATCATGCATCTGGCTGCTTCCATCGGGGTCTTGTTATTTCGTTCAGCAACACCATTGTGCAGCGGTGTGTAGGCCGCAGTTCTTCTGTGAATGATGCCACGATCATTGCAAAAGTCAGTGAAGCGATTTGAGGTGTATTCGCCACCTCGATCTGTTCTGATCTGCTTCACTTGTTTGTACATCTCTCATCCCAATTCACATATTCTGTGAGTTTGTCAAGCGCTTCAGATTTATTCTGAATAAAATACACTCTGGAAAATTTGCTATAATCATCAATGAAGGTTATATAATACTTTGAACTTCCTACTGAGATCAGTTTGAATGGTCCGCAGATGTTAGAGTGCACTAGCTCCAGAATCTTTGTCGTTCTATAGGAGTCTTTAATGAACGGTGTGCGTGACATCTTGCCTTTCAAACATGTATCACATGTGGTCGAATTGGTCACATTCGAGATGCTCACCCCTGTTATCACTCCATGATGGCTTGTCCGGTAAAGTGCCATTGAGTTCATGTGACAGAGTCTTCTGTGCCACAGAGTGTCTGGCGAGTCATCATGAGTCTGATGCACCCGATCTAGACGTACCTTCAAATGATATAGGTTTCCTTTCCTTCTGTCTTGAGCGATGAGAGTACTGGTACTGGCATCAATCACGTTGCATGCTTCGTCAGAAAATGTCACACGCATCCATGTATCTGCTATTCTTGCTACAAAGAGCAAGTCTTATTGTAGAGTAGGCACGAACAAAACATCTTAAAGTCGTATGTCTCTACCATTGGTGTTGAGCCATAGTGAACCAATACCGTTCACTTGATGTCTAGATCCATCTCCAAGAACTATGAATCTTGAAGGACCTACACTTCTGAAATCAGACATGATTCGTCTTGATGTCACAAAGTGTGAGATGGCTCCTGAATCTAGGATCACCTCATGTGTGTCAGATGTTGATGCTCACAAATATAGACGGTCGAACAATTTCTGTTCGTTCTTTCTTCGCCCATTTTCGAGCTCTCTCCTGTTTGTTTTGTGCTGATTTGTTTCTCAGGTTCTGGCGGCAATCCATGGCTGCGTGACCCTTCTTATGGCAATAAATACACTCAATCTTGGGATTGAGCTAACAGGTATCTACTGTATGCTCGTCTCTTATGTATCTCACACAAGTCTTCTTGTCTGCACCTTGTTTCGACCTATCTTTGGTCTTCCAGTTGCCTTTACTTGCTCCCTCTGCTTGCTGGTCACGATCCTGCCTCTGATTGGACTCCCTCTTAGTCTTAAATTGCTTCTTTGATTTTTCTTTGTTGTCGTAGAGGGCCTGGTCAGAACCATCTTTGTGATCAAGATGTTCTCTGGCCTCGACTTCCTCTCGAATCTCGACAATCGCCTTTTTGAGGTTCATGGTGGGATCTTTCGCAAGCAGGGTTCTTGTCGTCTGGAATGATTTGGGTAAGGCTCTCAACAGGTACGTAAGCTACTTCTTAGCTGACACAACGTTCTCTACTCTAGAGTTATGTAGTGACAGAAACAGATCCTTCATCTTTCTTACGAAAGAAGTGAGGTCTTTCCCATCCCACTGCAAATTCGCCAGCTGATCTTCTAGCATCATGATTTGACTTCTTGATTTCGTCTAAAATTTGGTGACGAATGCATTCCACATCTCCTGAGCTTTGGAGAGTGTAGCCAGGTCAAGTGTGAGACTATCTTCGATGGAAGATGATAGCAAGGCTACTGCCTTGTCGTTTTTTTCCCTCCATTCGCGTAGCTCCTTGTCTGTTGTCGTAGGCATTTCTTCTGTGCCATCCACCCAGGAGAAGAGTCTTTTGCCCTTGAGTATCAGTGATGTCTTAACTTTCCAAGCTAGAAAGTTAGATCCTAAAGAGTCAAGTATTGTGCAGATCTTGCTCTACATGTTGCTGATTGAAGCCATTGCTTCTTGCAGTCTGTTCCCTTGTTGATGGTTGTTTGTTTGAATGCTTGGACTCCTAGATCTGCTAGCTTCTTGGCTATGTCATAATATGACAAGATAACCGGCTCTGATACCACTGATGAGAATGAAAGGAGATTTTGCAATCGCGAAGCTTTCGCAAAGGAACCATGATCCTCTTGGGATTCGGATAGAGTTCAGATGCGATTGCTGGACACTGCCAACTGAATCACTCCTACAATCCTCCGGAATGTAGTTAGGCACTACTGATCTACGTTTTTAATACAACATTCAACATAGTTTTGTTAGCCGATATTTTCGCACGAAAAATCGGACTAATATTGAAATTTGAGTTTGCAATAATTGAAAAAATTGGCATGTAAAACCTGGTTATTAGAGAAAAATCGGCACAAATTGCCTTAGAATTGGGTCCTAGCCCTCCCTGAAGTGGCTAGACACAGTTTAAAAGTAAGAAACTGACTTTCGAAAAAATCGTCAAAAATATTTTGTGGTCAAGTTTTGTAAGAACGAGCCAAAAGGGCCGGTCCACCTAGAATTGGGTCCCAGCCCGTCCTAGATGAGGCTAGAGCAAATTTTGCGACCTTAGAAATGGCCGGTAAATATTTTACGGCTTTTCAAAAAAATGGCCAGTTGTAGAAAAAAAGCCGGTATGACCGTGCTAAAATCTCACCATGTACTGAGTCCATTTTTACTAATATATGATCACTAAGTGTATTTTTCAGGGAAACCGTGTTGTCGTGGGAGCCCTAGTCATGAATGCCAAAAAAGTCAACCACAGAAGAAAAAACCGAGAAAGAAAAGTTTCGGATAAAAATGGGACCAAGAAATATGGATTCAGTGTCAAGGAGTCACATAAACCCTAACGGCAAAGTTTGGGCAATTTATGGGCAATTAACGAAATGTGTGGGCCAAGTGGTTACCCAACATGCCAAAAATCCAGACAAATGAGCAGTAGGTGCACGGCCCTTGAAAAATGGAAGAAAGCCAAAAACGAAAGTATCCAAAGAAAAAATGAAGGCCGCCTACTAAAAATAGGGGTTGAAAATGGGCCTCACCCAAAATTTGGATATTAAATACCAAAACACCTTGGAGGCTATAAAAATTGGGAGGTACACCCACTAGCCATTGACATTTTGGGCTTCTAGGGTGTACAAAAAGGGGAAACTTGAATGGCCTCCCTAGCCTTTGACAAAAATGGCATCTTGGCTAGTTTTGGAAGAGAGCCTTGAATGCACCACTCCCCCACTCTCTTATGGAGGCCACTAGGTGTACTATCAAATGGGTTGAGGACAAATGGCAAAGAGGGCTTGAAGGGCATGAAAACTAGCAAAGCCTCATTTTGAAGGGGGGCACTTGGGTTTTACTATAAAAAGGAGCCAACTCTTTGTATTTGTGGATGTGTGTTGAGAGTTAGTGTTTTGTATGTTAGTGTATTTGGATGTTAGTATTGTTGAGAGCTTGTTTATGAGAGGGCTTGGTGGTTAGGTCCACTTTGTTATTGTGAATGTTAGTTGCTCAATGCTAGTTGTTTGAATGGGGATGTTAGGGTTTGTACCAAGTGCAAGATTGTGGGGTGGTGAAACATAGTATGTTTGATTGAACGGTTGTAGTTTCTTAGAATTGGTTGTTTGGTGGGTTGATCATTGTGTTGCATGATGTTGAGGAAAAAAGGTTAGTGGTTTTGTGGTTACCTATTTTGAGAGTGGTGTTAAGTAGTTTTGGGAGTAATGTTATGCTTGAGGGAGAGGGTGAGTGGGTGTTTCATTGATTAGTGTTTTTGGTGTGAAGGTAGTTACTTCTTGTGCAAAAAGTACAAAAAGGACCAAGAGTGGATCCTAATCTGATCCTCAAGAGGGATTGGTTGTCAGATTACTTGATCTATCAATCTACTTCAGATTAAGATCAATCTAGATCAATTCTAGACATAAAATCATAACAAGAACAATCATTAATTGAAGGTAAGTGTACTTTCTGGTTTCACATGTGTGAAACACTGTCTGAGTATGGACTCCAACCTGAAAATCAAGTACACATTGATAGAACCTCAAAACAATCAAAACAAATAGACAAATGGAGAGAATTACACAAAATTGCCTCCAAAACCAAGATTTGGTGTTTCATACTGATTATGGCCAAATGTGGCTCTATATATACAATAAGTGGGAGCTCGTGGTACTGACCATCCCTTTGATCCCACATGTGTGAAGGTGCTTTGTCATATGATGATTCATCATGCAAAATTGACATTGGACAAAACCTTCTCTTTTGAGCACTTTTGGTCCATTTTCCTTCTATATGGAGATCTACTTGAAAATCTTCTAGAAATCAAAATTCGTCTGCTTCAGCTTATTCCACACATGTGAGTTGTCCTCTACACATGGGCTGTGACACCTAACCAAAGGATGTGGCTCATGCAAGCAATAGATTGATGCCATGTGTCATATGTCTAGAAAACTAGTTTTTGGCCTTTTTAGCCACTAGAACTTGAATTAAATCATATGTACAACCTATATGATTATGATACATGACAAGTACACTATTTTCACACATGGGAACAGGCTCCACACATGTGTGTTTATCTATATACAAGATTTTTGGCCTCTACCAAGCTTATTTTTGCATTTTTCACACTCCTCCTCAAAAATCTAGCTTGGTAAATTTAGCTTGATGAAAAACATGATGATCTTGAACTTGACTTCATGGGCTGAATTGGTCTTTGCTGGTTCAAAAGGTGTGATGTTGATATGGAATCACCATATCCATAACAGTGCTTCTTTGATGTTGATATCTTTGATGAACTTGAGAGCTTTGCACCATCCTAGCATCTTCGAAATTGATTCCTTCCAAATTTCATGTAGATGCTTGACTTTGAGGCTTGCTCCTTCTTCATGTGCATGCTCCTCCATGAGAAAATAAAGATTTCCTCTTGACTTATTAGGATCACAAAGATCTAACATCATGTTCCCATGATCTAGAGAATTAGACTTATCCAAATTGGCAAGACTATGCATGCTATAATAACAAAGTGTTTGCATCATATCTTCATGCTTGTTTACCATGCTAATCTCAGATCCAATGAGGCTGAATACTTCATTATGGAGATAAGTGTCTTTAAAAGATGATTCACTTACTCTCATAAAGAGTTTACAATTTGCCTCAATACAAATTTTCAAACTATGAGTGAACAAATCACTTTTGCTCTTACATGACTCAAGAGCATACATTTGATGAAATAACCATTTGCTTTCTAATTGATTTAAAATCAATTTCAACCTTTTAAGAACATCATCTATGTTCTCAAGAGAGACTTCATACTCAACTAGTATGGCTTTACTCCAATTTTGAGATGCAATGATCTCGCTAAAGCAAATTGATTTATCAAATGACATAAGAGAAGTAAGTATGAGATGTATACCACATGAGATATGCTCCTCTTTCCCTTGAAATGTGAGCCACATGGAATCAACCATAGTTCTTGAGTTTCTTTTTGGAATCACAACTTGAGAAGGTCTCTCCTCCTCGATCCTTGGCACACTTGAACCTTGAAATGATTCTTTAAGATCCTCTTCATGGTGCTCCTTCTTGATGGAAATCTAAGACCTCCATGTCTCATAATGATCACAACAACTATAACCACACCATATGCACTTCCTATGATTATTAAAATTACTTATGCTAGAAACATAAGTCCAAAAATCACCACAACTTGGCATGATTTTTCTAATATTGAAATCAAAAGGCATTTCCATCTCAATAAGGCTAACTACTTGCTTATGGATATAAATGTCCACTTTGGATGCTTCACTTATTCTCATAAGAAGTTTACAACTTGCCTTTAAGATTGAAAACTTACAATTTTCATCTTTATGAATGAACACATCATTCATGATCTTATTGAAACCAAAAGATCCTACATTATGAAGATATTTCCATTTCCTTGACTTCATAACTAATGTAAGCTTACAAGGAAAACATATTTTGCTATCTTTTAAGGCATCACACTCAACTAGTATTGCCTTAATCCACCTTTGAGATACAAAAATCTCTTCAAAGCAAAATGGTTCTTCATAAGTTGACATGAGAGCATAAATGAAACTATTTTCATTTTGTGATTGCTCCTTATTCTTGATTGATTTCTCTTGGATAATAACAATAAGTTTGAACTTGTCTAAAGTTACAAGCAAAATACTTTCCAAGGACATAAAATAAATCCAAGTTACTTTCATGAAAGTGACATCTATCTTTGCATCTTGAACCAAACAATGCACTTCCAAATGAAAATTTCAAAAGATTCAACATGTGTTGTGATGGACTCTTGAAGACAAATCTTGCAAGTCCTTGTGAGACTCCAAGCCTCATTCACCTTTCCACAAAGGAAACATCTTTCTTTGGACTTTTCCTTCCTGTATTTGCATTTTGAACTTGAAGCTCCATCCTTCACCTCGGCCCCCTTGCTTTGGTTCTCCTTGGATGGATTGGTCTTCTTTTTGTAGCATCTTGAGAAAATATATCCTCCTTTTTTTCCTTCAATAGGATGCCACCTATTGATTCCATGTGAATAAAAACCTGTGATATGATTCTACAAATGTAATTTGTGACTTTCAAGAGACTAGATTTTAACATCTTCAATAATCTAGAATGATCTACAAAAGATCTAGCTCACAAACCTAAGAATTAATTTTCACATAATGACTAGTCACTTGGAAACTTTGCTTTGATCACTAAGACAAAAGCACACAATCTTTGAATCAAATCACAAAAGAAATCAGATCCAATTTCCTATTGGACTCATCAAATACCAATGACTCTTTCTTTTGAAAATTGAAATGGATATGAAAAGATTTGACACCTAGATTTTTCTTTTCACTTGACTAGTTCTCTTAACACTTGAGATTCTTGAACAAAAGATGGGTTTTGTTTCAAACACATGAAAATCAAACTTAATCACTTCTTTTGGACTCACTCTTGACCCAAATAATCTCACTCTTGAGATTTAGAATGAATTTGATTTGATTTGACAACAAACTATACCATCAATTTTTCACAAAGCTTAAAAAATTTAGACAACTAGAGATTCACAAAGATCTCAACCATGCATGAATACTCAAATATGGACTCCTCATTCTAGACATCCAATGGGATCACAAATTGACCCTCACACAATCTTATCAGATCTTTTAATTTTCTAGAAAAATAGATCAAGTGCTAGGAAACTACATCACCAACATCAGAAAATCTCATACAAAACTTGCCAACCTTCTACTCCTCATTCAGAATACAAAGAAAGTTGAATAGAACTAATTTGAGTTTCATACATTCTATGTCAATTTTTGCTCAACAAATTGAATTCAATCACTCCAATTGGATTCCACCAGTTACTCTACCTTTTAAGACTTGGAATGAAATTCAAAATCAAAAGTTGTGATTTTTCTCACTAAGATATTGTGTTTCAAAGAGCGAATGCCACTTAGAAAGATTTGATCACTTAGGAGAAGACAAAATCCCCACCAATAACAACACAAAATGAGCTTCTAGATCTTGCCCTCTACAAAGGAAGGAACTCTTAAAAAATTGGATCTCTCTCTACACATTTGTCATAGACACCTTAATGACTCTTTTCAAACCTTACAATCACTCAAACAAATTGAGTAGGGTTGAACAATGTGACTTGGATCTCAATCTCTTTTCTAGAACTCTCAATTTAAGCCAATCTATGTCAAATTCTACAAAAGATTTGCATAGATGCTCTATATGCACTAGAAACTCTCAAAGGTTTCACTTGGAGGACATATCCAAGGATGTTTTCTAGCAAATTGACGCTTCTAAACTTGACCCTATCACTCTTGAACAAATCTAGAGTGATGGTACATTGGATTTCATCCTCTCACCTTGCATATCACTCAATCTATGATTTTTGGCAAAATCTCTCTCAACTTCAACATACACTCAAAAAATCAGAGAAGATCAATTAATGCACCTAATTCAAGCTTCAATTTTAATTTTTTGGCTGATCTAATTCAAGAACTAATCAAGGAATTAGATTCACTATAGAATATGCTTGATTTTGCACCAAAAATCACTCAAATTGGGTATGTGAGTCAAATTCTACAAATTTTTGAAATTTCTCAGTCAAAATCGGAGCTGTACGGCCTCACACATGTGAAAAGGGTTCCTACAGGCCACAACAAAATCTGGACCAAAATTTTTGAGGATAGCTATCAAATCCAACTCACTACACAAACTTTGACTAGTTTCCAAAAAATTGCTAATTTTGGCTTTGATTTGGATTAACCCTATCAATTTCAACAAAAACTCTTGTACTTGGCTCTGATACCATGTGCAAAAAGAACAAAAAGGACCAAGAGTGGATCCTAATCTGATCCTCAAGAGGGATTGGTTGTTAGATTACTTGATCTATCAATCTACTTGAGATTAAGATTAATCTAGATCAATTCTAGACACAAAATCCTAACAAGAACAATCATTAATTGAAGGTAAGTGTACTTTCTGGTTTCACACGTGTGAAAACTGTCTGAGTACGGACAAATGGAGAGAATTACACAAAATTGCCTCCAAAACCAAGATTTGGTGTTTCATACTGATTATGGCCAAATCTAGCTCTATATATAATATAAGTGGGAGCTCGTGGTACTGACCATCCCTTTGATCCCACATGTGTGAAGGTGCTTTGTCATATGATGATTCATCATGCAAAACTGACACTTGGACAAAAGCTTCTATTTTGAGCACTTTTGGTCCATTTTTCTTCTATGTGGAGATCTACTTGAAAATATTCTAGAAGTCAAAATTCGTCTACTTCACCTTATTCCACACATGTGAGTTGTCCTCTACACATGGGATGTGACACCTAACCAAAGGATGTGGCTCATGCAAGCAATAGATTGATGCCATGTGTCATATGCCTAGAAAACTAGTTTTTGGCCTTTTTAGCCACTAGAACTTGAATTAAATTATATGTACAACCTATATGATTATGGTACATGACAAGTACACTATTTTCACATGTGGGAACAGGCTCCACACATGTGTTTTTATCTATATACAAGATTTTTGGCCTCTACCAAGCTTATTTTTGCATTTTTCACACTTCTTGCTATCTTACTTTTGTTTTAGGTTGTGGTGGTAGCCTCTCACACATCAGAAGGATAGTGGATGTTTGCTTCTTGCTCATTGATGGATGGTAGAATGTGTGGAGAATTGGAGGGTTTCAATGCTTAAGAGGGTTGAGTGTTTGCATTTGTTTGTGAGGTGACTATCATTGTTCATCATATGTTTGAAAGATTCTGGTCCATTGAAGGATTAATGCCATTGTCGAATGCAAATGTGTGTTACTTCTATTTTTGGTTTACTTCGTATTAGGATGTGTGATTGAAAAGCAATCACCTCGTGTTGTAGGGTTGAAAGAACAGCATGGTTGTTTGGAGATGAGTGAATGTCAACTGATGTTTAGTAACCGTTGAGAGGTTGATTGGTGAATTGCGTCGTATACTTGTTATCCCCAAAGCAAGAAGTTGTGGAGACGGCTTATACCACTGTGTGCAATCGCTGCCACATCTCGCTGGAGGATGCCTCATCAACTGCTCACAGCCTTTTCCCTTTGTGGCCCTCACTGCCTGTTCCTCTGCTCGCTACCTTGCTGCGGATCTCTGGAAGGCGCTGCCTGCCTGCTAGCTCATCGCCGCCCTGCTTGCCCTGTGTTCTGCCCTGTTGGCCCTGCAATCTGCCCGCTAGCCCTGTACCACTTGCTTGTGGCCCTGCTCTATCTGTCTGCGGCTGTTTCTGCCTGCCTCGATCTGCCCATCTATCCTCGTTGCCTCAACTATTGTCCGCTGGCCCCGACCTAAAATGTATCTGCTGACGTCATGTCATCAGATCGGATATCTTTTCTTCTAGGTACTTGCATGATCTCACTGGTACTCTTTGGAGCGTGGAGGGCAGGAAAAGGTTTCGTTTCCGTCGTTGGTTTCGTTTTGATCGTTTACTTTCTCTCGTACTGGACCACAAAAGATTCTCGTGCCAGACCGCAAAAGATTCTCGTTTGTAAACCTTTCATGTTCGCAAACCGTTCGTCTTGGTCTGTTTTGACTTTTGTGTTCGCAAACCGTTCGTCTTTGTTTCCCTTGACTTTCATGTTCGCGAAACTTTTCGTGCTTTGTATCTCCTGACTTTCGTGTTTGCGAACATCTTTGTCAGGCTGAGGGTTGAAAGCTAGCAAGGCTTTATAGCTAGAAACATTTCGTTTATTCATTGTTCGGGTCTTTAAATCCTTCGGGTTGCTTCATGAAGATCTATTCCTCTAGGTCTCCATGGAGAAAGGTTGTTTTGACATCGATATGTTGTACCTCCAGATCATATTTTGTCGCATAGGTGAGAACTAGTCAAATAATCGCTATCTTGACCATAGGGGAGTATGTGTAGAAATAGTCAACACCATGCTTCTACGTGTAGCCTTTGGTGTCAAGTCTGGCTTTGTAACGTCCAACGCCTCCATCGGACCTTAGCTTTCTTTTGTATACCCATTTGTAGTCGATAGTTTTCTTTTTTTTGAGTAGTGGCTCTAATGTCCATGCCTAATTCAGCCTCATCGATACCATCTCCTTTGACATTGCTTGCTTCAAAGATTCTCCCTTTAGACTCTGGATAGCTTCTCGATATATCATCGGTTCTTCAGCGAAGTTGCAATATTCGACATCTATGTCTTCACTCTGTTGAAGATTGTTAGTTTATTAGTCACAGACTATATTCTTATTCTTGTCGACCTTCTTGGTATTACTTGTTGCTGCCGATTTGTTCGTTCTTCGGTTTCTTAATCAAGTTGTTCATCAGCTTCCTGCTCTGGAGTCTGTAGCTCGACATTCTGATTCAATGTCTGTCCTCAATCTCCCTCTTGAATTGGTAGCAATGTGAAGATTTCATGACCTTTAGCTTCCTTCGTTTCAAGAAAGGTCGATTAATCAAACTTCACGTCTTTGTTCAGCACCCCATTCTTTGAGGTTGGGTTGTAGAGTCAGTAGATCTGTGAACCGTTCGAGTATCCAACCATGACTGTTAGCTCCGACTTTTCGTCGAGCTTACTTCTCTTTTCTTTTGGTATGTGCATGTATGATACACATCCAAATACACGTACATACGATAGATCGGGATTTTCACCCGTTTTATATAGTGTCTTGTCTTCCAGGACTATCATTGTTGATCTGTTTTGCAGGTGTACAGTAGCAACAATTGTCTCAGCCCAAAATTGACTCAATAGTTGTGCTTGCGCCATCATGCACTTTGCTCCTTTGACCTAGCATCATGTTTATTCTTTTTGCTACACCATTATATTGTGGTGTGTAAGCATGTGTGAATTGATGCTCTATTCCTCTGTCCTGGCAGAAGCTTGAAAACTCTTTTGCTTGAATACTCATCTCCATTGTGTCGTAAAATTGCATGTGGGCGTGAGCAGCAACGAACCTTCACTCTCATTGGCCACTTCATTGGGGCAAGGATTCTAATCCAAGCCTATAAAATAAACACAACTTAAATCTATTGGTCCTAAGAAAGCACAAGAGCACTCACATGATTCATGTGACTTTTAAATTGGACCCTTTTAGCTTTTTTATTTGCAACTTCTTAGGGCCTCTAATGTCATTTTAGAGTTTTAAGCCCCTAGTCTCTTATTCCTAGTAATTACAGCTTGCTACTTGTGCTCATTGGTGGCTGGGCTTATACACAAAGGATGCCAGTGCCTTGCACTTATTATTCTACTGTACTGTGGTGGGGCCCAAGAGGCAAGGCCAAGGCCAACAATATTTTAAGTGGTGGGACCCACTTATTTATTTGTATACATGAAATACCCACAACAGGCCAATTGTAGCTGGTTGTAGTATAGGGGTCCGTTCACTGGGAGCCGCCCGTGCACACCTGCATAACAAGAGAGAGAGAAGGGAGATAGAGAAAGGAGATAGAGAGAGGTAGAGAGAGGAGAGAAGAGAGAGTAGAGAGTTCCCCAAGGATGGTTGGGGCTATGGGGGCTCGAGCGCCTACCCATAGCTATGCACCATTCACCCTTGGAGAGAGAGGGAGAGAGAGCCTAAGTTGAGAAAGGCCTTGGGGGCTTGAGCGCCTACCCAAAGCTATTCTATCCCAACGTAGAGAGAGAGAGAGAGAGAGAGAGAGAGAGAGAGAGAGAGAGAGAGAGAGAGAGAGAGAGAGAGAGAGAGAGAGAGAGAGCTTTATTAAGAAGAATTGAAGATCATACAATACAAAGGAAATGGCTCCCTCTTATGGATTTTAGAGGTGAGCCTCCTTCACTCTCATTGGCCACTTCATTGGGGCAAGGATTCTAATCCAAGCCTTTAAAATAAACACAACTTAAATCTATTGGTCCTAAGAAAGCACAAGGACACTCACATGATTCATGCGAGTTTTAAGTTGGACCCTTTTAGCATTTTTTATTTGCAACTTCTTAGGGCCTCTAATGTCATTTTAGAGTTTTAAGCCCCTAGTCTCTTATTCCTAGAAATTACAACTTGCTACTTGTGCTCATTGGTGGCTGGGCTTATACACACAGGATGCCAGTGCCTTGCACTTATTATTCTATTGTACTGTGGTGGGGCCCACTAGGCAAGGCTTGGCCAACAATATTTTAAGTGGTGGGACCCACTTATTTATTTGTATACATGAAATACCCACAACAGTTGGAAATGTTTTTTTATTGTTGTTCACAGCAACCAACACATTCATTTGACGCTACATGATCAAACTTACTCATACTCCAATTAAAATGGATTTAGTAACTTTTGACCTTTCACCATACTACTTATAGATACTGATTCAAATTTCAAACCATCACTTCACCCCTTCTTTTATACCAATTTCTATAAAAGTTAACTAGAAAGATGATATATGAAAGTATCTAAATCCATGAAAAGTCAATAATAAGTGTCTTCTTTTTCCCATATCGCAAATAGGTACTCAACTTCACCACTGATAATCAGATCTTTACAGTCCTAGAATTCCCTTTCAAAAATTGTTGATGTCCCATACCACCAGCTCTTCCTTCCAGAAAACCCTTAATCGCGAATTCGTCATACCTAGATGATTATAGGCGTGTTTTCTTGAGAGGATGCCATGCTATTCCCACGAGTAGTTTGTTTTCTTTAGAACACAACCGTACATAGAGTCTTTATCACAAAACATCTAACATTCTTTCTCAAGAATCAAATTTTGCATAAGTATGTTTCTTTTCCAAAAAAGCATTCAAAAAGTGTTTAAGCCAAGCCATTATACCATGGTTTACCAAATGACATACCTATGTAGAGACTTAGCAATGTATGGTTCGAATTCGAACCTAAACGAATGTAGTGGTAGGCCGTAGTAACAATTGATGCTACATAATCACAAAACGTAGATGATCATTTAATGTCCAAATGTTACTAAATCATTACGAGATGTGCAAAGCATTTAAGAAGACAAATTATTTTAGTGGAAGAGAAACTATAAACCATAATGTGAGTGGTAGGTCGTCGTCCATACAGTAGTAAACCGATTTGCATTGTTCTAAACAAACTTGTTATGGAATTATAGAAAGTCTTGTAATCTTCCTATAGTCCAGCGCTGGACACGAAGTAGATGAATTAACTTTTCTTCACCAGAAAAGATGTTTTTGAGCCAATTGTCCATCGTTGGATAGCAGCTACCATTCATTAGTTCTAGCTCCATTGATGTCTACCGTGCATACAAGCTACAAAAAAAATGATAATATGTGGTTTGCATCGTTGCCTAGTAGGCAAAAAACACACTTTAAGTATCAACAAAGGTTTTTTGTAGTCCATTGCTGCCTTCAAGACATAGAGATCCATTTTATGAAATGAAAAAGATTAAAAGTGGTCCATAGTTGTCTATAAGACATAGAGATCCATTTTATGAAATGAAATAGATGAGCATGAGCAGTGGTCCATCGCTGGTCAGCGACCCACCATAAAGATGTTTCAACATACATTTACTCAATATAAGAAGTTATGAGCATATATATCATAAAGAAGCATAAACCAAAGTGCATAAAGGAAAAAGAGATGATAGCATTGTCATGAAATGGGATGAACCTCTTACCATAAGATTGTATCCGAAGAGAGGAAGCTTGGTAGGGTGCAATCACAAGAGGAGAAACATGATGAACTCCCTTCACAAAGTGTTGTGAAAAAAAGTAGTCAAAACTGCATGATATATAATGGTATGTGGTATATAATGGTAAGTGGTGAGGCTTCATGGAAGGTGGCATATTGCCTTGAGAGAGAAGCAACACATCATGTCCATTCGTTATGGCTAAGCTTTAGAACTTCGTTGAGCTTATCAAAAGAAAAAAGAAAAAAGGGGAGGGAGGGGGGGGGATTTTTTTTTTTAAAATTGATATGGTGCAAGTTAGGGGTGGTTTTTGAATTTGAAGTTTCGGTAGTTTGTTGTTGTCCGGACTTAGTATAGCATAGAGAGGTGCCTTTAAGCAAAGAAGCATCCATGAGAGAGAGAGAGAGAGAGAGAGAGAGAGAGAGAGAGAGAGAGAGAGAGAGAGAGAGAGAGAGAGAGAGAGAGAGAGAGAGAGAGAGAGAGAGAGAATTTCACACAAGTCCTCTTGAAAAGTCAAGACCAAACTCTTTGAAACCTTTATTTATAAAATAACAAGGTAAAAGGTAAAAAATAAAGTTGAGAAGTTTATACAGTACATAGAAAAACACAGTACAGTAAAACATATTTCAAAACGTCCAACTGGTACCTACCACCATCTCACCACACAAAACTGCACAAGTTAGCACAACAAGGAAGACAAGTGTCAAAGTTGGATGTCAATTGTTATCCATGTACAAAATAGTTTCTACTACTTAAAAACATTTCTAACATCATCTTAGCTTTAGTCCAATCTTCTCAATGAGGTATTGAAAATAGCAATAGGCTGAGTCCTATCATTACCATACCAAGGTCGCAGCCATATTGGTCAGTTTATAAGGTGTTGGTCCTCATTAATCTAATAATCATAGTTTAGTGTATTCAAGGTTAACCATATACTATAATTGCATAAATACAAGGTTAGATTCGGATCATGAAGTTGGTATTAGGGCGAATCAACGCCATGCTAACTGACAATAACTAAACGTATTTAGTAGGTCATATTCTCATGTATTCCATCATGAGCATATCCATGCTTTTCAGGAAGTCCAAGCCCTAATCTTGTTTAAAACTCCCAGCTCACTTGCTAGAACTTGTTTGAGAAATTAAGTCATAACACTCACTAACCGTTAGTATTAGATTTAGGTGGGTACATCCTTGACGGTATTAGGACAACTCCATGCCATACTAACCCATGTATCAAACAAGGATGTTAACATTCAAGCATAACTCCATGTGTTCCAAGGACGCCCAAGTCCAGAAAAAACCTAATAACAAAAGCTTACGAGACTTTTTATTACAGATAACACAATAAGGTGCTATGTTGAGACAATAGTATCGTTTACAATAATATTTATTATAGATTATGATAGAAAATCCATAGCAAGTCATGAGCCAATTTTCATAGGGTTTTATGATACTAACCAACAGTGCCAGAGTTTATAGTAATCCGATCAATAGTTCATTCATAAACCACATTCCTTCAAGCATAACTCTTAATAAAGAATAGGTCGGCATTTTGAACTTGCATATGCATAGTCATACTTTCATGAGGTGATGCCATGATACTTCTGTATAAACATATTCTTAACTAGTACACAATAGAAACGTTTTAGTCTTGTGATAAAGAGTTTAGCACCAATTGTAATACTCAAATCATAACCCCGACAACAGTAGGCTATAAGATCCTCTCTATTAAGCTAGACCTTCTTACATTCATTTCCTGTTATGATCAAAAGACAAATTTTCACTAGCAAGTGTATTGTCTGCATAAATGAGAGGTTGAAAAGAGTACCTTTAGTGATGGAGAAACTCAAAAAATCCATAATAAAGTGTAAGCATAAAACACATATGATTGTGTATGCCTAATCGAATCAACATGGATTCATTCTATCTCGAACATAATTTGCACCAATGGAAATCATACATTAGACGAGTTTAACATATCAAGCTTTATGTCAATGTTTTTCTCATGGTTAATCATTGTCTCAACAACTTTAAAGTGACAAAATGAATATGAAAAGTTGAGATGACATACAATTATCATTCATGTAGTAGGACCATCATTGGTTTTTAGTGCAATCGAATCGCAAACAAAGAACTTAAAAGTGTATAAAAGGTCCCTGCTTCATCGATGCATAGAATCTAATTATACTTGAAAACAAAATCTGATATAAGCACACCGAGTCTATGCAAAATTTGTTATCAAAGGTATGTTATAGCATGCTGAAAATCCAGCGATGGCCCTGCAAGAGAGATGCACCCTATTTAATGCATTCAACTTGGTTTTAGAGCGAGATCGTCAATGTCTCACCGTTGGCAGATTGACTCTCTGCTCTTTCGCTATGTTCTGCTTGTTGGCAGACTTTCATGCACAACTATGGTATTTTTGCTTTCTTGCTCTATTCGCTACGTCTCTCTCTGTTTCTTACAGATCTCTATATTCACTATCTCTCTTCTTGTTATGATCCAAAGAAGATCGTTAATACCTCCATTGTGTGGAGTTTACAAGATAGCTAAACGTAGAATCACAAGACTAGTTAACACTAATCAACTAGTTAGTTAGTCTCTGTCGTTGCTATTCTGGGCATGAAGCCCGTTGAGCTTCTAGCTGGCAGCGCGAAGGGTTTCTCTTCGTTTGTTTTGTTCTTTTCGTTTCTTTTCGTAGTCTTCGTTTTGCGCCCCTTTTGCGGTTTGCGGTCTTGGAGGTGTGTTTACGATTCGAGATTGATTCGCGAATTGTTTGTCCTTCGAGTCAAAGACACATTGACTGTCGCGAATTGTTCTCGTTCGACCTTCGTGTCTTGTTCGTGCTGCGACAAAGTTGCAGGAGTTCACCATTTCTGACACTCCCTCTTGAACCTTGCAGCTTTGTTCGTTCAATCCAATTGCCTCTCTTTGCTTGGTAAAGAGTGGCTTCTCAAGCGGTTTCATGAGGAGATCTGCAATCATACTTTCTGATTTTATGAACTGGACCTGGAGCTCTCCTTTCGAGATCAAATCTTGAATGTGATGGTACTTCAGAGGAATGTGCTTCATCTTTGAATGGAAGATAGGATCCTGGGACAGATAGATGGCACTCTGGGAGTCCATCATCATCATGCTTGGCCCCTCTTGTGGTATCCCGATTGCCTCCAACATCATCCGCAGCCACACTACCTCATTCACCACTTTCGAGGCTGCAACATAGTCAGCTTCGCAAGAGGAATGAGCTGATTTCAAACATTCAGTTTTCTAGTATGTAGGATTAAATGGTCTTGATACAATAATCTATGAAATTCGACAAATTTTTGATATTGTTAGGTATGCATTTGAACATTAGCAATGCTTAGATGATTAAAATTGTAACATGTCTACAAGTCAGGCTAAAGGCTATGATAAAGAAATACACAAAGTCAATGTTGAAACTTCTTCATCTGTTATGGTTTTTGAGCATCTTCGTGACTGTTTCTCTCATGATGATTCTGCTAGCGGGTTTGGTTTGCTCTTTCAAGTTTGCTGCTCCTTAGCATGTAAGCGTATTCTTCTTTCTATTGCTCGTATTCTTGGTGCTGCTCGTTTGATAGCCTTGGATAAGCCTAGCGGTGGCGTGCGTCCGATTGCTGTTGGAGAGGTTTTATACAGGTTGGTTTCTCGGGCTCTTGGTTTCCAACTTCGTGACAGCTTTCATGATCACCTATTTCCTCATCAATTTGGTTGCACTACTCCTGGAAATTGCGAGACAGTTGTACATGCTTTGCATGCTACCTTGGATCTTCATCCAAACTGGGTTGTCCTTCAGGTGGATGTTTCAAATGCTTTCAACTCTGTTTTCTGAGGGGCCATTTTCCAAGAACTTCGTGCGGATCACGGTCCACTCGCTAAGCTCATCCCGTTTGTTTGCTCTTTTTATTCCATGAATGCGCCTCTATATTTCAGTCACACTTCTTGCTTCGGTGATGTTTCAGTTATCCCTTCTGCTGATGGTATCAGACAAGGTGATTCCTTGGGTGGTGCTCTTTTTTGCTTTGGCACGCTTTCGAGTATTGCGAGCATCTTCTGTTGCTATTCCATCTTGTTTGTTTCCCTCTATTGTTGATGACACACATATTGTGGGACTTGCTAATGATGTCATTCCTGCTTTCTTGCATTTCTCTTAGCAACTCTCCACTTTGGGCCTCACCGTGAATCCCTCTAAATGCGTTGCTTGGTGTCCTCAGGGCCTCCTTCCTGAGCTCCCTCTACCTAAAGGTTTCAATACTCCGGTTGATGGGATTCGAGTGCTTGGCATTCCTATAGGTTTATCTAACTTTGTGGCTTCCTCTTTGCAGGACACTTTGGGCGCACATCTTCGTCACGCTGATTTTCTACCTAAGCTTAGCAACGCTCAAGTTGCTCTAGGGATTCTCACTCAATGCTTCACTCAGCGGCCAAGTTATATTCTACGGTGTGTTCCTCCCTCTCCGGCTATTTTGGCTTTGTTACAAGATTTCGATAATACTTTATCAGATATTCTGGGTCGCTAGATGGGAAAACATTTCATATTCCCGATGGTCAGTGTGAAAATTGTCAACATTTCCTAGCTAGTTTGAGGCCTAAATTGGCTAAAATTGTAAATAGTTTTGGTTCTGGAGTTTCACACGTGTGAACCAGGCCACAATGTTTTTATTTACTGTATTTTTTCAGTATGATGAAGTGTCAAACTTCATACCCTTCAAAATGAGACCATTTTGATGTATTTTGGTCATATAAGCCATTTTTAGCTATTTTTCCTATATAGGGAATATCTAGGGTCAAGTACCTTCTAGAGAGAGGAGAGAGAGTCATCTTCCTCATCCATAAATAGTAGGGAAGTCGTGGAGAACAGGTTGGAGAAACCTTTTGTATGCTTCATTGAGATCAATAGATCATTGTCATTGTTTCTTCCTCCATTGAGAGCATTGTTGTGTGTATTGTCTTCAAGCTATTGTGTATGATCTTAGGTGCTTTCCAAAAGTGATAGGCTGATGTATTATGGACTGTATAATGCTATTTTGGGCCGCACTTGATGTTTATGGAAGTTTCCATTTGTGATAAATGCTTTTTGATCAAGTTCTTTGCATTCTAGGTAGCATAGAATGTGTTGCCAATTCCTAGCTTATGTAGTTTGGAGTGCAAGCATTCAAGCCAATGATCTTGGAGTTTAGATCCACTTAGGATCTGTATTTTTCACATGGTATCAGAGCTGGTTGGCTTCTATTTACAGTAAGTATTCCATTTTTGGTGATATTTGGATGTTTGATCAAGTTCTAGCATGATTTTGCATTGCTTTGTTGATCAAATCTTACTAACCTTTGTTTTGTGAGTTGAACTTGTGGATCAAAAGCATATTTCAGGTCTATTGAAGATCAGAGGCTGAAAAGAAACTATTTTGGATCAGATCATAACACCTAATCATTTGTGATTGTGAGGCTTGTGCATATTCAATACTAACAATGTTCTTTTCAATCCTATTGTTGACAATCTCCATTCTTGGATGAACACTCTCCTTAAGTGGATGAAACTTCTCCTTAAGTGGATGACAAATGCTCTTTTGAGTGAGTTGTAATTCTCCTAAAGGCTGAGCAAAGCTCCCATTTGGATGAAAGATCCCCTTTTTTGGGTGAACATATTGTAAGCTCCATTGTGAAGAGCATATTGTAAAGATTGTCATCAATTTTGGCATAATTTTTGGTGTACTTTGTTGAGCATGTAAGTAACTCTCCTTATGTAATTTGATTGGAGCATTTGCTGGAAGGTGTTAACCATTATGCAAGTGTGTTTTCAGGTTCTTAACAGGTTGAGGAACATTCTCATGTGAAGTGATCTTAGATCTACATCTAAACACCAAGATTTGACAAGATAGTGAAGCTAGTCTTGTGATTCACTAAGTGTGCTCATTCATTCACCTCTAAATCTTGTATTTATCACTTGCTGGAGTTTATAAACTTTTAGAAGTGTGGTTTACATGTGGTTTTACAGGTTGAATCAATATCTTAGTGTGTTGATCATATGTTGATCAAGTTTGTTCATTACTAGGTAATCTTGGCATCCTAGTTTTGGGTATTTTCTAAGAATGCAAGTAACTCTTCACACCATAACTTGATTTGGTCACTTGCTGGAAAGTTTGAGAGCTTAATCAAGAGTGTGTTCAGGTTGGTTTGATTTTGTAATCCATTCTTAGTGTGTGCAAAGTGTTGCATGTGTTTCAATCTTCCTTTCTATGCTTGGAAACCATCTAGGTTCAAGATAGAAGTGTTTTAGGGTCCTAAATCTTCATAGATCTCTTTATCTATCATTTGTTGAGAGAAAAGTGAGTGCTAAGTGCTTTAGGACAAAACCTAAAAGTTGAAGAAACATTAGAATCATGGCTTCCAATGGTGGGATCATGCTAGAGTCTAGTGAAAGGTTGAGTTCATCAAACTACTCTACTTGGAAAGTGAGGATGGAGTCCTTACTTGAGTTGAATGAACTCATGGACATAGTTGCAGAAATTGAAGAGAGACCTCTCACACTTCAAGAGCAACAAAGGTTTGATAAGAAGGCCAAAAGGGCTCTTCATATCATTAAAATGAATGTTACAAATGAACTTCTCAAGGAAGTTGGAAAGTGTCAAAGTGCAAGTGAGGCATGGAATGCCTTAAAGAAGCTCTTTGAATCAAAGTCCACATCTAGGGTATTGACCCTAAGGAGACAAATATTTTCTAGTAGGCAAAGAGAGGGTGAAAGTGCTCATGCATTTATCTTGAGAGTTAAGTCCCTAAGTAATGATTTAGCATGCATTGATGAGAACATAAAAGATGGTGAAATAGTCCAAGTTATGTTGAATGGTTTGCTAAATGAACATGCTAACCTTGTGCAAAGTTTTGCCATTCAAAGAGTCTTGCCAAGTGTGGTTGACTTGCAAGAAATCTTATTGGCTGAAGAACATAGGTTGCAATCAAAGCTTGATGGTGCATCCTTGCAAGGTGGAGGTGAAGAGGCTTTCTTCACAAAAGGCAAATTCAAGGGCAAAGGTAAAGGCAAAGGGAAATGGTCCAAAGGTGGTAACTTTGATCATGATGATCACTCTTCCTCTTCCTCTTCTACTAAGAACAATAAGTCAAAGTTCAAGTGCTTTTATTGTGGGATAAAAGGTCATTTTGCAAATGAATGTTATAAGAAGAAAAGAGAGCAAGGAGAGAGGCAAGGAAATCTTACAATAGATGAGGAAGAACATAACACATGTGAATCACTTGTTATGACTTCAAGTTTGTTAGCCAACATAGATGATAATGATCCTTGGTGGATTGATAGTGGAGCCTCATCTCACATGACAAGACATAAGGAATACTTTACATCCTTATTGTCTTATGAGGGAGAAGGTAACATCATCTACACTGCAAATGATGGTCAATGTGACATCAAAGGCATAGGCACTATTCCTATTTCCCTTTCAACAAATAGGAAAGCAAATCTTGAAAATGTTTTGTACATTCCTTCAATCACTAAGAATTTGCTTAGTGTAAGTCAAATGATTGACAAAGGACTTGATGTGGAGTTCATTGGAGATGCATGTTTGATAAGTAAATGTGGATCCTTGATTGCTCAAGGTAGGAGGCATGGTAAACTTTTCAAGCTTGATGCATGTGTGATCTCTAATCATGAAGGATGTATGGCTAGGGAGCAATTGACAAACCAAGAAGTTTGGCACAAGAGGTTGGGCCATCCCAACTTCAAATCTTTGGAGGTAATGGCAAAGAAAGAGCTTGTTCTTGGTCTCCCTAAAAGTCTTGTTGCAAACAATAGTGTTTGTGAACATTGTGCCTTGTCCAAATCTCATAGACTTGCTTATTCTAGATCTACTTCTAGATCTAAAGAAGCTTTTCAACTTGTGCATTCTGATATTCATTCTTCTAGTACAACTAGCAATGGTGGGGCAAAGATGTATGCAACTTTCATTGATGACTTTAGTAGGTATACTTGGATCTATCTTCTTAAAAGTAAGGATGAAGTGTTTGCTGCATTTGTCAAGTTCAAGAATGAAATGGAAAACCAATTCAATACAAAGATCAAATGCTTAAGATCTGATAATGGAGGGGAATACACCTCAAATAGGTTCAAAGACTTTTGTATAGCACATGGGATTAAGAGGGAGATGTCTAGTCCTAGGACTCCACAACAGAATGGAGTGGCCGAGAGGAAGAATAGAACCCTTTGTGAATGTGCCAAGGCAATGAGACTACATGCTAATCTTGCTAAGTCTTTTTGGGGGGAAGCTTTAGCATGTGCTAACTATCTATGTAATAGATGGACAAGTGCTTCCTTGGATGGTAAAACTCCTCATGAGGTTCTTTATGGTAGAAGGCCGAGTGTCAAGCATTGTAGGATCTTTGGATGTACATGTTTTGTCAATATCACACTTGATGATAGAACTAAAGAAGATCCTTCATCAAAGAAGGGTGTGTTTGTTGGCTATAGTGAAGTAAGCAAGGCTTACAAAGTGTACATTCCTTCTACAAAGAAAGTTGTCATAAGTAGGGATGTCATCTTTCATGAAGAGAATGTTTCCAATGTTGTTGATGTTGATGTTGATGTGCCTACTAATCATCATGATGTGCAAGATGTCTTGGATGAAGATGGAGATGCCACTCCAAAGCAAACTTCAAGGAAGACTCAAAGGCAAAGGGCTAAGCCATCAAGGCTAACCTATGATGAAAAAGGAAAGCAAGTGGTGGACAACTCTAACTTTGCTTTTCTTACCTCTTTTGATGAACCAACTTGTGTAGGTGAAGCAATTCAAAAGAAGGAATGGATCCAAGCCATGGATCATGAGCATCAAGCACTCATCAAAAGCAACACATGGAGGTTGGTAAAGCTTCCAAAGGACAAGAAGGCAATTGGTTGTAAGTGGATCTTCAAGATCAAGACAAATCAAGATGGATCAATCAACAAGTACAAGGCAAGGTTGGTGGCAAAGGGGTATGCTCAAGAATATGGTATTGACTATGATGAGACCTTTGCACCCGTGGCAAAGATGGTAACTATTCGAATCCTAATCTCTCTTGCAACTCTTTATGATTGGGATATGTGGCAAATGGATGTTACTAATGCCTTCTTGAATGGTGATCTTGAAGAAGATATTTACATGGAGCAACCCGAGGGCTATGTTTCACATGATGAGCCTAATCATGTGTGCTATCTCCAAAAGAGTTTGTATGGGCTAAAGCAAGCACCAAGGAGTTGGTATGCTAAGCTCAATTCCTTCTTACTTTCTCAAAACTTTGTTATGAGTGAGTATGATCATTCTCTCTACTTTAGATTGAATGAAAATGATATCACTTTACTTTTGATCTATGTTGATGACATTATCTTAAGTGGTGGTAACAATCTAGATATAGATGAAATCAAGATGGCACTCAAAAGAGAGTTTGAAATTCAAGATCTTGGTAAACTTCATTATATCTTAGGAATAGAGATTATTAGAACTTCTAAATCTACATTCATATGTCAAGAAAAGTATGTTAACTCTATTCTAAAAAGGTTTCATATGGAAGATTGTAAAGTTGTTTCTACTCCTATGGAATCAAATGTAAAGCTAACTACAAGAAGTAATGAAAGATCCTTCAAGGACATTACTCTCTATAGAAAGCTAATAGGATCTCTTATATGGTTAACCATCACAAGACCTGATCTAAGCTTTGTGGTTGGTAAACTAAGTCAATTTATGCAAGATCCTAGTGAGGCTCATTGGAAGCTAGGAAAGAGAGTACTTAGATACATCTCGGGATCTAGAGATTTTGGCATCTTGTATGGAGGTACTACACCTAGCCTTTGTGGATTTTCAGATTCAGATTTTGCAGGTGATCAAATGGATAGGAAGTCAACAAGTGCCTTTGCAATCTATCTTGGAGATGGAGTGGTCTCATGGCTATCAAAGAAGCAACCAACTATCTCTCTATCTTCCACCGAAGCCGAGTACAAGGCATTAACAACATGCACCAAGGAGATTCTTTGGATCAAGAGGATGTTATTGGATCTTCACTTGCTGGAACCAGAGAAGACTCCAATCATACTTTGTGAGAACCTTTCAGCCCAAAGCTTGGCAAGCAATCCTGTTTTTCATGCAAGGAGCAAGCACATTGAGATTGCTCACCATTTTGTGAGAGATCAAGTCATTGCCAAAGAGGTGGAGCTTCAACATGTCTCTTCAAAGGAGTGTGTGGCTGATATCTTCACCAAACCATTGGGAAAGGACCTATATTTAATGCATAGATCTAATCTTGGAATGTGCTCAAAGACTATGTTGAAACTAGCATCCAATGTTGAAGAGGGAGTGTGAAAATTGTCAACATTTCCTAGCTAGTTTGAGGCCTAAATTGGCTAAAATTGTAAATAGTTTTGGTTCTGGAGTTTCACACGTGTGAACCAGGCCACAATGTTTTTATTTACTGTATTTTTTCAGTATGATGAAGTGTCAAACTTCATACCCTTCAAAATGAGACCATTTTGATGTATTTTGGTCATATAAGCCATTTTTAGCTATTTTTCCTATATAGGGAATATCTAGGGTCAAGTACCTTCTAGAGAGAGGAGAGAGAGTCATCTTCCTCATCCATAAATAGTAGGGAAGTCGTGGAGAACAGGTTGGAGAAACCTTTTGTATGCTTCATTGAGATCAATAGATCATTGTCATTGTTTCTTCCTCCATTGAGAGCATTGTTGTGTGTATTGTCTTCAAGCTATTGTGTATGATCTTAGGTGCTTTCCAAAAGTGATAGGCTGATGTATTATGGACTGTATAATGCTATTTTGGGCCGCACTTGATGTTTATGGAAGTTTCCATTTGTGATAAATGCTTTTTGATCAAGTTCTTTGCATTCTAGGTAGCATAGAATGTGTTGCCAATTCCTAGCTTATGTAGTTTGGAGTGCAAGCATTCAAGCCAATGATCTTGGAGTTTAGATCCACTTAGGATCTGTATTTTTCACAGTCAGTTCGTTAAGTGACAAGTCTCTCTTCCCGCTTCTTCCGGAGGTGTTGGTCTTACTTGCTCAGCTTCTACTGCTCTGGCTGCTTTTCTGGGGAGTTGGATTCCCGTTGCCTCTGCACTTATCTCTCGATTTCAGCAGGACAACAAGCCCATTCTTCTTGATTCAGTGGCTCATGTGGAAACATGCATTCTTCCTTTCCAACAACATCTTCGTGCGGCCAAGGATCTCCTCCCTCCACTTGTGCGAGCTTCTTTGCCTCCCTTTGAGACTTTGCTTAGCCATCAACGAGCTCATTTTCAAAATTTTCTTTTGGAGTGCTTCCACTCACATGCTTTCACTCAGCTTCTCATTGATTCGCCTTCCGATGAGACTCGGGCCCCCACCTTTTGTCTTGTGCAGACCCTGGTGTTGGTGCTTGGCTTGTTGTGCGCCCTGTTGTTCCACTCTTGCGCCTTTCTTCAAAGCTGCTTGTCACTGCTCTTCGAGTTAGATTGGTCTCCCTCATCCAGTGTTGGCAGGTTTGACAAAATATTCATGTGGTCACCCTCTTGATTCTATGGGCACTCATCTCATGCGTTGCCCTTCTGGCGGGGATCACATCGCGACTCATGATTCCATCCGTGACGTACTGGCATCTATTGCACATGAGTGTGACTTTCATGTTGTTTGGGAGCAAACCCACATCTTGCCTGTGTCTGATTCACAGTCGCCTCGATGTCGAGTTGATCTCGTTCTTTCGCGCGAGGGGATTTGCACGCTTGGGGATGTTGTTGTTGCTGATCCTTTGCGGATAGACCTCCTTCGTCGTGCTCCAACTACCCAAGGTGCCGCTGCTTCTCATGCGGCTCAAGATAAAGAGCGAGATTATTCCCATCGCACTCCTGGGGAAGGCTTTATTCCTTTTGCCTTGGAAACTTATGGGTGCCTGCATAAGAAATTCAACGATATTCTATCATCTTGTGCAGGTTTTGCAGCGAAGCTCCAAGGACGTGGTGCCTCACCTTTATCTATCATTACGTCTTATTATCGTCAACGAGTTTCTACCACTTTACAATGCACTCAGGCACTTGCAATACTTTGACGTGCCGTAGTTGCAGGAACGGTTGCTTTCTGCACTACCTAAACTTCCAACTATCTTAGCTAGTGACTTACATCAAGCAGTAGGCTTTTTATAGCTACTTTGTGATTTTGTTGCATTGTTATAGTTGATGTACAATATCTCGTTTCGCCTTATGGCCTTTACACTTTCTACATGCATTCCTTTGTCCTTTGTACTGTGACGGGTTTCCCCGTCTTTTATTAATAAAAACAGGAAGTTTCTCTTCATAGGTATTGCAAAAGAAGAGGCGAGGTTTGAGAGGGACAAAAATGATGTTAATAAGCTTTTGAAATTTAGGACATTATAGTTTAAATTTAATATAGATCTATAGCCAAGGTAATTGGATTCCACATGTTAGTTTTTTTTAATTTGGTGCATATCATTTAGTAGCGTAGTATAGTGTTTTAAGGATTTTTAGTTAGCATTAGTTTTACTTATAAGACTTTGAAGGCATCAATATTTAAATATAAGATTTTGAAGGCATCAATATTTAAATGATGACAATAGCTAACATAACGCAAGATTTTAGAGCCAATATATATGATGGATCTCAAGCATTGGAAAAAATTGTCAAACACATCTTTTTTTATTAGCGACTTGAAATCTGCATAGGAACTAGTTTAGCAGTCTACATGCCTAAACTAAGTTGGTATCATTCACACTTCAAATTGAATAGGTAATTTTGAGAGAAAATAATTGAATAGGTAATTAGAATTATTCCTTATAATTGGTAAGCGTTAGAGTTCCAATAGTACTCAACATCTGTAAACTAAAGTGAGGTTAGTTTCAATTTGAATTGAATCGGTAAATTTGAGAGAAAGAAGTAACTAGGTAATTAAATTTATTCCAAGTAATAGGTGATTTGTTTCATCAATACAACACTTTATTATCAATATTGGGATTCAATTGTCGAAGACAAATTTTAGATTCATCCCACATAATATGATATCGCATGATGACATCATCCTCACTAAAGAGTCACGCCTTAAACCAACTTTATGAAAATAATATGTAGAAATTGTATTGAGTGCAAATTTTAACATTTGTCAAGCACCACAATATATCTATAACTTTCGAGTTTCAAGTGTAATGTCAAGTATTTGTTCTAGATTTTTCTTTGTAAACAAGGTGCGCTTCACCAAAAGCAATTTTAAATAATTATTTGGGCCAACTTTTCATGCAAACGGCTAATCCAAAAAGAACTTAGTAAAAAACTAATGTCGAAAGTTGATGTCATGTGGTGGAAGGGTCATTTTATGAAACCTTTGCTTTGTTTTTTGCAAAAAAAAAATTCTCAAAGTTAACCTTACATGACTTGAGGAATTTCTTGTGACCCTTCAACCTTTGTGCTATGAATGGGGGTTGGGGGGCCTTAGAATGACCCTTACCCATCCCCTTAAACTAGTGCTTGAAAAACCTTCATTTTTGAAAAACCTTACTTGTAGAAATTTGGGGGGGGTTTAAAAAATACTCAAGATTGTTGCTCAAAACTCGGTACCTCCAAAGAGCTAAGAAAAAGCTCTATCATCCTCTATTGATCAATGATTGGTAATTAGTTGTATAAATTTCACATTTTTTGAAGTCAATGGGCATAATGTCTTTGGATGACGACTATACCCTACACAAGATGACCTCCATAGAAAGCTGATGTAAAAGGTAACATGTTGGGTGTGTTGGATGATTTTAAAGGCCCATTTTGCACAATCCAAAATTCCTTATTGGCTCGCCTTACCAAGCTCCTAAATTGTTTAAGCAATTGCACTTTCTTGCACATGTTCCATGGTACAAGACCATGTCTACTTTCCAAGAGAACTAGAGCCAAATTTTGACAGTGGGGGCCTACCAGAGCAAAAAAAAACAAGATATCCCCAAGTTCCGACATTATGGGTAATTAATCAAAGGAGCCCCCGTGCTCACCCCTCATTGGTCCACGTCAGTGGCATTTCTAGCCACTAGAATGCTCTCTCGCATCTCCCAACAAATATATACCTTCGTCTTGTAAGGGATTTTCTTATTGAAAGGCATGAAACAAGAAGGGACGGACTCTTATACTATTGCTTTCAGTCATTTGAAGTGTGCTAGGAGCTTTCTTGAGATTCCAGGTTTCTCCTGGAAGGGCTACAATGAAATGCGTTTATGCGACAGAAAGTTGGAAGTGAAAGGCCCGCAGACTTCAAAATGCAGGCCTGTGGTTATTTGTGGGTAGGTGGCCGTGTTGGTGGAAACTGAGATTTTAGTTCGTACTATTTTATTTTTCTGGGTTTCTGATTGCCTTTCTGGAGACGAGAGCTCTGCCAGAAATCTAGATCGAGAGCAGGAAGAGTCTTGATCCTGACAAAGCTACGGAATGCAGCAGAAGAGCTCAATTGGTTCATCTTGTGGCAGAAAAGATGGGATGGATGGATTCGTTTGTGGTATCTGAAGCAGTGTCTTGTCTGCTTCAGGCCGCCAAAAGAAGCTTATGACGTCGTGTTTTGTTGCTTCCAGAGTTCATGACAATTTTTTATGATTAGCGTGGGGATCATCCGTGAGCCTGGTTCATTGACACTCAAAGGGAATCATAATTTGGTGCTGAAATACTAGCCGTAGTGTTTGTTTCTTGTGTGGAGCATCTTGCGTTCACCTGTTCAATTTTCCTGTTTCTTGCTTTTTATCCATTGTGTTCTGAACGGAAACGTGTTTCTTGTTTTTTATCCATTGTGTTCCGGACGGGAAACGTGAATCAGCTTGAGGATTTCTGCGAAGGTGTATTTTGATGCAGAGATAACAGCCATATTAGTGGTTCCTTGTGCAGAGCTTCTTGCTTTCACCAGTTCAATTTTCCTGTTTCTTGCTTTTTGATCCATTGTATTCCGGACGGGAGATGGGAAATGTGAAACAGCTTCAGGATTTTTGAGAAGGTGTATCTGCTTGCGTAAGGACCCAAAACCTGATGCTGAGATACCGGCCGTAGTAATTGTTCCTTGTGTGGAGCTTATTGCTTTCACCAGTTCAATTTTCCCCGTTTCTTGCTTTTTGATCCATTGTGTACCGGTCGGGAAACGTGAAACGTCCTTGGGATTTCTGAGAAGGTGTAGCTGCTTGCGTAAGGACTATGGCCGTGACCTCCAAGCCGGGGAAAGGCCCCCTGACTACGCGAATGGCTCGTACTAACTTCACTATGAAAAACAACAACGAATGGTATAAAAACTTTCTTTTCTAAGTGTATTCTGTACATTTTCATCGTTCCTCAATGCAAGCATTGTAAGGCTTTTTCTCTTCTCTGCGGATTCTGTCCTTGTCATCGCATGTCCTTTTTTTCTAAACATTCAGGAGTAAGCTGCTTTTTGATAGTTACCTGCACGACAAATTGAAGGCGTGCATGAAACAGCATCCAAGACTAAAGAGAAAACCGGACGGACTCAAAATCTGAGCCTGCGTTTATTTGTCTCCAGTTGTCCCAACAAGTATACACACATGCTGAGAGTATAGGACTCTGTTCTCTGGCTTTCCAAGAAACATCCATCTGACTAATAACTGAACGCTCGACAACCTTATACATCCGGTAAAGGCGGGAATTCAGGTTAAAAGACAAAGATATTGAAACCATGACTTGATTCGCGAGTTCATATTGTCACATTCCTTCCCCACTTCGTAGTTCACCTTTTTCAAATTTTCTTATTCATATAGCTCTTTGAGTCGCTCATATTTGTCCCTCCCAGGTCTGTGGGTCAAGACATCTGTTGAGCATTGTTGTCGCGAATTTCTTCTCCTTGTACTTCTCGTGGAGGAACTGGTGCTTTATCCGTATGTGCTTAGAAAGTTTATAAAAAATCTGCATGTTGACTGAGGAGGATGATTAGCTGCTCTGTGCCTTTGGGACTCAATTTTATCCAGAAGCCATTTCACCTATATTTCTTCCTTAGTTGCTTGACCAGTGGCAATGGTTTTTCTCTGTTGGGAAAGGCCGGAGCTAAGCAGAGAGGTTTGCAGGCCTCATCTCCTAGCCCTCCACACTCCATATGAGAGTGAGTATGCTCATGCTCCCTTGTCTTACTCTGACTTTGGGGCCTGCGTCATGCTCTGACATGAGTCTCAAGATTGCTTAAGCTCAATCCGTTGGGTAAAAGGCCACTGACATTTGTTTTGTGCTTGTCCAAATCTTAGGGTGGTTTCATACTACGGGCAAGTCCCTTTACCCATTTTTTGAATCTTGGCAAGTGAGTTAGCAGGCAATGGACCAACCCTGTAATTTTGAGATACTGGTTTGGACATGGGTCCTCAAACCCATGATGGCCCAACCCTTTACCTTACACTTACTTGCTGCCTCAAAATAGATCTAATATCCAGCCTGTTTTCCATCATACCATACATTACATTCCCACTCAAATTTTGGAAAGAAATCTCTTTCATTATTGTTTGTTCTTTGTCAGCCATTGGACACATACTCTATGAGAGTCTCATTGCTGGCTCAAGCGGCATGATCACTGATTGGTTGTCTTGCATCCCTAATTTTTCATTACTTCTTGTAAGGAGAATTCTTCGCTTGCTCAACCATTTGCTTCGATTTCTCCTCTCTCTCTTTACATGTATGCCCAAATAGTACTGAAGGTCCTTGATATACTTCATTTCAAAGTCAAATTTCAACAGTTCCTGGCCCGTTGTAAGCATATCTTTAGGGTTGCAGCTAATTATGATGAACTACATAATGCCTCATAGTGCGGCTCGGCCAGAGGACTCACTGATAATTTCCATAATATGCTTCAAAGTGAATGCGGCTCAATGAGAGGAGTTGCCTATAGTTTTTCATAATATCACTCGTAGTGAATGCTATCTAGTTCATAATAGTTGGTTGCAAGCATAAATATATGGTTAGTGTGCAAGAACAATTGAAGTTTGCTTCCAAAATGAATGACGTCAGATATTTGCAATATTATTTGGGCGTACAGGTAAAGCGAGATAAGAAAAGCAAGAGTATATGGTTCAAACCAAGAAGGGTACTTGAAGGATTACGGATGAAAGCCACAATCTTCATAAGATGCAGAGCAGTGAATTTTATCAAGCTTAATATTTGGCCACGAGAATCTTTCATCAGAAGTTGCATCTCAAAATAGGTTTTGAAAATCCACCCAAGAGGGCTCTATATTTTCCAAGGGCTTAGTTGCGTAGGACCTCAAATTACCACCAATGTATAAGGGCTGAATACTATGGTTGATAAGGGGGGTTTTTAAATGCGATCTCCATCTCCACCATTCAAGCATGTAAGATCTGAACAATACATATGAAGTTAGCAACATATGTCGCAACTACCTACATGTATTACTCTTTTCTGTGAACACAGAGACCAGAGTTTGTATCACTCTTGGATGAACCTTTTGCAACGAAGTGCTTCTATCATACTAGTCCCGAGAAGTCTGACGAAGTCCATAGCTTTCTTCAATTGGAAGATTAAGCCTTCTTCTTCATGGAATCCTTCCTCAACAAGGTATCCATAAAGGAAGGCTATTTGAGTGTCCATTTGCCGTATGTTGAAGTTTTACACGAATGCTAGAGCACTGCACCTGTTGATAACCTCATCTTCGGCATTGATTATGGATTATATAGGTATTGATCTTTTATATATCAGCCCAAACCCTAAATCCGATTCGAATTAGAATTTTGGTTTGATAATCAATGAATCGGAGAATTGGGAAACTATGCTGGCAAGGAATGAGATGCTTTTCCTATCTTCAAAAAGTGCTATTTGTCAAGAGGTCCTCCTGACCTGGCTTCTAAGTCTACATTGAATGAACAAAAACCTTTCTTGCTACATTGCTACTGACATGCATTCATTTTTCTGTCAACTCTTCACTTTGGCAGCTTGTGACGGGATCAACTTAATAATATTACTCACTAAAATTTATTTGTGTATGTTTTTAATGTGGTTGGACCTTGAGGAGAGGAAAGGAGATCCTAACCAACACATCACGTGTTTGAGGCCATATTGCATTTTTTGTATTTAAAACGTTTGTCAGCTTGTAGGGTGAATTTAGATTTGTGTGCAAACTTTGCTCTCTAAACATTTTTGTGGTTCTTTGCAGGGTGATATCAACAGACATACCAGTCGATATTGTTGTTAATATTTCTGGTGCACACTTTTCTCTTCACAAGGTTCGCAAAACCCAAAGCATTGAAACTTTTTTATTGTCAGGTTGCTTCTATTGCTTCTATGCGTGTTGTTTGATTATTTTTGTCTAAACCTTAGAAACCCGTTCTGACCCTTTTGGGCCAGAACGTATTGGGTCGGAACGTTTTTTTTATAAGCCTCTAAAAAGAATTTCATTCTCTTGATGTTCTTTTGAAAATATCCTGTAGCTATACGTGGACTTGATATTTTTTTCCTGAAGAACCTCTGAATTGCCATCTTATGCAGTAAATTATATCACTTTTATCATTGTTGGTTTGCCCTTGGTGGCTTGTGCACCTTCTAAGTTAGAATGTTGTAGCTCATTGGCGTACTTTCAGAAAATTTGTCATCCCAATTCTAGTGCTATTACATTCCTTTCTCCTATTGGATCCATTACAAACTTTTATTTATATATGATACCCAAATGAATAACTTCTCAAAAGCACTTTGTTTTTTGAGAAGTGTATTTGCTGACTCTAAGGCTATACAATATGTTCAAAGAGAATGATATGCTGGAAAGTTTGTGACATTTACAATCTTTATATCATGCAAAAATGCTTTGATTGCTTCATTGCTGCAAGAGTTCTATTGCATCCCCTCTCTCCAGATTCTTTAGAGCAAGTCTTAGTGTCTTCAAGGTTGTCTTGCAAGTGTTCTTTTTAGTGCTACTCTTTATACTTTTGTTCAAAATATCTCCTTACAAGTTTATGTCACTATTAATGTAATTTGTATGGAAGTGCTAGCCAGGCTTTTAGACACTTTACGTGCCAACTTTTTGTCTTAATAGTAACATTTTTTGAAATAGATTCCTCTTAATTTTGATGTAACGTGGCAATCTTGTTAGTTCTCCCATTAAAATGAGGTGCCATGTAGCCTGTTGAAGATTCATATTGTTAGAACTTCTGATATCTATCTTTTTTGTCAGATTTGATATTGTTCTCGCCCCTAGCGAAATATTGTCTCCCTACATATTCTTGATCACTTCTATACTTTGGTCTTGAACCAGCAAGGGGAGAAGAAGTGGATGTATGCTGATAAGTAACTTTACGTTCTCTTGTAATTTTTCCTGTCCATCGAAAGTTGGACTAAGTCTTTGATGAAAGATTTGACTTGGCAATGCTTGACTTGATCTGATCTCAAGTTTGTTTATACAGAATTTGGGTTAGGGATTAAATACCAATGTTTTCTTGAAACATTGCCACCTAACAACTACAGTCACTCTTTGTTCTTCTTTAGCTTTTGGTCCATGCTCATAAAACTGTCTCTAGCAAGGATGTGCATGTTACTGCAGCTTTTGCTCAAAGTGTTTTAGAGATTACCTTCTAGTATCCGAGTAAAACTCTCAGATCTGTTTGATTGACGGTATGTGTATGTGCTTTTAGCATGAGGTCGTTACTTGTCACCTCTTATGACAAGATGCATTTTCAGTTTTCAAGGTTGGATGGACCTGATTATGGTTACTTATTTTGCAAATGAAGATTTCAAGAGTTCTCTTGTTTGGAGCTAAATTAGTAAGCAACTCTTGAGGAATAGCTAGGCAATGTTGTTATTTACTATTTCATTTCGACAGAATTCCCGTTTGTGAAGCCTATCTAAATTCTGTTTTTGGTGGTCAAAGTTCCCTCTTGTTTCACGAAGTGGACATATCCGGAAGCTGGTGGCGGAGGCAAAGAATTCGGAATTGGCTTGGATTGAGTTTCCTGATTTTCCAGGTGGTGCTGAAGCTTTTGAGTTGGCTACCAAGTTCTGTTATGGTATCAACTTCGAGATCACGACTTCTAATGTGGTCATGCTAAGATGCGCAGCTGAGTACCTTGAGATGACAGATGATTATGGAGTGAAAAATCTTGTAGCATGCACAGAGATGTTCTTGGGTGAAGTTGTAACTCAAAGCCTTCCAAAAGCAGTAGCCGTGCTGCATAGTTGTGAGAATCTACTCCCATACGCCGAGAAACTCAAAATTGTGAGCAGATGCATAGATGCCGCCGCTTGCAATGCATGTGGAGATAGAATGGCTTCAAAGCTGCCTTCTGGTGACAGTACCTTTGGCCGCAAGGATGAAAAATTGAATAAGCGTTCTACTTTGCAACCAAAGTTAGTTTCAAACGATTTGTGGACCGAGGAGCTTTCTGTTCTGCGCTTCGATTTTTATCAAAGAGTAATAGCAGCCATGAGATCTAGAGGTGTGTGCCATGAGAGCATTTGGGAAAGTCTTATGCACTATTCTCAACGCTCTTTGAAAGGTTTCAATAGACGACGACAGACAAGTCGCGAAGCAGCAATACAGGCTAAGCTTTACGACGGCTCAATAGCTATAGAACACGAGCAAAGAATCCTAGTGGAAACGATTGTGAGCTTGCTACCTCCACAGATAAACAATGGTTCCTGCAGTTTTTTATTTGCTTTACTCCATACTGCTATCATTCTGGACACAACAGTCGCCTGTAGACTTGACCTTGAAAGGAGAATTGGCATGCAATTGGAGCTGGCTACACTCGATGACCTTCTCATTCCAACGTTTCCATACAATGGCAACATGCAGTTTGATGTTGACCTTGTTCATCGAATTGTTCTAAATTTTCTCCAATATCATGAAGAGGATGATTTTCATGTTTCTCAGGGTATGCACAAACATGGTGATTCAAACTCTCCAACACAAGCAGCCATGTTACAGGTTGGAAGACTGGTGGATAGCTACTTAGCAGAGATTGCACCTGATGCAAATTTGAAAGTCAATAAGTTCGTTGCCCTTGCTGAATTGTTGCCTGATTATGCCAGGATGGTTGATGATGGCCTCTACAGGGCTATTGATATGTATTTGAAGGTATGGGGTTGCTGCCTGTCATTCAACTTCTCTATCTTACTTGTATTTACACCATAGGCATGAATGGTTTTGCAAGTGGTAGCTGGACCTACAGAGCCCCTAATATGCTTGATTCACATATCTTCCTTCTTTATTCTTGGAAAGGTTTGTTTTGTCCTTTTCCAATCTAATAATTTGTGCTACGGAATTTTTTGCAGGCTCGTCCATCTTTGAATGACCAAGATCGAAAAAAGCTTTGCAAGCTGATGGACATTCACAAGCTTTCACAAGAAGCTTGTGCGCATGCAGCACAAAATGAGCGGTTGCATGTTCAATTTATGATTCAGGTTTTATATTTTGAGCAGCTAAAGCTGCATGCGGCAATAGCGAAATCAATTGTCGAAACAGAGCATGTCAGACAACCTTTGAGCAGAATAACTAGTGATCAAGTGAGTTCTGGTTCTTCTCCGCATGACAGTTACGCATTCTTACGTCAAGAAAACAAAGATCTGAAACATGAAATTGCAAGAATGAAAATGAGGCTCTTAGATCTGGAAAAGGAACAAGTATCTATGAAGCAAGACATTGAGAAGTCCACTGATGTTGCTAGCACCAAATTTTTCCAGTCCGTCTCTAAAAAGCTTGGACAATTGAATCCTTTTGTTCGCAGCTCTATGAAAGACCAAAAGGCTCCTGAATCAGCCAAAGCGAGAATGCATCGACATTCCATCTCTTAGATTGGTTGGTTCTTCCATGCGTGTCAGTTAATGTGAAGGTGTACAGTTGTAACTTGTAACAGTATGCTATGAAGATTGCTTTGAGTGGCGTTTATGTGTTATTCCATGTATAAGCAATAACGCTGATTTGCAACTATGTAGTACATAAAGCTCATGCACAGCATTCAACTTTGAGGTCCATATGTTGTAGCAGTCTAGCTCTCAGATATCTAAGATGTTTATATTTCCCACATTTTCCCTTTTTGGCGCGTTGTGTGTGTGTGTGTGTGTGTCTCCACAGATTTGAGTGGTGGCAGATTTGAGTGGCAGCCACCAGAGAAAGAGGTGGTTAGCCTTACCTGCCACAAATTGGTGGTAAGAAATCTAATGCTCACGTGGCCTTTGCCATTATACTGAGCCAGTTGCCTCGAGTCCTTAAGCTTTATTTACTTGGCATTGCCTGCACTTGCGAACATATGCCTCCATGTGATCTTAAGTTTTGGTTCGTAAAAGTTGTTCTTTACTAGATCAAGTGTTCTTTGTGCGTATGGGTTTCTTGCATAAGAGCTGTCATGACATTCATTCAAGATTTGGGCCCTAATCTCAACATTTTCTGGCATGCATACCTTTCCATTTCAAAAAAGTAACCCATTCATAATGGAATAATCTCACACTATTTCATCCCGAAGAAAGATCTTGGAATCTTGCTTTCTAAGTTGAATATTATATTTAGAATTTCTTGCCAGGACTTCTAGCCAAATTTGACTGAAGACCTGTCGGTCTTTTTTCCTTTCTTCTTAAAGAATACATGCAAATAAGATTGGATTTCAGAAAAGCTTAACTAATTAAACCCTCCAATTTGGCTTAAGGCATCCATGACCCGGTTTGACGTTATCCTTTTGGTACTTAACGTCATACTGAAATTCTTGGAGCAACTCTAACCACTTGGCTTCACGACCTCTAAGGTCACACAAATAAAGCCAACTGTTTGCTTTCGTAGCATCCATCTCAAGCACATACGACTCGTTAGGATCGACTATATATAATATTGGAGTTGTAAACACATATTGTTTAAGAGTTTTTAAACATTGATTCAATTCTTTAGTCCAAGTAACCGGAGGATTGAACTTACTGTGTCAGCTAGTTTTTTTTGCCCATGTGAAAAAATTTACTAAAGCCCAAAAAAGACTCAACTTTACGTATGGTTAGGAGAATAGGCCACGCATGAACCTTACAAACATTGTTAGGGTGATTCCCAATCCACGGTCCAAAATAACATTACAAAGACATTGTGGTGAGGTTCTTCCATGGGAAGGAATATCAAATGTTGGGTAGTTTAGCGGTTTGGAGCCCTATCCAATGGACAACTTGGAGATGGTCTTGCTTGCTTAAGCCACAAAAACACAACGAATAATTCAAAAAGCATTTTTATAACATAATGACATCGATCTAACTTTATCCACACCCAAATCCACACCCACCATCTACTAACTACTACACCCCAACAACATAAACACCAATTACAAATAAACTAATTATCAATACTAAGATTAGAGATCTCAAACAGCTCTATGGTAGCTATGGTAACACCACTTCTTCAGAAGCACAATAGCAAGATCACTAAAATAGCAATACCAAAATAGATCATTTGAGGATCCAAAGTGACAGCATTTCCTTCTTTTAGATTAAGGATACATTTTACAAATAAATGGCATATTTTTAGTTTTGGAATTTGCTAGAGATCAAATGGATAGAAAATCCATAAGTGCTCATGCTATTTTTACAGGTGATGGATATGAAAGATTTCAATTAGTTTAGTCAAATTTTCTATATTTGTTTATTTGGCAATTGAGGCCAATTTCATAAATTTAGACATAGTCTAAAAGCATTTGATTAAACACTTTTGGAAAGTGGGGGAAACCATAGAACACGAATTTTTGGTAGATTCAATTTGAGTAGTAGAGACATTGAATCTAGTCACAATAATAGTAGGGTTTTTCATTATGGAGGGAAACAAAAGTTTGAATTTAGGTTTGGACCTACTATAAAAAGATGTAACTCGTGGGAAAAAGATCTCTCTCTCTCTCTCTCTCTCTCTCTCTCTCTCTCTCTCTCTCTCTCTCTCTCTCTCTCTCTCTCTCTCATTTCATGCTTATACATGGTTCTCTTTGGATTCTACTATTTATTGGTGCACTATATTGATGATATCTTGCAATCTTGTGTGTAGAATGCTCATTAAATGCTATTTTCAGATCCACATGTGTGAAATACAATAGCTTACTATTTTTGTATGGACAGCAACTTCATTTCATGTTTTGATTGATGTTTGATCAAGATCTATTAGAGTTTGCATCTCATTCATAGTGTAGATGCTGATTTTTTTACATTGGCAAGGTTGGTGATTTGCTTGTCTTTTTAACCAAAGATCTGTCGTAAAATCGCATGTGGGCGTGAGCGGCAACGGAAGCTCGAGGATTGGAGCGCGGCGTGTAGGAATGGAAACACAACAGTTAGCAGCAGAATTATTCAAGTAGAAGAATTCATACAGAATGCACAAATGAACGACGCAGTAGTGAGACAAAAATTGCACTATGATAAATATCAACAGTGAGTACAATAGCTTGAAGTAATAAATTCAGCTTGCTGAGCGTGATAGTTGGCTACAGAGAAACTTTGATTAAAAGAGAAAAATTCAATCAACTCAAAATTAACACTTACATAGCTTAAATCAGCAAATATATAGATATACAAGTGTCGAGGAATATCTTACAAGCCTTTAATGCTATTTATGCCAGTCTTTGCATATGTACAAAGTTGGTAACCGCCAACCGCCTTTGGGATATTTGGTTGTCCAGCTGTTTTAGGGTTGCTGATAAGTTGGCGACGCCGGTCAGCCAATGTAGCAAAAATGTGAAAAAGCTGAAAAACCCGAAGGTGCCCTTAGATTGAATGTTTGCAACTCCTGAAGGTGCCCTTACACTAAAGGTATAAGGCGCTCTTAGATTCAAGACAGCGAACAAGGCAAAAAAGCCAAAAAATGCCTTACATTGAAAGCAGAGAAGAAGGTGAAGGTGCCTTAGATTAAAGGGAGCGAAAAAGACGAAAATGAGAAGGTGCCTTAAAAATGGTTTTTAAGGCATTTTGGCCACTCGGCAACTGTGTCGCATTTTTTACGAGTGCAAAAAGACGAAGGAGGCGAAAAAAAGTGAAAGGTGCTTTAAGAATGGTTTCTAAGGCATTCTGGCCACTTGGCTAGTGTGTCGCATTTCTCGCTAAGGCGAAAAAGCGAAGCTGTCTTAAGAATGATTTCTAAGGCATCTGGCCACTTGGCCAATGTGTCGCATTCTCTAAGGCGAAAAAGTGAAGGTGCTTTAAGAATGGTTTCTAAGACATAAGGAAAAGACTTTAAAGGGGAAAAAAAAATGTGAAGGTCCGAAATCATGTTCTCGGCTTTCCGTTTTGAAGATGCTCATTATTTGATGATTTTTATGGCTGAGCATAAGAAATCTAACAAGATCAAAGGAACATTTTGGATCTTAATGATCTGAAATTCTTCACATGGTATCAAAGCTTGTGTTGCAGGCTATGAAGGAATCTTAGATTGAGGATAGATCATAGGTTGATCAAAATTTCACTATCCTATGTGTTGCTTTGCTTGATATAAGTGCTAGAAGAGAATTGAGAGGTTCCATATCTTTGTGATTTACTTTTGGAATTATTTGTTGTATTTCAAGAGAGTGCTTTGTCTAGATCTACATCTAGATCTACAAAACCTTTTCAAATTGTACATTCGGATGTTCATGGAGTTACTACAATTAGCAACAGTGGAGCTAAGATATATGGAACTTTCATTGATGATTTTAGTAGATTTTGTTGGATCTATCTACTAAAGATCAAAGATGAAGTGTATGATGTCTTTGTTAAGTTCAAGAATGAAAGGGAGAATCAATTTTCCACAAAGATCAAGTGCTTAAGAAGTGACAATGGTGGAGAGTACATATCTACCAAGTTTAAGACTTTTTGTGATGAGCATGAGATCAAGAGGGAGTATACAACACCAAGGACCCCACAATAAAATGGAGTGGATGAGAGGAAGAATAGGACTTTATGTGATGGTGCCAAAGCCATGAGGTTAAGTGCTAACCTTGATTAGCCATTTTGGGATCAAGCTTTGTTGTGTGTTAATTTCTTGTGCAATAGGTGGCCGAGTGCTATTTTGGATGGAAGGACACCTTTTGAGATGCTATTCAAGAGGAGGCCGAGTGTCAACTTTCTTAGAACTTTTGGATGCACATGCTACGTCAACATTACTATTGATGATAGGACCAAGGAGGATTCATCTTCAAGGAAAGGTATATTTGTTGGATATAGTGAGGTGAGTAAAGACTACAAGGTTTACATTCCCTCTACTAACAAGGTGATTGTTGGTAGAGATGTCATTTTTTATGAGGGGAACATTTCAAAAGAATCTTCAAGCATTATTGATGGTGATGTGGATGGATCTAACATTCTTGATGTTGATGTAAAGGATCCTATTTTAGATGGTGATGATGATGGTGGACCTTCATCAAGTCAAAAGCCAAGGAAAACATCAAGGGAAAGACAAATGCCTTCAAGGCTCACATATGATGAGAAGGGTAAGCAAGTGGAAGTGACTCATTTTGTTTTTCTCACATCTTGTTCAATCATCTTCTGTGATAACCTTTCAGCCCAAAGATTGTTAAGCAATCCTATTTTTCATGCAAGGAGCAAGCATATTGAAGTGGCTTATCATTTTGTGAGAGAACAAGTCATAGCAAAGGAGGCGGAGCTTCAACATGTCTCATCAAGAGAGTGTGTGGCTAATATCTTCATCAAAGCATTGGGAAAAGACTTGTTTATGAAGCATAGAACATCTCTTGGTGTACTATCTAAATCTATGCTAAAACTAGTTGAAGAGAGTGTGTGAAAAAATCAACTACTTTAGTGATCTATTTTGAACACAAAATCTTTTGAAATAGAACAATATCCTATAAATGGCTAACTGTTTTTTGATTTTTTTTTAATTTTTTTGATTTTTGCCAAAAACATGTTTTTTCATGAAAATTTGTCTGAAAACCACAAATTTTTTTTGCAAACAATATGCTCTTTAGCAAAAAAAAAAAAAAAAAACCTTGTAAAATGTCAATTTTTTTTAATAAAATCTTTAAAATAAAAAGTATAAAAAATAAGCAAAATATATAGACATTAATGATGTTTTGATAGTGTAAATGGACTTTCATGAAAATAACTCGCAGAATACATTTGAAACCAATTATAATGAATCCACAAATTTTGAAAACACTGAAAATAAATTATATATATATACATATATATATATATATATATACTAGTACAGAGTGCCCGTCATTGACGGGCAATGGCAAGGTTAACAAAAGCAAAAAAACTTGTTTTTCAAATGAGAAACGGGGTTGGATCAAAACCAAAAGATCGCATGTGTTAGGATTTCAGAGGTAGATTGTCACATTCATTGCTGACAAGGTATTATAGGAGCAAGAGAAAATGATGAGACATATTGATCAAGCAAACTTGTACATCAAGAGAATAAAAAACTACAGAGTTGGGAAGAAAGAAAAAAGAAGAACCCTAGAGGTAAGAACAAAGGAAAACTTCGTGTTAAATTTCCATTTCAATTTGAATAAATAAAAAAATGTCTAGTTTTAGATATTCAACTTCTGCGATTTCCCATAGTCGTTGCAAGGATGAGAGTAGCAAATATGTTCTTCAATAGAGCATGGATGCTAGACGGAGAAAAGAACTTTGGGTAAAACTTTTTGTTCATGATCTATGAGTAAAATTTTGGTAATTCAAAATAAATACGAAAGTCATATAATAAATCTTAGTGCAGTTCTGCTTATTGATGATGTTTTTTTAGGTGGATTGACAGGAGAAGGGGATAACATATTGGGTGGGCGGAGTGCGGGTGTGCTCCCTAATTGTTAAAAGCAAGTTGTTTGGGCAAGAGGCCGATGGTTTAAGTGCTCGGGGGAGATGGGTGGGTGGGTTTTGCCATGTGACAAAAAAGAGCGAGGGAGTGTTAAAAAAAGATATGCTCCTGCCCTTAAAAGCCTTAGTTTTTTTTTTTTTGGGGGGGGGGGGGGAGAATTTCTTTCTTGATGGGGACTTTTTTTCGTCTCCTTTTTAAAAAGAGAAAACTTAATTTATGGGGAGCCAAAAAGCCCCTTCGTTTTTTTTGTTTTATGGAGAGTGGGGGTTCACATTTTTAAGTGGATTTACATTCATATTTTTTTATGAGAGGTTTACTTTTAAGAAAAAGTGTATGTGTGTGTGTGTGTGCGCGCGCGTGCATGGGGAGGGGGGGGGGGGGGGAGTAAATATTGATATATTTACTTTTAATGGAATGGAGGCACCCCCTTGTTTATATATCTACACACATACACATTTTAACCTTCTTCATTTTTTTTAGGGGCATGGAGGGACCTCCCTCCCTCTATAGGTGGTTGGTCGGCCTGTGGAGAGAGAGAGAGAGAGAGAAGTGGGGTCCGTGGGAAAGAGAGAAGGAGAAAAAAGGACTCTAGACACACACACACACACACACACACACACACACACACACACACAATGAACACACACACATGCACACACACATAGGCGCGCGCACACACACACATAGGCATGCACGCGCACACACAAGCATGCGCGTGTGCGCACACACACACACACTCACTCACTCACTCACACGTGTGTGTGTGTGTGTGTGTGTGCACGTGTGTTCCAAATCCCCCCTCACACCCTATTTTTTTCTTTTTATTGTCTCGTTTACTCCCCTCACCCCATCCCCCCCATGGATAAAAGCTTGTGGGTAACGATTTAGGAGTTAAAGCTAGTGAGTTTGGGCTTGTGGTTAAACATTCCTGTAAATGGCGGGTCAAGATAGAAATTTGAAGGATTGAAAAAAAAAAAAACCATTTTAAGATAGTCAAGAAATTTTTTATGTTTATGATTTATGGATAAAACTTTGATAATTTAAAATAAATAAGAAAACCAAGTAATAAAGATTATTGGCTAAAGTTTAAAGCACATTGAAGTGTGTGAATAAAATAAAACCTTAACTTCAAACTTTAAGTATTTGAATTTAGTAAGTGGGAGGGAGGGGGTGAGGAATCTTTTTGGGGTCCACCCCTCAATGCACACAATGTGCAAATGTATGGGGATATGCACATTCCCCATACATGCATCCTCCTTTCCAAGTGTTTTAGTTAGAAAAAGCTCGTGCATGGGTGAGGGGAGGAGGATGCATGGGCCACCCATACATATGCGCAAAACTGTACATAAGTTTAAATATATATATATAGATATACACAATTCAAATTCCAAAAAATTCTCACTAAGTCCTCTCAACTCGGTGCTTGAAATATTATCAAGCCTTTCTTTTTTAGCTGAAGAAGTTGACAATCCATCTTCCTCATTAGAGTCTACTAACAAATTCTCATCCGAATCAGCCTCCAATGTTGAGGGAAAATTTTGTAATGTGGCTTTGCTACATTGAAGTCGAGTCGAAAATGATGGTTGTGCACTTAATCCACGATGTTCTTGCAAAATAAATATTGTTGACTTTCATAAATGATTCGTCGTTGTCAATTCGAAATTAAATGTTGGATTGAACTCGTAGAAACACTGTTATAATAAGTTACAACAGGAGAAACTAAAGAAGATGAGCTTTCCATTGCTAAACAATAAAGGAAATACTACGAAGAAAATATTTAAAACAACTACAATTTGGGACATGGTTGAATAAGTTAACAAAAATAAAAAACAACTAAAGACTTAATTCTATGCTAAGCATAGAAAGCTATGCTCAACATGGGTTTAAAAAAATAGAGGTATGCTAGTTTGAATAGATTATGATATCTAGAAAACAACAGAGCAAACAAGAGCATTTGAAGATCTAAGCATGAAATGATTCTAGAATGGCAACTACATCTTCAAATATTTAGACAAAGACTTCAGGCAAAAAGTCAGGGCCTAGAGATTTTTGAATTTAGGGTTATCTTAAAATTTTAGGCTAACATTATGGTCTAAGTAAAATTAAACCAAAGACCATGTCCTTAATTAGTTTGTAGAATTTAGGACAAAATTACAAGGGAGAGAAAATTGTGTGCTAGTTAATATAATTTTAGGCCAATGTTACTATTGGGACAATTTTAAGAACCGACTTATGATAACCACAAAGATGGGGTTTGCCTTGTCAATTTCTTTAAAATCTTGCATCTCAAGGATTCAGAAACAATGATGTCAGGAGTAGGCCACTCATCACTTTGAAAACTAGGCAATTGGAATTGCTTCGAGCTTGCCAAAACCTCCATCTGTTTGTGACGTATATAAAGATTCATAAAAGTAGATACCACAATCTGCAAGTTCCTTTGGAGTTCTTCCTCTGTATTGCAACTTTCCAACATCAGAGTGAATCACGTCTAATATTCTTGCAAGTGATTGTGCGGGCTCCCATTCACTTATGCATGATGGATATAAATCTGAAAGAAAAAAACAATGTTCAGGCATTTAAATCATAATCTGAAGAGCATCAATAAAGAAAATCACCTATGATTGCTGTAGAGTGCATATGTACATTTTTTATGATCATGAGGATTGATATCATGTACTTTGATTTCTGAATGCATATATACATGTTGTACTAAGACTTATGATATCGATTGGCCTCCCGAGGTAGTCTTAAACTCCAAAAATTTTGCTTTCAAATAAGATTTGTAAGTCATTTTTGCTCTTTTCTTTTGTCGAAAATTGCCCTTTGATGATGGATGCATCAATATCCATGAATTCTTCGTATATTTTGTTGGCTTTCAGTTATCAGCTTCATCTTTCTCATTGTAAAGAATCACAGACTCGATTGTAGATCTAGGTCTCCTTGCCATTGCTATTTTCAAAGCTTGGGCGCCAAAAATCTCTCTGATATGATACTTAATTTCAATTTTTCGTATCACATTTAATCTAATGTGAATGCCAACATAGTCACAGTTACTGCATATACCATGTTTTATGTAATCGTACATACTGTATTTCTATAACTGTAAATAGTATAGTTAGAAAATTTCATTATACTAACCAGCATAGTCAAGTAAATTTAACTTGAGGTATTGACGTCGGACAGATTAGCACGTGTCGGGCAAGAAGAAGAAACCAATGGGATACGTCCATGCTGCCCGGACACAAATTTCAAAGTTTTCTATATTGCATTTTTATTTCTCAGTTAATTTGAACTACGTTACGTAGATTTCATCTGTGCATTTTGATTGGGCCTGGTGACGGTCGAAACTAAAAAAAAAAAAAAAGTATCTTTACAAAGGGTCTTTTTGATATTGAGAACTCCTCTAATGATATGCACAAAAATATGGTATTGACTACGATGAGACCTTTGCACCCATGGCAAAGATGGTGAGCATTAGAATCATTATTTCACTTGCTACGCTTTTTGGATGGGATCTATGGCAATTGGATATTACAAATGCATTCTTGAATAGTGATCTTGAGGAGGAGGTGTTTATGGAGCAACATGAGGGCTACATTTCACATGGCAAGCCAAATCATGTTTGTTTTCTACAAAAGAGTTTGTATGGTCTTAAGCAAGCACCAAGGAGCTGGTATGCTAAGCTTAACTCTTTTCCACTTTCTCAAAATTTCAAGATGAGTGAGTATGATCATTCACTCTATTATAGATTTGTCGGAAGTGATGTTACCATCTTCCTAATCTATGTGGATGATATCATTTTGAGTGGAGAAAACAAGAAAGATATAGATCATATCAAGATGGCACTAAAAAATGAGTTTGATGTGCATGATCTTTTACATTATATCTTGGGAATAGAAGTATTTAGAACTTCTCAATTTACTTTCATATTTCAAGAGAACTATGCTCTCTATAAGAGATAATAAAAGATCCTTCGAGGACATTACTCTCTATAGGAAGCTAGTTGGTTCACTCATATATCTAACCATCAAGAGACCTGATCTAAGCTACTGTGTTGGTAGGCTAAACCAATTCATGCATTGATGCAAAAAATGCGCTAAAAAAATGCAAATTCTAGCTAGAACTCTGGTGACAAATTGATAAAAAATCTCGAATGATTCGCGAACAATTTCACAAAACTTGAGTTAATCTTGTTCGAGAATAATTTGTGTTGGATCAATCAGGCTTAATACAACAAAACGAAACAAGACAAAATCTAGACAAAAATGAAACGAAGCGAAGCAAAGCGAAACTTAAACAAGCTCTAACATTGATCCATGCTAGAAGCATAGAGATCGCGAAACGAAACGAAACGAAACGAAACGAAGCGCAAGCATTTGCGAAAAGGTCAATTGGGCTCTGTAACAAGACGAGACGAAATGAAACGAAACTTACGTGAGCTCTGAAATTAATTTACGTTTATAGCCAAGTGATTGCGAAGTGAAACACGAAGCGAAAGCATTCGCGAACAAAATCAGTTCGTCAAAAATTCAGATATGATTGTTGGTCACTACCGGTGCTATATCATTCCTACAATCCTTCAAAGTGTAAACAGACACTATTGATCTATGTTAACATATTAATATAGCATTCAACAAAATCAAACCAAAGTGTAGAATTGAGTAAGCAAGTGAATCAGATACACAAATTGTAGTAGACAAAAATACATTCGAGATCATACAATCATACAAAATAATATGTGCATAATAGCTACAATATTATTTATTGATCTTCTTGAATCTTCAAGCACTGTGTGACAGATCCACATAGTGCATTGGCGTGAGAGAAATACAGTTCTCTCACAAATAATGTCTCGCTTACTAATGGACTTTTGGATCTACAGATCCTCTACAAAATTGTCTCGCTCAGAGGCGGACATGTATTCTATATTTTTGTCTTTTTCTGACTTCTGGTCTTGCTTACAGTATTATGCATCAAACAAAAAGTATATAGTTCGCGAACTCTTTCGTGTCACGTCATGTAACTTCCAGATTAGAAAGATTAAACATCTACAACTAATCGCGAATTACAGGAGTGACAGATTAGCCACGATCTAGAGTACTTCTGCTGATGTCATGATATCTGATCAAATATTTGTACCCCATGGTAGTTGGCTGATCTTCTTGGCCGTTCGTGGAGCAAGAATGATTTTTTGTCATGAAACAATTTCGTGTCGTGTATTGCAAAATTGTTCGCGAACAATTTCGTTTCTTGTGTCTTTTCTGTCAAAAATAGAGTGGAGAGCTACCAAGGCTTTGGCACTAGAAACATTTTGTTTCTTCATGCATGATCCAAGTGTGGAACATTGGAAGCTAGGCAAGAGGGTATTGAGATACATCTTGGGAACTAGTGGTTTTGGCATTGTTTATGGAGGATCATCACCTAACTTGTTTGGATTTATAGATTCGGACTTTTTTGGAGATCAAATGAATAGGAAGTCCATAAGTGCACATGCTATCTTCATAGATGATGGACCTATCTCTTGGATGTCAAAGAAACAAGCTACTATCTCATTGTCATCTAGTGAGGCTGAGTACAAAGCTCTTACATTTTGTACAAAGGAGATGCTATGGATCAAAAGAATGGTGATGGATTTTCACTTGCTGGATTTTTCAGAGAGTCCAATCATCTTCTGTGATAACCTTTCAGCCCAAATATTGGCAAGCAATCCTATTTTTCATGCAAGCAGTAAGCATATCGAAGTGGGTAATCGTTTTGTGAGAGAACAAGTCATGGCAAAGGAGGTGGACATGTTTCTTCATGGGAATGTGTGGCTGATATCTTCACCAAAGCATTGGGAAAAGAATTGTTTATGAAGCATAGAACCTCACTTGGAGTTTTATCTAAATCTATGCTAAAACTAGTTGACAAAGGAGTGTGAAAAATTGTCAACTAGTTTGGTTCTTATTTGGTATTTTTGGAGGCCAAAATGAAATCTCAAGTTAGAGACAGTTTTATATTTGTCAATAAAGGTCTAAATAGTGGTTTTACTATTTTTGTCAAGTAGATAAGTGGATGAGGTCGTCTTTGGACCCATTCTAATTGGCTAACATTAGTACATTGCATTTGGACTAGTTTTTCTAGATTTTTGGTTAAGTACCTAGAAGTTGCCATTTTAGGGCATACTATTGGAAAGTGGCCAAATGACATTTTGGTAGTTAAAAATAGTAGTTTCAACATGGAGAACATATCATTGTATTCCAATTTCATATGCAGAAGTCATCTCTTGTGTTTATCTCTTGATATCTTGATTTTCTATGCGTAGAATGTTGATTTTATGGTTGATATAGGTTTCACACAAGTGTGAAGGACAGGCCCTCTGCTGCTATTGTATGGATAGGAACAGTACCATATTGTATTTTTATGTTTGGGATCAGATTTTTGTGATTTATGCAATTATATCATGTCAATCTTGATGAATTCTATCTTGTGACTAAATCTAAATGTGCACACCAAATTGGCCCAAGATCAAAGATCCATTAGTTGTGGTTTGGATTTGTAATTTTCACAATTCCATATGGTCTAGCCACCACAGAGTATTTGGGATACTCAAAGTTGAGTTTTAATCATTCTATATTTAATGATTCTCCTAGAGATTCTAAACTGTAAGGAGCCTTCTTGCGATTCCTTGCAATGGGCTAGACTGCAAGGAGCCTTCTTGCGGTCCCTTGCGATGGGCTAGACTTCAAGGAGCCTCCTTGTGGTCCCTTGCAGTGGCCAAAGAGACCACAAGGACCCTTCTTGTGGTCTAGCCCACTGCAAGGAGGCTCTTTGTGGCCCCTTGCATGACTGCAACTGACCGCAAAGAGCCTCCTTGTGGTCCCTTGCAGTCTAGCCCATCGCAAGGGACCGTAAAAATGCTCCTTGTGGTCTCTCACGGTTTAGGGTTTAGGGTTTAGGGTAACCAACCCAACGGACCATAAGGAGACCACCCCAAGGGACCACAAGGAGCCTTCTTGTGGTTCAAACCACCGCAAGGGACCTTTCTATGGTCCAGGCCACCACAGGGAGCGCAAGAACGCTCCTTGCGGTGGCCAAAGGGACCACAACGGATCACAAGGAGGCTCGTTGCGGTTTCTAGTGGTGGGCTGGACCGAAAGGGACCACAAGGAGCCCAAGTGTAAAAAACAAAAATTGACAGAATCACTTGGCACGCTGGCGTGCCAAGTAATTCAGTAGGGAAAAATATTTTTTTTGCCTTGGAATCCACATAGATTAGAAGACTGGTAACATCATTTCCAACAAATCTTTAGTAAAATGAACGATCATACTCACTCATCTTGAAGTTTCGAGAAAGTAGAAAGATTTAAAGCTTAGCATACCAACTCCTTGGTGCTTGTTTCAGTCCATACAGACTCTTTTGTAGAAAACACACATTATTAGGCTTTCCATGTGAAATGTAGCCCCCCGTCAGGTTGCTCCATAAACACCTCCTCCTCAAGATCACCATTTAAGAATGCATTAGTGATATCCAATTGCCATAGATCTCATCCAAAAAGTGTTGCAAGAGATATGATGACCCGAATGCTTACCATCTTTGACACGGGTGCAAAGGTCTCATTATAGTCAATTCCATACTCTTGAGCATATACTTTTGCCACCAACATTGCCTTGTACTTGTTGATTGATCCATCTTGGTTTGTCTTCACTTTGAAGATTCACTTGCATCCAATAGCCTTCTTGTCCTTTGGAAGTTCCATCAATCTCCATGTTGAATTTTATTTTTGAATTATGTACATGGGAGGAGTTGGGCTCTCTCACCTCCATGGGCATGTCACCGGTGGTTGGGTCAATAGGGGGCCTGTCTCATTGTTCTATATCAAGAATAAATGTTGTGGAATGAATTTTTTTGGTTTCATGAATCACTGAGCGCATTTTTGCTACATCTCTACTTGTCAGCTCAAGATTGATTCTTGCTCTAGGAGATTTAAATTGGAAATATGGGGCTGAGGTTTTTTCGAGGAGCTAGGATGTGTGCCCTTGGGAGTCATGGATTTATAGCATCTTGACATGGGTTGCAAAAAGATATTGAACTTACAATCGTCTTCAAGGCATTGAATTTTGTACTATGGCATGCTCACAAAGACAGATTTTCATGAACCCATTCTCTAGAATGTACAAGAAAACCTTGTTGTCAAATGATCTTATCACAATGTGTGTAAAGCCATCATCCTTGTCTGCAACCGCTACCTTCCAAAGCACGTGTCCTTGTGCTTTGAAGGTAGACGGCCCTTTGCCTGAAGTATCAGCAGTGAAGAGGTCAATGAGTTTTTCGCCCTCACAACCCTTGGTAAAGTAAAACATGTGCTTAGTCATGTCTACTTTCTGAAGATTCGAAGGGTTTATAGGCAGACGAACTTTGAGTTGAGCCATTTGAATGTGTGAAAAGAAATAAACAAGGATATATGACAAGAGACACAAAACTTGTAAAGATAAATCTCAACTAATATCATTTCACCTAATATCTTCTCGACTTATGCTTAGCATAAGTTGGCAGAAGACGTAACTGAGCCAAAGACCTATGCTTAGCATGGGTTGGTGCCCACTACACAGCGACCCGAAATCAAATCTAAACTAGAAAGCTGTAAAATATGATGAATGTTTTTTCAAGATAATTTGCTTACCTTACTGGAAGGTCGAGATGTCGGCGTCCGTCAACTTGTCTTGAGATTAGCAATCTTTTGAAGCTTATGCTTTCTCTAATAGATCAATTAGATAGCTAAAACAAAGAGCCAAAGAGCGTAAAAAGAGGGAATAAATTGGCAAAGGTGAGTTATGCCATGTCCGTGCTCCTTAAATACTATTTAGAAACTGGGTGGGTGGCGTCTTTCAAGTGTTAAGTTCAACAGAACATGGTGAGTGCCATACTTTAAGTCTATATGGTGGCATTTCCTCCCATGCTCATCACTAAATTATATTTGTTTCAAACGCTAATAACGGATTGGGGCAATATAAAAAGAAAAATTAATGAAAATTTTATAGTGTTTTCAACTATGACTATCCATTGTAAGTACAAAATCGATTTCAATGTTGACTAACAAAATTCATTTTTTGTTTGGCTCTTAACTTTGACCCGCATTGATATTAGAAATGCTATGAAGATAAGCACAGGCTCAAAAATTGTTCACCTAAGTTGGTTTATCTCATTACATATATTTGTTGATTTTTTCTCGAGTGCTAGTGTTCACCAACTTTATTTGTTTGCAAGGATTTATCAGATGAGACTTTGTCAGATCTCATGGATCAAGGCTGGGATAGTAAAACAAATAATGACATAGAATGCAGGATTAAAAAGTCCTCAATGATCTTTTGTTATCATATCGAAAAGCAAATGCTCAATCTCACATTTAGCTACCAGAGATACAAGAAAATTGAAGGTACATGGCTACCACTGGATCAAGACTTTAAACTAAATGGTCACACAAACCGAATGGAGATAAGCATTATCTACAATGAGAAATATTTGACTGTGGTTGAGGTGGAAGAGCATTGGAAGCTTGATTTTATCAGAACAGAGCTCATGCTATTACAAACCAATCTACCAACATATTTCAGATTTATCATTAGCGGAAGACTCGTAAGTACTTTATGTTTATTGCCATTTCAAAATAGAACAAAATAATTCAGAATGTCATCATTTACAATTGCACATTCAGTAATATTTGTCATGTCACAGATGCGAAAAAGATAGGAGTTAATAACGTGCTGCAAAGATCTACCTACAACAATCACCATTGTGGGAGAACTATAGTTTCAAATAAACTTTAGTAAAAATCTGTGTATACATTCTTTCATTCAATAATTGAAAGCCCAAGTTGGGCATCAGTACATGTATTTTGTGCTCCCAAATTCATAAAATGGAACAACATTTGATATATCAATGTATATTTATCTATGAATTCTATACATGTATATTTGTTCTATGCTATCTGTATTTGTTCTAATCTTAATTTAGTATAACTACATCATCCTTTGCACCATCATCAATAACGAGAGGCTGAAGCCTTGCCCTAGCCAGTATACTCAGGATAATTTCTTGTCTAAATCTGTACACCTGACTTGATGTGTACTCAGGAAGTGTAAACTGCAAGATAGAACATTCATGTATTAGTAATGGCTAAAAACATCAATAAAATAGAAAACTAATCATGATTCCAAAAATAAGAATAAACATAATTTCTTACCTTAGAAATATCAACATTTTCCTGAAAATTGAACCACTCAAAAAATAACTTGGCATTGTATAATGTGTACCACCCACAGCTGAATGAATCATTTTGCTGGGGTGATTGCAAAAAAATTCAGCACACAAGAAATCAATTATGAAACAGAATGTATTAGAATGAAACAAATACATTAGAATACTGATTTCAAAATGCTATTAAGAAAGACAAAATTTACCTCCAAACTGACGATCTGCTAGTCCACGGAATAGGGAACATCTGTAGGAATATATTTACTTAAATATGGAAGGTATATATCTACATCCTTAAGCGTATTGCTCTCCGAATTCATCTTGACACAAAAACCTTTAACACTATTATATATAGATCTCTTAATGGAGATTAGGTTTAAACTCCAATGGTTACTGCAAAATAAGATTGAAATTTCTTTAGCTACAATTCTGAGAACTATTTCCATTGATAATGCCAATGTTAAAGCATAAAACAACAAGAAGCATTTAATATATCTTACTTGGTATGATAAGGGATGAGCAGATACTTTTTTGCTGGTGTGAATCCATTAGTCAGACACTGTGACAATGTGTCATTATTCTCCTTGAAGGCCTGAAGCAAAAAGTTACTCAGCACCAGCAACTCATTGGATAAATCTCTTGCAATGTCATATTGCAAGAGTGTAAGCCCAGACTCTATCACATGATCACTGATAGAAGCCCATCTGTCTTTGAGAACAATCAAGAACTCTATAATCTATACTAAAATCAAGTTCATCTAGTCTAAAATAAAAAGGAGTACCAATTGTATCTATAGCATCGGATATGTCCTTCTCAAATTTAAGATAATCATCGGAATCTATATGTATATAAAGATTTGAGGGAGGTGGATGTGTAGTATCTATAGGAATTAAAGGGTATCCAAAATAGATGTAGCTATATTTACAACAGTATCAAGAGCAACGCCATCTACAATTGATTCTGAATCAGGCTTCACAGATTCTGTGGTGTCTACCCTCCTTACTTTCTTCGGAGCTCTCTTGGGTGCTGCCTGCTTCCTAGGATGCTTGGTAGGAAGATCAGTCCTATCAAGAGGAGTTCGTCTGGAAGCAGCAGGCTGAGATACGTGTAATTTGCAAAACCTCTCCCTCATTCTCATCAGGAGCTAAAAATCCTTGGGCATTATGGTGACTCTCTTGGAATGGATTGCAAGCAAAAATGAATCTTCAAAAAAAAGAATCATGTAGTCTTCAACAGCCTCTTGAAGACACTGAAGAGCACTAGGTGTGAATCTAACCAGCTGACCGAGATCATTTCTAGTTATGTTTCATACAGCATGGTAGAATGGAGCTCTTGGAATCAACAGAGCGGTTGATCTCTGATACTTACGTACTTCGGAGAGCCACCTGCTGTAGTTGCACGTTCTAGGTCTAGCGGGAGGTGTAATGGCAATCGCAGGAGCTGAGGACGAGCCAGCAGAGAAGAAGGCCCTCCTTGTCTGCTTTCTTCTATCCATGGAAGTGTACTATGGGATAGCGGACTTGTGTGTGACGGCTAGGATGAGTAGGGAAGGATGATAAAGCCCTTGTAGAGGACCGATATGCACGGACAAAATGTACGGTATATTGGATCTGTGCGAGCCGAATATAAGAGAGATAGGTTAGTATTGAAGAAAGGCACACAAGTGCGATATGAGGAGACACGTAGGCAGATGCATCGGACCTATGCGCATGGAAGGTGATAGGAAGAATATCGATTGTGAAGGATGCGCACAAAGTGCGATATGCGGAGCGAAAAAAAAGTGAAAAATATTCATTGAAGTTTGTGATTTTATATCACGGTTCGCACGTGTAAAAGAATGTCTTGTCACACGTGTGGGACTTGTACGGTCAAATGCGAGAGTGACACATGTCACCCTGTCACTTTACACATGTGGGATTTGTACAAGCAAATGTGAGAGCGACACATGTTGTCGAACAAACGAATGAACACGAGACATGTGTACAGGTGTCATTTCACACGTGTCCAAGTGTCACCTCACATGTGCCAGTGCCTATAGTCCAATTGAAACTAGAAACATGTCCTTTGACCGCTGACCACACGTGTGAAATTTTAGTATAAATGGCACGAAACCCGATTAATTTTTTACCTTTTTTGTTCTCAAAATTCACGGCATATTGCTCTTGTGTGCGCGCATTGTTGTCCATTTGTTTGCAACGATACCTACTTGTGCATAAGTGCGATATTCGGTATCTACCTGTCGTACATATCCCTCTTGTGCGCGACCTTGAGAGTTATTTTTGTTTCAGTTCTCCCTCGTGCACAAGTGCGATATCTACGTTACTTCCATGGACTCTTCCTCAGGATCCTCACAAGATTCAGGCTTGAGTTCATTTCTTACTGAATTTGGGAATACTGAAAATCTAGACTACTTCCACAGCCTATTCAGGCCATATCTACATGTTTTCAGGACTGCACAACCAAATTCTGACGTATTTTATGAACATTATGTTAGATTTAGAGATATACTTAGTAAGCTTGTTTTCTCCATAGGTCCACTCCAGTGCATGCATTATACTAATCTTGTTCAGCTTTCAGACATAGACTAGATGGAATGTTCACCAAATTGTTTGATCTTTTCAAAAGCAGTTCAATGTGTCCTTATTGCAACAAGAAATGTCGATTGGTAGAATATCAGAGTGGCTTCGTACATTTCTTGTTAGTTTAGATCCCAAATGATGAGGAAGTTTATGTTGCTGACCTTACTTTTGCATCATCCTCTGTTCAGTAAGCTATTAAGGATATCAGTCACTTCCTTATCAATACTCCTGATAAGAAAGTGACTTTATTGATGTAAATACTGATGTTCACCGGGATCCTTTTATTGGCCAAAATACATCTGCTGATGAATCGATCCCTATAGAGGAGTCTACAAGTCTTTTCAATTTGCCTGTATATTATATTAATGACGATGTATATTTTACTACTGCTGATTTATGTAAATTTTTTGACTATCGTGAAGATGAGGTTCTATGTTTATTATCCGGCACAATTTTTGAATTCTCCGACTTTGTAGATTTTGAAACATATGACCTTGTTGTTGGTATTGATTTTGATGATGAGGAGGGACTTATGACCGGTGAAGAATGCTTGACTAAGACTTTATTAAATATTGCTGAGGATGGGCGAGGCAGACCATCCGATGAAGAATTCACGGCATTTCAATCCCAGATGGGCTTCCCTCATCCATCATTAATGCATTTCACTGATGATTCCACTTCAGTACGTGGTCATTATATTGATCATCCTGATCTGGTTGCTGTTGATGATGAAGAATGTGTAAGTGTTTAAACTTCCTTGCATTAGAATGTTTTTAAATACTGAATGTGTTTTTGCTAACATATTTCCTATTGCAGGATGCTCTCATAATTGATGATTTTGCCTGAAAAATGAGATCTGTATTGCTCATTCCAAGCTGAGCCCAATTGGGGAGAGTCTTATAATGGCAGTTAAAGCTTTATCACTTTACCTAGGAGGACATAGAATTGTTAAGACAAATAAGATCATTTTTGTCAAAAGATCTTATGTTTTGAACATTTTAGGTTTTATTGATGGGAATGTTTCTTTAAGGAGCTCCCATTATTCATTGTATTCCACTTATATTGAGATTAATGGAAATAAGGATAATGCACATCTATTAGATGCATACACTAGCAGAGAATTTCTTCATGACAATACGCCATAGAATCTGACACACGATGCGATGATGAATAGTTAGCACTTTGTATTTTGTTATAATACAATCAATACATTTACATTGAGTATTTCTGATGTATCTCAGCAAGTAATTTAGATCAACAAATAAGTTGTTTGATGAATTATAGAATATCGATCTTCCATCAGTTTCATACACCTCCTCAATATGAAATGGAGTTCCAGTGATCTTATGCATACCTATGTTTAATGTATCCCTCTCTTTCTTCAAGTGATATGTCCTAGGGATTGGGACTTTTCTAATTTGAACTTGCTTAAAAGCTTCTCTAATTAGTTTAAATATTGTTGCATATGCTTCCCTGCTAATACCTGCAAAATCACAAGCACCCTGAACTATAGTCTTATCTAAATTTTGTTGAATGTCCACCATCAAAGACTCTGCTATTTTACACTTTACATTTGAACTCCTATTGTTCATCATGATACGCTCAGTGGATTTGCAAGTCAATATTGTGCCCAATGACATTCCTAGTGAAGCATTGTCTTCAATATTTCGAGGAACCACTAATGTAGATCTGCAAAAAAAATAGATAGTTAACAGAATATCACCGTAGCTGAAATTAAATCCAGATATCATTGAAAAACTTACAAAAATCAGAAATGCCTACTTGAATGCACGGATCCTTCTATTTCGATAACCTCCTTTTGAAAGTGTTTGAATGTCCTTGCAACTTTGTCACTTTCGCTTCTTACTTTCAGCCTTCTTCTTTGCCAAATCCACATCCTTCAATAATTGTAAGTTTTCAATACAAATAGACTATAAGACTGATTGCATTTACTCTAGTTCTGATTTGATATTGATTGTTATCTTCTGTAATGATTTATTGTTTTTTTTTAAGTTGTTCATTTTCTTCTAACGTCTTTTGGAGATGACAATCTCTATTCTGACAATAAGAGGATATCCGAATTAACTCACCTTCTAAAAAGTGAACTTTATTCATATAAAGTTGTTTTCCATGGTTTTGCAATCTTTCACAATATCCTAGTAATCCACTATGCCCATTGCATATCCATGTAACTAAATGAATTATTGAAGAGAATGTGGGATGTGTCAAAGTGCTTGGATCTTGTGGATATAATGTTCCATCTATCCACAAATCCAAGTTTTCCTTCTGCCCTGTAACGAGAACGATCCTCAACAGATATTTGAATTCCTTTGCCTCCTCTGCTCTGCAAAGGTGCCAAATCAATAGGGATATCCACATGTAGATGATACAATGTCATTATCAAAAAAACAATAGAGTAATCAGTTGCATCAAAGTACTATGACTAGATTCTATGAAGCAAAACAAAATACTCACCTTTGTACAATCAATTCAATCTCCATGATTGTATGCTTGATTCAAATTTGGAAATGCTGCTCATTTTTTCATTCCAATAGGTAATTGGCGCTCATATTTCCATTCCAAGGTGATGATGGCATTCATAATTGGAGATGGCACCCATATTTCCATTCTCGTGGATGGAATGCATATGTGAACATTTTGCAATGTTTCCTGATTTGAATTTGGGGATGGCGGTCATATTCTAGATCCAGTGAAAATATTGCCCTTTTCATAATCAATGGAGGGAATATTTTTAAATTTAGTCAAGTTATACTACAAACTGTTTACAGTTCTCAACTGTGACTATAGACACTATGGTTAGATCATTGGGAGTTGGGGAGCCTCGGGAGTGGTGGGGAGCCTCGGGAGTGGTGGGGGCAGCAAATAAACAATATTGTTTTTTTTATTTTGATATTTTTCTATATCCTACATGGCATTCCTTAAAGGGTCTTTTTTATATTGAGAACTCCTCTAATGCATTTTGTCACCAACCTTGTCTTGTACTTGTTGATTGATCCATCTTGGTTTGTCTTCACCTTGAAGATCCATTTGCATCTAATAGCCTTCTTGTCCTTTGAAAGTTGCACGAATCTCCATGTTTCAATCCTTCATAAGAGCTTGATACTCAAGATCCATTGCTTGGATCCACTCCTCTTTTGTCTTGCTTCATCTACACATGTAGATTCTTCAAAAGAGGTTAGGAAAGCAAATTTTGTACCACCAATAACATGCTTACATTTCTCATCATAAGTGAGTCTCAAAGGTTGTTCCCTTTGCCTTGATGTCCTCCTTGGCTTTTGATTTGAAGTAGGCTCTTCAACATCAACATCCAAAGTATCATCAACAATGTCATCATCAAGAATGTTAGATCCAACATCCACACTACCACTTGAAGACACTTTGGAAAGTCTTCCTCATAAAAAATGACATCTCTTCCAATGACCACTTTCTTAGTAGAAGGAATAAAATTTTTGTAAGCCTTGCTTACCTCACTATAGCCAACAAACACACTTTTCTTTGAAAATGGATCCTCCTTGGTTCTATCATGAAGAGTGATGTTGATATAGAGATCCACAAGTTTTGAAGAACTTGACATTTGGCATTCTTCCAAACAATACCTATAGAAAATCAGCACACAACAAAGCTTGATCCCATAATGGTTTGGAAGATTTGCACCTAACCTCATGGCTTTAGCTCCTTCACATAAGGTTATATTCTTCCTCTAGACAACTCCAGTTTGTTGTGGTGTCCTTGGACTTGTGTACTCCCTCTTGATCCCATGCTCATCACAAGAGCCTTGAACTTGGTAGAAATGTACTCACCACCATCGTCACTCCTCGAGCACCTAATCTTGGTAGAGAATTGGACTTCCCTTGCAATCTTGAACTTGACAAATAAATCAAACACCTCATCTTTACTTTTTAGTTGAGATGTCCCAACCTCTTGTGCCATACATCTTGCATTGACATTTTCTCTTTTGCCATGCATCCAACTTGGTTAGCAACAACACAAACATCAAGTTTGAACAATTTACCTTGCCTCTTCCCTTTTGCAATCAATTCATTATCTTTCTTGATCAAACAAGCATCACCAACAAACACTTTGAATCTCTTGTCAAGAATTGAGTCACACTAAGGAGATTCTTAGTAATAGATGGAATGAACAAAACATCCTTCAAATTGATATTCCTATTAGTAGGGAGGGAAATAGGAATTGTGCCAATCCCTTTGATTGCAGACTCACCATTATTGGCCTTGTAGATAGCCTTCTTGTCACCTTCAAAAGCCATCAAGGATGAATAATACTCATGGAGTATCATGTGTGATGTAGCTCCACTATCAATCCACCAAGTATCAATGTCTTCATGGTTAGCCAACAAGCATGATGACATAACAAAAGCATCATTCGACAATTGTTCATCAGCACCATCTTCATCAATAGCTAGATTGGTTTGCTTCTCACCTTAATCTCTTCTTCTCGAAGCAATCATTAGCGAAATGCCCTTTGATTCCACAATAGAAGCATTTCAACTTTGACCTATCTTTCCTTTTACCAACAAAAGAAGAAGGCTCACTTTGATCTTGACCCTTTGACCATTTGCTTTTGCCCTTGCCTTTGATGAACATAGCCTCCTCTCTGTCAACTTGAGATGTAGTAGATGCACCTCCTCTTGATAAAAGCCTAAACTCTTCATTCACCAAAATATCTTGCAAATCCACCATACTTCGGAAAGTTTTTTGAATATCAAAACTTTGAACAAGATTAGCATGATCATCCAACAAGCCAATAAGAACAACTTGCACAAGTTCTATCTCCTTAATGTTTTCATTAATACATGTTAACTCATCATTTAATGCCTTCAAAACAGAAGCATGAGCACCTTCATCATTCTTTTTCATATAAGAAAAGATTTGTCTTTTTATAGCTAGAATGCTAGATATAGACTTAGATTCATAAAGCTTCTTCAAAGCTTCCCAAGCCTCATTTGATGTTGTGCACTTACCAACTTCCTTGAGAAGTTCATCAATCACATTCATCTTGATCACATGGAGGGATTTCTTTGCCCTCTTGTCATATCTCAATTGATCTTGTTGTTAAAAAGGTCTCTCCTCCACACCTAGAACAATATCCATCATGTTACCATCTTGAGCTTGCGAAGCAGCTATCGGAAAAGAGAGGTGTGAGAAACAAAAATAGCTAAAAAAGAAACGAACATGAAAAGAAGTGAACTCAAAGTTCAAATGGAAAGTGTTCGTGCGCAGCGGAATAAGCTATCTCACTCTTTCCTTAAGCATGCCTACGCTTATCAGACTCGATTATTATGTAGCCAAACATTAAGCAACAAAACATCAGAAAGATAATTTGTCGTGAACAACTAGGCAAATTATTAGTCGCAAATGATTTACGAAGAGCTAGACTGAGCTCGACTGATAATCAGTCGCAAACAGCTAGACTAATAATAATTCTCTAAGAGCAGACTACCAGATTAAGCAATAAGAAAGTCAAACAGAATGTAGAAAGGCATAGCAATATTGACACAAATCTGAATGCAGAACAAACAAAGCTGTAATCAAATTAAATATAGCAAAATATACAAGTCAATAATGTAGGTGAGCACAAGACAATAGTGGACGAAATCGTGCTTCAAAAAGCTAATCACAGAATCTGTAAAAGATGATAAACCTATTACTAAAATACATCTAGAAGAAAGAATTGATGCACAAAAGCATCTACTTCGTCTATCTCTGATAAGCCTCTGATCTATTATGCTTGTTGTTTCTCTTGTATATTAAATACGCAAATGGTATTCAATATATATATATATACATAATTTTTTATAGGTGTGCAGATGAAGAAAGTACAAAGTGGATGTGCTGTCTGTGAGAGATCATGGGTGGCTGCTGTCATTGTCAAATCTGATTGCATAGTTGCATGGGATGAGCGTGAGAAGGCCGCGACGTCAGCCTTCACGAAAAATAACGTTGGTGAAAATGCGAAAATTGCAACACTCTGACAAATGCCTTAGAATCTGATATACATGATACCTTTGCTTTTTCTATAAGGGCACCTTTAGCATTTGTAGGACAATGTCATCTTTTTCGCCTGTCACAAATCACGTGTAAAAACATAGTGTCACATTTTTTTTTTGCCTTCTTTGGTTGTGGAAATTTACTTGTATTTATGCAGAGAGTCGCGTTTGATTTGTCTGTCTTATTTTACATGTAAATATGCAGACTGTGCGATAACACAAAAAAAATATAGCAGCATGAATGGAGGCAGATTCTAAGCAATACACAAAACTTGTGGTGTGCATTAACACTTAATGCCTTCATGAATATATCTGCAACCATGTCCTACGTTCTGCAGTATGTTAAGCTTACCTCCTTGTTGAGAACCTTGCCCCTGATGTAGTGATATCTGATTTCAATGTGCTTACTCCTAGAATGAAATCTAGGGTTGGCCGATAAGACAATAGCACTCTGATTATTACAGAATAAAATTGTGGGGTTGTACTGATACAAACTAATGTCTGACAGTAAATTTCTCAACCAAAACGCTTCTTTAATAGACTGAGAAGTAGCCATGTATTTTGCTTATGTAGAAGAAAGAGTGATAGAGGTTTGCTTACGACTGTTCCATGAGATAGGACCGCCGTTGAAGAAGAATGTAAATCCAGATGTGGACTTATGATTGTCTACATCTCCTCCCCAACTTGCATCAGAATATCCACTTAGCTGATGAAGATTGTTGTTGTTGACTTCTCCATAGCAGATGCACTGGTCCATGGTAGCTCGAATATACCTCATGACTCTTATGAGAGCCTTCCAATGGGTAATGCTAGGATTAGCTATATATTGGTTGAGTGAGCTTATAACAAAAGAGATGTTAGGTCTTGTATAGACCATTGCATAAATGAGAGATCCAAGTATCGATCGATAAGGCTCTCTCATCTGCTCCTCTTTCTGCTTGGTCTGGGGACATTGGTCCTTTGACAAACGCAGGCCTGGATCCATTGGTGAGTGAGCTAACTTACAATTCATTAGAGTGTATCTATCAAGAACATTGTGAAGATATCTTTATTGAGTGATATAGATCAGTCATCTCGCTCTATCTCTGTGGATCTGTATGCCCAGACAGAAGCGAGCTTCGCCCAGATCAGTCACGTCAAAGTCATCAAACAACATATGATTAAAATCCTTGACCAAATTGGTATTGCTGCTGAAAAGCAACGTATCATCCATGTATAAGGTGATGATAATGAAGGACTGTTGTACCGACTTGGAATAGATGTTGCAATCAGCAGTGCTTGGTTGGAATTCTTGTTTAATGAGGAATGTGTTGATTCTCTGAAACCAAGCTCTGGCAGATTGTTTCAAGCCGTAGAGTGCCTTATGGAGTTTATAGACATGATTCTTCATAGCTTCCAAAACATATCCTTTGGCCTGGATCATGTAGATGTCTTCTTGTATAACTCTATTCAAATAAGCTGTTTGCATATCAAGCTGATGCACTTCGAGATCGGCAGCTGCAGCATATGATAGGAGGGCTCGGATTGATGAATGCTTGACTACTGGACTGAAAGTCTCACTGTAATCAGCATTGGAGATTTGAGTGAATCCTCATGCTACCAGTCTTACCTTCATTCGATAAATCACTCCATTGGCATTGTATTTGATTTTGAAGATTCATTTGCAATCAATGATATTGCAGCCAATAGGAGCTTCGACTAGTGACCACATCTATTTCTTGATAAGAGAGGTATACTCTCTGTCCATAGCTTCTTTCCAGAGGTCAGAGTTTGGTTGGCTGAGTGCCTCTTTGACTATTGTCGATTCCTGTATCAAGAGACATGTAGACTCAGGAGTATACCTTGTGGGCTGTGTGCACACTCGGCTTAATATTCTGGGAGGAATCGACTAATGAACCACTCCTGGGACTTGTTGCTAGGTAGCAGCAACGTTTTCGTCTGATTCGCTATCAAATAGTGGGTCGACAATGGACACGCTTGAGCTAGAAGCTCTGATTGTCGTGTCAATGGCAGGTGATAAAGGTTCTCCTGGAACAATATCCTTGCTTTGATGTTGACGAACTGATCCTTGATAAAGACTGTATCCCGGCTGTACAAGATTTGTTGGGTATCGGGATCATACAACTTGTATGTGTTATCAGATGAGGTATATCCAATCAGGATGGTCTTAAGACCTTGGAAGTCAAATTTCTTCCTCGTGTCTTTCGGGATCTGTGCGTAGGCAACACATCCGAACACTCTTAGGTTCTTCATAGAAGGCTTAGAGCCTGTCCACACCTCATGGGGTGTCTTGCCTGAGAGAGCCTTGGTCGAATATATGTTCTGGATGTAAGCTGCAGTGGAGACAGCTTCGGCCCAGAAATTCTTGGGTAGCAATGCATGCACCAACATACATTTAGTTGAATCAACCAAAGTACAGTTCTTCCTCTTGGCTAAGCCATTTGACTGAGGATTGTAAGGAGTGATGAATTGATGCTCAATGCCTTGGCTCTGACAGTACTCCTTAAACTCGATAGAGATGTATTCTCCACTATTGTCTGACCTTAGGGCTTTGATCGTCCTTTCAGTCTCTTTTTCTGCACGCTCCTTGAAGATTCTGAAGCAATTGAAAGCTTCTAATTTTTTCTTGATAGAGTACACCATAGTCCTTCTGGAGAATTCATCAATACAAGTTAGAAAGTACTTTGCATCCTTCAACAAAGGATTTTTCATCGGGCCACAAATGTCTGAATGCACAATGTCTAACAATCCTCTAGCAATATGTCGATGGCTTGATTTTAATGGTTTCCTAGTCTGTTTACCAACTAGGCAGTCTTGATAGACATGTAACTCGACTTTATCACGAGGATAGTCTAGATCAAGAACAATAGAATGTTTAGACATTTGTTGTACAACAACATGATTCAAGTGACCAAGTCTATAATGCCAAAGTAAACTTTTATATGCATGAATAGAAGTAATGAGCGCCTGACTAGAGGCATAAAAGCAATGACTTAATCTTTCCGAGTGCTAGAATCTTGTCTGTCCTATCAACTACTCTGCAGTAATCGCATTCAAATTCTACTTTATGTTCTAGATCTATGATTATGCTTACAGAGAGCAGATTTGTAGATAAACTGGGTACATACATGACTTTAGAAAGTAGCTTAGACTGATCATTTGCAAAGCTCAATCTTACAATCCTTCACCTTTAATAGCTTGTGTGCTATTATCGCCAAGGTGAACATATTTCTTGGTACTGTAGGGTGTATAGGACTTGAAACAGCCAATGAGATTGGTCATATGCTGAGTGACACCGGAATCCATAAACCAAGAACTGTCATTGGATGCTCCTTGATGGTTGGTCATGAAGGCATCATGATCCGCTTCTTGAATGGACTGTGGAGCTTTTGTAGCTGTATTTGCCACTTGATTCGACTATCCCTTGATGTTGTTCTTTGCTTGTAGTATTTGGCAATCTTGAATCTCGTGGTTGTTTCGTTTGCAGTATTTGTAGAACAACCTCTTCTATGTCTAGGATTCGACTGTTCCTTGTGCTGTGCTGGTTTCTGGTCTTGCTTTGATTGCTTCAGGTTTTTCTTCTTCTTCTGCTTGGTCATGCTTTTGTTTGTGTACAAAGCATGAGAATCAGCTGAGGAACTAGAGGCTTCATTCCTCCGCGTGTCTTCCTGCAACAACATTGTGACTCTCAAAAGAGTCAATTCTGGATGTGTGGTGATGATCATCACCCAATTGTCGTATGAGCTTGGCAAGCTTGTAAGCAGTGACTAATAATCAATCGCGAATTAGTCACAAAAGACGAGACTAAATATTAGTCGCGAACAACTAGACTAATAATAATTCTTTAAGAGCAGACTACCAGATTAAGCAATAAGAAAGTCAAACAGAAACATAGTAATATTGACACAAATCTGAATGCAAAACAAACAGAGCTGTAATCAGATTAAGTATAGCGAAATATACAAGCCAATAATGTAGGTGAGCACAAGACAATAGCGGACAAAACTGCGTGCTTCACAAAGCTAATTGCACAATCTGTAAAAGGCGATAAACCTATTACTGACAATACATCTGGAAGAAAGAATTGATGCGTGAAAGCATCTACTTCGTCTATTTCTAATAAGCCTCTAATCTACTTGTTGCTTGTTCCTCTTGTATATTGAATATACAGATGGTATTCTATATATATATATATATATATATATATATATATATATATATATATAGATAATTTTTTTTACAGGTGTGCAGATGGAGAAAGTACAAAGTGGATGTGCTGTCTGTGAGAGATCATGGGTGGTTGCTGTTGCTGTCAAATCTAATTGCATAGTTGCATGGGATGAGCGTGAGAAGGCTGCGACGTCAGCCTTCGCGAAAAATAACGTTGGTAAAAATGCGAAAAATGCGATACTTTGACAATGCCTTAAAAATTGATTTATAGGGTACCTTCGCTTCTTCTATAAGGGCACCTTTAGCATTTGGAGGGCAACGTCATCTTTTTCGCCTGTCACAAATCACGTGTAAAAACACAGTGTCGCATTTTTTTTCACATTTTTTGCCTGTGAAAATCTACTTGTATTTATGCAGACAGTCGCATTTTATTTGTCAGCACTATGATTCAATCACCATAAGCAATCACCAAGAGAAAGAGAGTACAATAAACCCTGAATATAGAGAGAGAGTGAGAGAGAAAAGTAGTAGTTGACTATAGATTAGCCTACAACTACTTACAACTGGTAACAGCTGTCAACAATAAATCGTAAACAATAACAAGTTTATCGTTGGTTTCTAACACTCTCTCTCAATGATAAAGTTACATTCTTCTATTCCTAATAAAGTACGAAACTTTTCAAATTTACATCTACCTAATGACTCAGTAAAAATATCTGTCATTTGATCTTCAAATTTACAAAAAACAAGATCAATGGTTCCATGAAGTATTTTCTCTCGAACAAAGCGATAATGTATTTTGATGATAAATCCAAATGCATCTGCTATAATCATCAATAAAGATAATAAAGTAATAGCAGCCACTAAGAGATCTAGTCTGCATTGGTCCACATAGATCACTGTGGACAAGACCTAGGATGCCACTGACTCTCCTTGCTCCACTTTGGGAAACCTCTCTGTGTGTTGTTTTCCCAAAATGCAACCTTCACAGATTTTTCCTTCAAAAGAAATATCAGGCAATCCAATCACTAGATTACCTCTTTTCAGAATTTGTAAACTTTGAACACTAATATGACCAAATCATTGATGCCAAAGATCACTTTGACTATCAACAGTGCTTACCATAACTTGAGTAAAAGATCTCGCATTCAATTTGTAGAGTCGATTCTCGTTGACTCTAGCTCCTGTAGCAATCACTTTGTAGTGATTCTTGATGTCCTTGACGAGACATTTGTTGCTATCAAACTCAACCTTGAGTTGTTCACCTCATGAAAGTACGACTATGCATATGCAAGTTCAAATAGCCGACCTATTCTTTACTAAGAGTTATGCTTGAAGGAATGCGGTTTATAAATGAACTATTGATGGGATTACTATAAACTCTAGCACTATTGGCTAGTATCATAAAACCCTGTGAAAATTGGCTCATGAATTGCTATGGATTTTCTATCATAATCTATAATAAATATTATTGTAAAAGATACTATTGTCTCAACATAGAACCTTATTGTGTTATCTGTAATAAAAAGTCTCGTAAGCTTTTGTTACTAGGTTTTCTCTGGACTTGGGCATTCTTGGAACACATGGAGTTATGCTTGAATGTTAACATCCTTGTTTGATACACGGGTTAGTATGGCATGGAGTTGTCCTAATATCGTCAAGGATGTACCTGCCTAAATCTAATACTAACGGTTAGTGAGTGTTATGACTTGGTGTGTCAAACGAGTTCTAGCAAGTAAGCTGGGAGTTTTAAACAAGATTAGGGCTTGGACTTCCTAGAAAGTATGGATATGCTCATAATGGAATACATGAGAATATGACCTACTAAATACGTTTAGTAATTGTCAGTTAGCATGGCGTTGATTCGCCCTAATACCAACCTCATGATCCAAATCTAACCTTGTATTTATGTAGTTATTCTATATGGTTAACCTCGAATACACTAAACTATGATTATTTTTATTAATGAGAACCAGCACCTTATAAATTGACCAATATGGCTGTGACGAAAATGACAGGGTTCAGCCTATTGCTATTTTCAATACCTCAATGAGAAGATTGGACCAAAGTTAAGATGATGTTAGAAATGTTGTTAAGTAGTAGAAACTATTTTGTACATGGATAACAATAGCTTTGACACTTCTCTTCCTCGTTGTGCTAACTTGTGCAATTTTGTGTGGTGAGATGGTGGTAGGTACCAATTGGACGTTTTGAAATATGTTTTACTATACTGTATTTTTCTAAGTACTGTATAAACTTCTCAACTTTATTTTTTACCTTTTACCTTGTTAGTTTATAAATAAAGGTTTCCAAGAGTTTGGTCTTGACTTTTCAAGAGGACTTGTGTGAAATTCTCTCTCTCTCTCTCTCTCTCTCTCTCTCTCTCTCTCTCTCTCTCTCTCTCTCTCTCTCTCTCTCTCTCTCTCTCTCTCTCTCTCTCTCTCTCTCTCTCTCTCTCTCTCTCTCTCTCTCTCTCTCTCTCTCTCTCTCTCTCTCATGGATGCTTCTTCGCTTAAAGGCACCTTTCTATGCTATACTAAGTTCGGACAACGACAAACTACCGAAACTTCAAATTCAAACCCCTAACTTGCACCATATCAATTTTAAAATAAAAATCCCCCCCCTCCCACCCTTTTTCTTTTTCTTTTGATAAGCTCAACAAAGTTCTAAAGCTTAGCCATAACGAATGGACATGATGTGTTGCTTCTCTCTCAAGGCAATATGCCACCTTCCATGAAGCCTCACCACATTCCATTATATATCATGCAGTTTTGACTACTTTTTTTCACAACACTTTGTGAAGGGAGTTCATCATGTTTCTCCTCTTGTGATTGCACCCTATCAAGCTTCCTCTCTTTGGATACAATCTTATGGTAAGAGGTTCATCCCATTTCATGACAATGATGTCATCTCTTTTTCCTTTATGCACTTTGGTTTATGCTTCTTTGTAACTAAATGTGATATATATGCTCATAACTTTTTATAATGAGTAAATATATGTTGAAACATATTTATGGTGGGTCGCTGAGCTTGTATGCATGCTAGACAACGATGGAGCTAGAACTAATGAATGGTAGCCACTGTCCAACGATGGACAATTGGCTCAAAAACATTGGTGAAGAAAAGTTGATTCATCTACTTCGTGTCCAGTGCTAAAAATTTTGAGGTTTAATCCGGATCCTAACGAGGAATCTCTTAATTTACAAAATCGGAAACCCTTAAATTTATTTCTCGCTTTCTTATTAATCCTTTAGTTCTTAGTAATTTCTTGAATATTAGACATTAGACTAGTTTATATGATTATTTCCATCATGAAGTCATTCTTCTGAACGATACTTATGTGAATGGTCTTGGAATTCAGACAAATTATGAGGTGATCGTGTTTCAATTTCTTAAGCCCAAGATATCTCCTTTGCACGAATGGACTTCAGAGGAATGATAGTTACTGTCGCTCAGGTTGAAAATATTCAAAAGAAAAGTTTTGATTGTAATAGAGTGAATCCTTTTTAGTGCAAAGGCTACACATAGAAGCATGGTGTTGACTATTTCTACACATACTCCCCTATGGTCAAGATGGCGAGTATTCAACTAGTCCTCGCCTATGCGACAAAATATGATCTGGAGGTACACCATATCGATGTCAAAACTACCTTTCTCCACGGAGACCTAGAGGAAGAGATCTTTATGAAGCAAACCTGAAGGATTTAAAGACCTGAACAATCGGGAGTACGCTTGTCGGCTACATCGATGTATCTATGGTCTCAAGCAGACATCACGAGCTTGGTACAAGGAGCTTGAAAATCTTATGAAGTCCCTAGGATCTACTAGTACAACACCTGACTGTAATGTACATATAAAAAGTAAGAAAATAAATTTGTGATTCTGACAATTTTTGTAGATGACTCTTTAATGATACAAAATTGTTTGATATTAATCAACAAAACAAATAGTCAGATATTTGCAAGTTATGAAATCATAGATTTGGGAGAAGCGACAAAATGTGTAGGGCTACAAATCAAAAGAGACCAAACAAGAAGGCTCATGCACCTGAATCAATCGGAGTATTAAAGCAGTACCGAATGATTGACTGCAAAGAAAAAGCCACACCAACGATAGTTGGAGTCAGATTGTTGAAGCAAGACTGTTCGAGAACAGAAGAAGAGAGACAACAGATGGAGAAAATACCATACCAAAATCTGATCGGAGGTCTCATGTACCTGACGGTTTGCACTTGCACTAGACTCAATCTGACATTCTCTATCTGCACATTAAATCAGTTAGAAGTTCATAAAAGAGACTTTAGGCCAAATGGGAGAATGAAATGTCGCAGGGCCTAATAGTCAAGTTAGTGAATAAAAGGGGGTTCCCTCCAATTTTCGAAATTCAAATAATATGGGATGTAGAAACTGGGAATTGAGACCAAGGCCCTAAAATCCACTATATATAGTGATACTTTGTAGTTCATTTCTGTGAGAGATTTCAACTAGTTTAGTCTAGTTTAGTCATATTTTGGTAATTGTCAATATGAGGCCAAAACTCATTTTAGACTTAGAGATAAACTTTTTGAAGTTATATTAGTTTAAAATACATTCAATAAACATTTTTTGAAACTGTGGGATAGTTGGTAGTCGAGTTTGAGAGAGATTCAAATTTAAACTTTGGGTACATTGAATCTAGACCCCAAAATAGTAGGGTTTACATTTTGGAGGGAAAGCCAAGTGGCCAAGTGGCACTCTCTTGATGATATCTTGCAATCTTATGTGTAGAATGATCATTTATTGCTATTTTCGGTTTTACCCATGTGAAATCTAGTAGGGTACTGTAATTGTACGGACAACAACTATATTTTATGTTTTGGTTCATGTTTGATCAGTATCTCTTAGAGTTTGCATCTCATTTTGTATGTAGATGCTGATTTTTCTACATTGGCAGGATTGTTGGTTTGCTCCTTTTTGTAACCAAAGATCAGGGACATGGATTGGATCTTGAATGATCTGAAATCCTTCACATGGTATCAGAGCTATTGTGTTTTAGGTTACGAAAGGATCATCCATCTTTAGCAAGGATTTGGAGGAAATACCAATGCTAGAGCATGCTAGATTGATCTCTACTCAAAAATCAGCATTTTTGCATGTGTAGAATTAATCTTTTGTAGGTCAAAACTCAATATAAGTTTATATCCTTGATCAATTCCGATTTCACACTTGGTTTACTGGAATGAGATGACTTTTGGTGCATTAGGAAGGTCTCATTGGAGGCTACAAGATGATATATGAAGAGGTTGGTCTCAAAGGGCTTCAACAACACAAAAGGAAAGGTGGCAATTTGGAGCTAATCAAGAGCATCAAAGGAAGATTATTTGGCAAAGATGTTTTGGATCTACTTTTGCAAGAGTGTTTAAACTCAATTAAGGTCAAAGGAGCAGAAAGGAGGTCATTAGGGGAGTTTTGAGCTCCAAAAGACCCTTTAAGAATTCGTGCAAGATGCCTTTTATATTATTAAAATATTATAACACTAATACATTTGACTTGCTATAGCTTTTTAATCATAGCTCAGAATATGTCATCTGACATATCATTGGAAAGTCCTTGTTGAGCACTTTCCAATGCACCAAACTCCACTTAATTCGAACTTACCAGTAAAAAGTTATGCCATTTTTTGTGTGGACTCAAAAAGTTACGTTACGTAGATTTCAAATTTGAGTGTTTTAAATGTATAAGAAAAATTTGAGAAAAAAATATAAAAAGAATCTTTACAAAGGGTCTTTTTTGGATTTAGAACTCCTCTAATGGTTGTTCACGTTTACTTTACTTGTTCTATCTCATGTTTGAGCTATTTCATGTGAATGTATGCAAATTGTCAAGATATGGACAAACTAGCTACATTGTCTTGCAATATCTTATTGTTGGAGTTGTACTAGCATTCTTGGCTGGTTTTGCTGATGGAAATGAAGCTATTGGAGGTTCATTATATCACTCATCCATGATCAAGTTCTCAAGTGTTGAGCTACTTGATGCCAATACTTGGAGATTGTCAATTTTTGGTGAATTCATAGCCATTTTCTTGTGTCACGTAGATCTTGAAGATGGACTAATACAACCTACTTGGTTTATAGAGTCATGTGGTGCTAGATTTGCATCATTGATGTACTCACCTACTCATGGTCATTGGTGCACTCTCTTGATGAAAAAAACATGCATGATTAATGATTTCCAGAATGGAAGTAGAGCGCTAAATTGTGGTGATAATCTAAGCTATTGTGGGCGACTAGCAGTTGTTCCTCATAAAGACGTGGCCACGCGCTACATCAACATTCTTTTGTATATTTTTTTTTGTGAGTCATGCGGTTGTAAGAGCGATGGTGGACTGTCTGCAAAGTGAAATTAACAATACTTGCGCTTGTATATCAATGTTGCTCTAACACTTATATAGTAGAATATAAAGTATGTAGACTAAGCTACAGTTGGCCGCAACAATCCATCACTATGTAAGCATAACCAACAATTGCTATTAATGATAAAACAAATTTAATGATCCAAGCACGTGGTGAGAGTTCTTACTGGATCAATTGTTGAATGTAATCCGAAGTGGTGTGGATGGGCACTGCTAGGAAAAACTTAGCATGAGAGTAGGGAGAAGAGAAGAGAAAAATGGTAACGGCTATTAGTTTTGTCACGTATGTAGCCAATGGTTATCTTATTAGGTCACCATATGAAGCATAGTGGAAGGATCCACATGGTAGCTTGTATTGAGGCCATCATTTCCATCCATTAAATTAAAGCAGAGTTGATCTAGACCATTGGAAGAAAACCATGTGAAACCTAGACCAAAGGCATTGGCAAGAGATCTCTACCAAAGAGATCTTGTCATGGATATGGTGAGGGTGCTGCTATGATGGATCCCTTGGCTGATCTTCACTTCTTATGCATATTAAAGGATCCACTCAAAAAGATTACAAACTTCTCAAGTGATCTAGTACCTTTCCAAGCTATTTTATGAGGAGTGTGAGAAATTGGCAAAAATCTAGTTTGGTATTTTTCTATGATAGAAGTTTGTAAGTGAATCTCACATGTGTGGAGGATGTTCCCCCCTTTGGAGAATTGTAAAGTAAATAAAAAATGTTTGATATAGGGGTCTCATAGAGTTTCATAGTCAAGCATCTAGGTGTAGGATGTTGATAGGGTCAAATTTGGCATAGATGGCAATTTATCCATTTCCACTTGTAATGCCACTATTGAGCGAAAATAGAGTAGGAGGCCAATTTTGTGCCAATTAGAGTGTAGACAAGTGTAATGCTTTTGTTTGATTAAGTTTAAGAGATCCAATAGGATTTAGAGGTGGAACCATGAGTGGTCCAATAGAATTTGAGATATGCTTGAAAATGGTCCAATAGCATTTAGAGTTGAATGGATCAATGGTCCAATAGGATTAAGAGGTGGCAAAAGTGTGGTCCAATCATAATTGAGCATTGTGGTAGCTCGTGGATCTACCAGTATCATTGTACTTCTCATTTGGATCTAATTGATTTAGAGACTGATTGGATTTTGAGTGTAAGTGATTTTCTAGCTTTCTCTCTCTACCCGAGAGCTCATGATAATTTTCTCTCTCTACTCAAGGAGAGCAGCTTGTTTTTACTTAGAATAATTTTTGGATACTTCCCACACGTGTGAGTGAGAGTTGGAAGTGATTGAATGCATGTAGTAGTGTGTTTTTGCCATACAATCAAAGATAGATTTTGAATGCAAAATCCTTCACACATGTGAATGTACAACCTGATTAGACCTGAGTACAGTACCAGCACCTTTAGATCCAATAATTGATTACAATAAAGCATATAATCATAGCAAACATCACTCAAGCGAGTATTAAATCATGAAAAGAATCTCAAAAGCAACTTCTTTTGTTAGATAAATCTTCAATAGAAAATTGTAAATCTAAAAAACGATTTTATTTGTTTGACAATTTGCGGAATTGGCTAATCAAGAACTACTTTTATTTTATCCTCATAAATCTTGATCTCATAAGTAGTGATTTAGGTAAACCACCGCATGTTTAAAAAATTCACACACTTAAGAAGCTATGAAAAATGCATGTATTGATGGATCTTAGCAAAAAGCAAATGAAAAACCAAGGAGTTTACTTATTTTGGGTCTCTCTCTCTCTCTCTCTCTCTCTCTCTCTCTCTCTCTCTCTCTCTCTCTCTCTCTCTCTCTCTCTCTCTCTCTCTCACACACACACACACACACACACACACACACACACACACACACACACACACACACACACACACACACACACAAAGTATAATAAAGATAAACTCCAACAAGCATCAATTCCAACAATTAGCAAATCCAAAGAAAGCATGAGAGATAGAGGAGGAAAGAATAAGAGCAAGGAAAATCCATATCCATTCCATAAGAGGATCAACTTGCTTGTATTGAAATAAAGTGAATATGTACAAAATAACTTGAAACCACCACTATATATAGTGGATTTTAGGACTTTGGCCTCAAATCCTATTGGTCAATCTTTACCTCCCTTATTATTTGAAAATTTGAATTTTGGAGGGAGCCCTTTACTAACTTGACTATTAGACCTTGCGACATTAAAAGTCTTGCAAAAAGGTCTAAAGTCCTTTTATTAACTTCTAATTAATCAAATAACTATGTGATCATCGGGTTGGACTTATACACGTAGGGTGTCAAATCCCTCTCACTTATTAACTACCTTAGGGTTGCCTCAATATCGACAAACTTTGACATGGTATCAGAGCCAAGTCAAAGAGCTTAGTTGATGATCCAAAAATCTTCATTTTGGTGAAAGCATTGGTGCTAGATTCATTTTGAAGAAGGTCGCCCTTTTCTAATAGTTTAGTTGTAATGTTGAGGTTCAGATTAGTGTGGAAAGTCCATTATAGATTTGATGAGTGAATGGTGTTAGAAGCTTATTAAACCTACAAATCCTTGAGAGAGAGTTTGCGGCTTATGTTTTTTAGTTCAAGAATGAAACTAAAACCATTCTAAACACCATAGGAAGGCATTGGCACTTCCAAGAATCAAATCCAAGTTTCTAAGTGAATAGATTGTGTAGAATACTCTTTCCCAAATCTTTTTGAGTTCAAGATCATTATAGATCTTGCTTCTTGAGTCTTATGAGATTCAAGAGAGTAGCATTGTAGCTAAATTCTGAGAAAGAGTGAAGGGAGAGCCTTTGAATAGTACATTTGTTGTACTTGTTACTAGATAGAATGGGTTCAATTGGAGCCTATCTTCTTGAGGCTAGTGAAAGGCTAAATTCTAATAATTATTCAACTTGGAAAGTAAGAATGGAGTCTCTACTTGTGCTCCAAGATATGTATGATCTTGTCATAAGAGAGGAAGAAGAACCTCAAGGAGGACAAGCTCTAGTGAGGTACAAAAAGAGAGCTAGACTAGCATTACATTTCTTGAAAATGAATGTTAGTAATGAGCTTCTAAAGGAAGTGGCATCTTGTACCTCGGCTAAGGAGGCATGAGAATACCTTAAAGGGATTTACGAATCCAAAAATACCTCTAGATTGCTTATGATGAGAAACAAAGTTCTTCAAAGCATTAGAGAGAGTGAAGAGAGTGCTCAAGAGTATGTCTTGAGAATAAAATCTCTCAACAAAGAACTTTCCATCATTAGTGAGGGTATTCATGATGATGAACTTGTTCAAATCATTTTGAATGGTCTTGGAGATGAGTTCTCCAATCTTGTACAAAGCTTTGCTATTCAAGATGCACTACCTTCCATTGACAAGACTATGCTTGTGGCCGAGGAGAGTAGGATCCTTCATGTCAAGCAAAGGATTGGATTCTTGAAGTTGCATGATGGTGATGAGAAGGACAACTTCTCAAGCAAGGGAAGGCAAAGTCAAAGAAGAAGATCCAACACAAGGAGACCAAGAATGATGATCAACCATCAAGCTCCAAAGGTGGAAATAAGAACAAAGCCAAACTCAAGTGCTTCTTTTGTGGAAAGAAGGGGCACTTTGCATCCGAGTGTTTTAAGAAGAAGAATGCACAAGGAGAGAGCAAACAAGGCAACCTCACTCTTGAGGAAGATGAGGATGAAGTGGATTCATCCTTAATGGCTTCTACATCAACATCCAAGAGCTATTCCAATGACACATGGTGGATTGATAGTGGGGCTAATTCCCACATGACATTCCAAGAGGATTTTTTCTCAACCCTGGTACTTTTTGTAGGTTGTAAAAAGTCTATTCTAATAGCAAGTGATCAAGAATGTAGAATAGATGGAGTGGGAACTATTCCCTTAAGTCTTGGATCCTCTAAAAGAGTAGATCTTGATAATGTACTCTATGTTCCTACACTCACTAAGAATTTGTTAAGTGTAGGACAATTGATGGATGATGGCTTAGATGTCCATTTTAAGCCACGGTGTTTGCTCCATAATGATGAATAATACTTGCATTGTAAAGGGATTCAAGCAAGGAAGGCTTTTTACGCTAGATGCTAATGTTTTTCTTGGAAGTGTGAACATGGTGAAGGAGGAGCTCAATCAAGTGGAGCTTTGGCATAAGAGGTTGGGCCACCCAACTTCAAATCTATGGAGATGCTATGCACCAAGGATCTTGCTCTCGGCCTTCCAAAGACACTCTCAAAGTGTGGAAAAAGTTGTGAAGCTTGTAGCCTCTCAAAGGCACACAAGCTACCTTTTGATAACTCTTTCACTAGATCTACAAAAGCATTAGATCTTTTGGGTTCCAAAAGTCAAGTGTGTGAAGCTTTTGTTAAGTTCAAACTCTAGTTGAAAATCATCTTGATGCTAGAATTAAAGTATTGAGGAGTGATAATGGTGGAGAGTATATCTCCACCAAGATGATAGAGTTTTGTAAATCCAATGGCATTAAGAGAGAACTTACATGTACTTATAGTCCTCAACAAAATGGTATAGCCGAGAGGATGAATAGAACACTTTGTGAGTGTGCTAAGGCTTTGAGGTTAGATGCATCTCTACCTAAGTCCTTTTGAGGAGAGGCTATTATTTGTGCAACTTATTTATGTAATAGATTGCCATGTTAGCCCATTGGAGGCATAACTTCTTATGAGGCTCTATTTTGTAAGAAGCCGAATCTTAAAGATCTAAGAATTTTCGGATCTACTTGCTATGTTTTTCAAGCATTAGATACAAGAAAAAATGATGACCCTACTTCTTTAAAGGAGATCTTTGTTGGTTATGCTGAAAATGGCAAAGGATATAGAGTCTATAATCCAATCACTAAAAAGATTTTAGTGAGTAGAAATGTTCCTTTTGATGAAGGTAACTACTATAAGTTGAATGAGAAAGCTTCTAATCCATCTTATGTCAAGGATATTGTAAGGTTTGAGGAGGAGCCTACATGTGATCAAGATCTTGAAGATCCATCTCAAGATCCGAGGACTCCAAGGAGATCTACAAGAAGGAAGGCCGAGCCCTCAAGGCTCACCTATGTTGACAAAGGTGAACAAAGGGAAGATCTACATTCACTTACCTCTTACACTTTTCTAACTTCTATGTTTAATGAGCCAAGTTGCTTTGAAGAAACTATGGAGTCACAAGAATGGAGGGATGCCATGCAAAAGGAGTATGATGCTCTTATGGAGAATCATACATGGAAGCTTGTGGATCTTCCTCATGGAAGAAAGCCACTTGAGTGCAAATGGATCTATAGGTTGAAGTACAATCAATATGGGAGCATCAACAAACACAAGGCAAGGCTAGTGGCAAAGGGGTTCTTGCAAACCAAGGGAGTAGATTTTGATGAAACTTTTGCTCCTGTTGCTAAGCTCGTTTCCATAAGGTTGGTTATTTCTCTTGCAACTACTTTCAATTGGCCTCTATTTCAACTTGATGTGACTAATGCTTTTCTCAATGGATATTTGGAAGAGGAGATTTTCATGAGGCAACCCGAGGGCTTCATAAAAAAAGATCAAGAGGAAAAAGTGTGTTTGTTGCTAAGAAGCCTTTATGGGCTTAAGCAAGCACCTAGAGCTTGGTACTCTAGGTTGAATACTTTCTTGAACTCTATTAAGTTTGTTGTAAGTGCTTATGATCCTTCTTTGTAAGTAAGATTCAATGATGGTAAGATCATCATTCTCATTTTGTATGTTGATGACATTATCCTTAATGGAAATGATCATGTTGGTATACATGAAGTGAAAGTAGCATTGTTTAAGGAGTTTAAGATGGTGGATATTGGTAATCTTTATTTCATATTAGGAATAGAAGTTTCAAGTGGCAAGGATTTGAGTTTTATTTGTCAATCCGAATATGCTTCTTCTATCTTAGAAAAGTTTAAAATTAAAGATTGTAAAGGAGTAGAAACTCCTATGGAGCAAAATGTAAAAGTTTCCAATAGTGATGACGAAGCATCCTTTGAGGACATCACACTATATAGGAGACTTGTAGGCTCCTTGATCTATCTTACTATAACTAGGCCTGATCTTAGTTATAGTGTAGGTAAACTAACCCAATCTATGCAAAATCCACTGGTTTGTCATTGGAAAAATGCAAAAAGGGTGTTGAGGTGCATCTCGGCCACCAAGAACTTTGGCATTTTATATGATGGATCTAATCTTGCCTTAAGGGCATATTCAGATGCTGATTTTGCAGGTGATAAGGTGGATAGGAGGTCTACAAGTGCTTTTGTTACCTTCCTTTGCAATGGCATAGTGTCTTGGCTTTCCAAAAAGCAAGATACTATTTTTTTCTTTGACCAACGACACATGACAGTTGTGCACACTAACGCGGGTCCATAACAACGAGTCACCACGTGCCAATGAGACATTCACATGTGGCACCCAAAAGACCTTTAGCTCCAGATTACTGTTCTGTCCCATAACTGAGACCGTCACCTCAAGTTTTCTGTTGCGTACCCTTATGGGTATGTAACATTCCCTCCCTCTTTAAGAGTCTTCTCCTAATGGGAGCAAGCCAGGGAAGTTCAGGCTTAAAAAGCTCTCTTTCTCCCAAGTGTCCTCATCATCTGTCTTACCTTTCCAATGTACTAGAAACTCAGAAACCAAACGGTTTCTCGATTGGTGACGACGAACGTCAACAACTTTTTCAAGTATATTAGGCACAAAGGTAGATAGATCCTCGAGCTCAACTAGTTTACCTTCCGGAATTAGGAAATCCTTCCTACTGAGTCGTTCTTTTAAGTGACTTACATGGAAAACAGGATGAACCCTAACCCCAATTGGAAGATCTAGCTGATACGCGACCGGGTTGATTTTCTTTACAACCTTATAAGGTCCGCTATGTCGAGGAGATAGTTTATGACATTTTCCCGTCCGGAGTACCTTCGAATCCTTAGGGATTTTAAGATACACCCAAGTTCCGACCTCAATATCCCAAGGTGAATGACCATGGTTAGCATAAAACTGAGCTCTATCCTGAGTGGTTTTCATGCTTTCCTTGGCCACTAGTAGCATTTCTTGCATATCTTGCAGGAAATCTACTGCATCTTGCACCTTGAGACCTTTGAGTCTGACCGAAACTAGAGAACGCAGCTGAAAGCCATACATCAGCATAAAAGGACTGAATCCGATGGCGGAATGCTTAGCACTATTGTGCGAGAACTCAACCAAAGGGAGATACTTTTCCCAATCAGACTGTCAGTGAGAAACATATGCTCTAAGCATATCCTCCAACGCCTGGTTGATACGTTTTGTCTGGCCATCAGATTCTGGGCGATCCGAAGAACTAAGACTAAGGGTTGTTTCAAGTTTTTCAAAACTTCTTGCCAAAACTTGCCAATGAACTTGGCGTCACAATCACTAACAATATCATTCGGCAAACCATACAATCTGAACAACTTTTCAACGAAAAGTTGGGCCAGTTCAGATGCCTTGACAGTTAATTTAGTTGGTATAAATTGCGCCATTTTGGTTAGCCTGTCAACTACCACCCAAATAGCATCGTGATCACTCCGAGTTTTAGGGAGTCCCACCACAAAATCCATTGAGATACTTTCTCATTTTTACTGGGAATTTCCAAGGGATGAAGAAGACCCGCAACTTTGAGTACTCTTTCTACTTTGTTTTGCTGGCATTGTTCAGAACGTTGACCGTATACTTAAGGGATTGTTGATCAGTCATTATCGTAAATCTGGCACCATAAAGATAATGCCTCCAGATTTTTAACGTGTGAATGACTGCAAAAAGCTCCTTCTCATAAGTAAAATACCTAGTCTGAGCAGGATCCAGCTTCTTGTTTTCAAAAGCAACTGGTCTACCATCCTGATAAAGGACCGCTCCAACAACAAAGTCGCTAGCATCCGAATCAACCACAAAGGGCCGGTTAGGATCGACAATGTGTAAAATTGGAGCCGTAGAAACACAGTGCTTGAGAGTCTCAAAACTCTCATTCATTTCATTCGTCCACGTTATCAATGGACTTTTTCTACGGCTACATTTTTTCTTCACCCCCCGAACGTTCGTCAAGGGCAATGCTATTAAGGCATAGTCCAAAATGAACCTGTGAAAGAATCCTGTGAAGCCCAAAAAGAATTTCACATCATGAATTGTCAAAGGTCTCGGCCATTCTCGCACCTTACGGACTTTGTCATAATCGATTTCAAGTCCTTTATCCGATATGACATGGCCGAGGGTATTTGAGTTTAGTTTGAAAGAACTCACATTTTGACTCCTTAGCATAGAGCCTTTCTTGCCTTAGAAGATCTAAGACAATACGAAGATGCTTTTCATGCTCCTCAAGGGTCTGACTATAAATTAATGTGTCGTCCAAATACACCACCACAAACTTTCCTAGATATGGACGAAGTATATTGTTCATCATTGCTGGTAAGTGGCAGGCGCATTCTGTGAGTCCAAAGGTAACACTAAAAACTCAGAATGGTCATATCTGGATCGAAATCCAGTCTTAGGAAACATCTTTGTTCCTAAAGCCTTATCTGATGGCAACCTGATCTACGATCAATCTTGGAGAAATACTTAGCCCATTCAGATGATCCATATGATCGTCCATCCGAGGTAAGGGACATCTGTTCTGATGGGTTAAATCATTAACTTTTAAAGGATTGGTTGCTCCCCAATGGGGACTTACTAGGCCGTATGTCGGCCCATCCTAAGGAGTTCTTGTAACTGCTTAGAAATTTCATCCTCTCCTTGATGCTAACCCTGTATGGAAAAAGAGATACAGGTTGGCTTCCAAGAAGCAACTCTATCTGATTGGTCAACACTCCTTCGGGAGGTA